>VDFB02281492.1:522419264-522436116 GCA_007258455.2 Sequoia sempervirens
CCTCTAGTTTGGTGTTGATCAAGTGTTGTAGATAGGGAGATTGTTGGTGTTGCAGATGGGGAGTTTGTTGCAATATCTAGTGTGGTGTTGATGAGAAGGTGTTTTTGATGTTGTTGATGTAGCTGGTTCACTTGGTTTCTAAGTGCTTTTGAGAAAATTGTATAAAAGAGTGTACAAGGTGGTAGAGTTGTGTTCTACATTATGCTCTGCATTCCTTCGTGGTTGAAGATATGCTTGTATGGTTTGGATGACATGATCAAAGGTGTTGAGAGGTGTTATATCAAAAATTTTAGGTTCTAGATCATGTGGTAGTGGAAGTTGTGTTTGAAAATATCTTGGACTATGAAGAAGGTTCTCTGGGAGAAATGGAATTGTTTCACATTTCTGCTCATTAAGGTTTCTTGCCTTGCGGATTTGGGAACATTCTATTATTTTTTGTACCTACCTTCCTATGGAGTGTTGTGTGTTCAATTTTTTTGCAAGGTTGGATAGTGAGTTGTATGTCTATGGCAATGTTGTTGGCTACATAGGATGATAGTATTCTTAGTATTAGGTGGCTACGATAGTGTTGCTGAATATTCTAATGGTGTTGGAATATTTTGGATGTTGTGTGATGTTGCTTCATGGTCTATAGGATATTTTTGGACCCGGTGAAGAGTGAATTGATTGTTTAGTAGCATTAATACAAGTTTGGCCGAATTGGCATGTTATCATTACTTGTGGATGTGCTTCGTGGCTTGTGAAATCATGTTGAAGTGTGTTGGTGTAGATTTGGGTCCTAATTAACCCTTGGTGTCCTATTCCTTCACTTCTTTCCACCGTGAATGTGTTGAGTGTCACCCTATTTGTTGGTTGCATGTTTGATGTGCATACGTTTCATTGAGGCCAACCTAAAAAATTTCTTATGAGGTTGCATAGGATATATAAGCAAGGTTAATTTTTGGAGATGTGTGGAAAATAATAGATGTGAATGTGATCAAGTGTTGTTATTTGAGTCTGAGCTTAAATGCTTAAGGCTCCCAGATGCAGTGAGCATAAGGTGTCTACATTTTTAGTGTTCCTAAAGTTGCTAGAGATACTGAGCCAAAGGTTGTGGATGGTGTAGAGTTGTTGTGGTGGATCTTCCTATTGCTTTGAGATAGTGAACCTCCTTGTAATAGTAGTATTCTACGCTTCTATTCTAGATAGTGAGTCCTTTGGGTAGAGACCCATTCTTTTCTTCTGGGTAGTGAGCCCTTCTGATAGTGAGCCTATTGTATTTGGTGTTGCTATTCATATATAAGCGAGTTAATACTCATCGTGGATTTTCCCAAATTAGGGTTTTTCATGTAAATTTGGTGTTCTATTGTGTATGGTTGTTGATGTGTTGATGTTTCACTTGTTTACATTCACGCTAATGCTTAATAAGGGTTTTAAGATTCATGAGGGTTTAAATGTTTTAATGTATAATCGATTCACATTCGCCCTCTTAGTTGTCCTATGTGTCTAACAATTGGTATAAGAGATATGATTCCTTGGAAGAAGCTTAACAACTTGAGGTAGATCTAGATGAAACACTATTGGAGTACATAAAACACTGAAATGGGGGGTGAATCAGTGTTTTAATAACCAAATTCAATTCAATTGTTTTTCAAAACACATAACTTCTTTGTAATCATGGAATGTTCAATTTCAAGAATGTTGGAATCAAGCAACACTGAGAGGGGGGGTGAATCAGTGTTGTGCAATTTTTAACTTTATTAATCTGATCTTCAAAGCACTTATAACATTCAACCAAAAGAAATATGCATGAACATAAATCAAGCAACCACAACACCATAACACAAGGATTTTTACATGGAAACCCTGTTAGGGGAAAAACCACGGTGGATGGCCAATCCACAATATAATTTGAGTATACTCAAAAAGATGTTTACAAAATGGGAATGCACTTGCATTTGGGTACACTACCTAGAGCTCACTGCTCAAAAATAGAAAGGCTCATTGCCTTACAAAAGTTTGGAATTGTAGTCATGGAAAATATACCGACATGCTTGATCCCAATTATTAACACTATTTCATCTCTAATCACCCCTCAGTCTAACCATTTAATCAAATACCTTTATTTGATTAAATTCATCAATTTTCCTCTCTTAATTAAACAAATCATTTTATCTAATTAAGTCTTTCTCTCTTGTTAATTAAATTAATACATCTGATCTAATTAACTCTATGTCCATATTTAATTAAATAATTCCCTTTAATTGATTAAATCTCTAAGGTCCATCTATTAAATTAAATAAATTAAACCTTGTTTAATTTAATCTAACCAACCATCCCCTTTAGTTAAATAAAGCAAAATATTTTATTTAACTAAGTTTAAAATCACATTCTTCTCATCTTTGATTTAAATAAACCCATAAATCTAAGTCAAAATTGTCACATCATCTAATCTCCTATTAAATTAATTAACCTTTGATTAATTTAATCCTAATTCATGTCCCATCCTCTAGCTTTTGCCACTTGCGCATGAAAATAGATTTAATTCATTTATTAAATCCCTATTTTCTCTCAACATGGCATAATGGAGGAATATTCTCTCAAATTTGAATTCAAATCCATGTGGACTTTGTCTGGGGTTCCAACAAGACATTTATTTTATTTAAGTTGCATTGAGCCAAGTGGAATTTAGGGCATTCCTTTTCCATCTTACATGTCATTTCACTAATTTCAAATATCACCTAATTGCATTTATGGGAACATTCATCAAAATGTGCACATCCCTCATCCATTCTCATCTTGACAAGTTGCACCTTGCCATTGGTTGAATTTTAGTCCCACATTGTTTCATTTGGGAAATTCTCCAACTTGTAATTCTATAAATAAGAGGTCTCATTCCTCATCTTATCATCCAAAATTTGAGCAAAGTTATACTCAAATCCATAGCAATTCTCATCCATTTCATCAAAGTTTTAGCTAGGTTATGCAGATTTTTATCTTGGAGCACACTTCAATCTTCAACAAAGTAGATCACATCTTCATCAAATCACCAAGGATTGCATAGGAGTTAGGAAAGGGCCAATTTACACATCAAATTGGCACCAACTCCCCCAAGAGATGATTAGTTTGCTTTGTATTTGAATAGGATTTGATATCTTTGGTTTATGCTTATTTATGTTCTTCATTTCATTCCTTTTCTCTTACAATTCAAATGGATTTCTTGGGGAATCATGATACTAACTTGCATTTGATCTAATAATGTGTTTGTTTCTTGTGTTTATGAAGGTTTGGAATCTTGGTTCACATTTTGGCGCTAGAAGGAGGGCATACCAGAAGTTCTAATCATGTTTTTTCACCAAAGTCTATGCTTTTTTGTGTTTTGTGTCTCTACAGAGAACTTCACTGCTAGTAGACTAGCATCGCAGTTTAGAACCACTAGGACTCCAATGTCGCTATATCACACTGCTACAAATTCCAAACTCTGACACTTTTTGTTTCCTGCCCAAGATACCAATTTCCAAAGTGCACCGCTGAGTCTTTTTCACATGCTGGAATCTTTCCAAATTTCAAACTCCACCATTGGTTGAAATAGCAATGCCTTCATGCTCTCTGTCCCTGCTGCAAAGTGACACTAACTAGTAAGCAACACTATATAGCACCACTAGAAATTTTAAACTGCACCACCTGTGTAGACTCCACCACTGAGGGAAAGTAAAAATTCAAATTCAAATTTTTATGACATGTGCCTTTTTCAATTTTGATCATTTGGATTTGTTGTTTGATTTCCTGAATTCTATTTTGCAGGTTTGATTGGTTTTCTTGTAGGTTGACTTGATCAAAGGTGAAAGAAAAATGAAGCATAATGACATCATTTCATGATACCAAGTGTTTTTGAACACTTTAGTGTTTGTTTAACACTCTTAGAGAATTCACTATTTCTCTTAAAGAAAATTTGTTATCTTTCGTGCTTAGGACCTACTAGATTCCTTTTGGGCTCTAAAACGAACACTTCAATTTCTTATTACAAAAGGGCTTTAAATGAACTTTAGGACACAAGCTTACTAGAGTTGGTTTTCGGATTTAACAATGGAACAAGGAAATTTTTTATCATTTCCTTTGGTGCTTAAAAAGAAGTCATTATTGCTTTATGGGTCTTAAAATGAACATGTGCTACTTTGTTTTATGATTTCTTACGAGAAAAATAACACCATTGAAAAGACGTATGCGCTTCTCTCGTGCCTCACGATGATCTTGAGAATCAAAAGGATTTTTGGTGGTCTTAGGTTGGGATAAAGTAATTGCCTCCACACTTCATTTTGGGAACTAGAATTGAACAAAACATCTTGTGAGTGTGAGTCAAACCTATCGCGTGTATTCTCTCTTTGTTTTTCAACAAAGATCGATCGAGTTATAGATATGTTTGCTCGATTTTGTTTATCTTAGAGGGCCTACCTTAGGGAAAAAGTACTCACCCAAGGGAATGACCCAACCGATAACACACTAAAGTCAAGTGTATTTCCAATCAGGATATAAAAGTGGGTGCTGGAACAAAGGCTAGTATCATGCGGTTGGTTTTGACGAGAAGGGAAACAATGGTCTCTTGCCTC
This sequence comes from Sequoia sempervirens, assembly GCA_007258455.2. Taxonomy (NCBI): domain Eukaryota; kingdom Viridiplantae; phylum Streptophyta; class Pinopsida; order Cupressales; family Cupressaceae; genus Sequoia; species Sequoia sempervirens. The sequence continues at coordinate 522,423,851 of VDFB02281492.1, forward strand.
GATGGATCAACTCCTATGAACAGAAAGTCTAAATTAAAACCCTTGTTGTAGAAAGGCCAAAATCCCTATCTATTTGTTGGTGCAAGAATGGTCATTCTGAAGCCGCCCCACACTTTTACAATTTTTAGTAGAAATGGAAAGTATGCCATGGGAGTTTCATGGGTACTGATGCTTGGCTTCCCCGAGAAGTGAGTGCTGTGGAGGGTAGCCAGTGGGGTCAAGCATCTAACCATTCGCTAAAAATAAGCGTAGCTGGACTTGTCCAAGTGGGGACTCAAAAAATATAGTCTTTCATATCCATAAGATTGTGCTTGTTCTTGGTTACAAAACACTTTGCTTGTTCAAAAAAATTTGGAAACAAACATTTAACATTGTCATCAAAACTTCAAACCCTTTAGGAAGCAAATATCAATTGACCAAATTCATGTGTTATTGCTTGCCCTTGGGATTTTATCCTTAGAGGTTTCTAAACAATTGGATTTATATCTCAATTTTCTTACTAGAGTTAACAATAGGTAACCCTTGCCTTGATTTCATAAAATTTCCACATGATATATTTTGTGGAATGAGAAGAAGTTGAGACATTGGACATCTAGTTTGAAAAGCTAATCAAGAAGTGTTTGTGGTAAAACAAAGTCATTAAGCAAAGACTAAAACAATTGAATCCCACACATGTGTCTCCAATGATTTCATGCAAGATCAAGATAAAAAAACCAAAGGTAAAAGCTCTTAGTCCAAAATATCACCAAAAATGTCTCTCAACGCTATATGAATTCAGACGAAGACTACTTTTTAACTTTTATAGGAAAGCTTCAAGAAACAATTCCGGATTGTACTCATTTTATTATTGTCAGAATCCAAATTTTTTTGCGAATTTGAACACCTTGTCTAGAGAAAAGCATGTTCTTCAAAACCGAGGTCTAGTAAAGCAAGTGTCTTTTTAGGTAAACAAAGGATCAAAATCAAACCTTCATCCATATTTGAACATCAAACCAAAATCATCTCACCATCAAATTTTGAAAATCTTGAAATCATTCTTTATGCTAGGATTTTTGGAAAACCAAAGCCATCAAAATCCTTGAAAATATTTGAATCAAAACATCAAATCATCTTTGTCTAGGAATGTATAGATGCATGCTTTTGCATGTGCTTAGTCAAATTATCAAATCATCTTGTTTAGCTAGGTATATGTAAATACATCCTTCTTCATATACCTAGTTAAATTATCATCTTATTTGAATAGGTGTGGATAGATGCATCCTTCTCCCTACACTTAGTCAAATTATCATCCTTTGAGAAAATATACCCCCTATATAATCATCCAACATCTTGGGGTCCATTTGTTCATGATCCAAAACCAAAGCAAACCAAAAATCAAATCAAGGTCAAGATCAGAATCCAAAACAAATACAAACATCCAAAAAGTCCTAAAAGTCTAGCATCCCCTCAAGATTTCTCAAAAGTTCAATCATCCAGATCATCCATTTTTTACACATCTCCATCTTTTCACCTTTGATCCTTAGAACATCCTAAATTTTCTCTTTTGTACTTAAAGATTAGATCAATCCAAAAGAATTAGAGATTCATCTCCCATATTCTTGAAAATTGATCCCTATTTTATGGTGCAAACTAGATCTCAATACAAGAGGAACATGGAAGCCAACAAAGAAACATCCACTTCAAGTGACCTAAGCCAAACAAATTCTAAAATAAATCCCATTGGATTGAGCAACCCTCTAACTAAATTTCCTTCAAATCAACAAGAGGAAGGTCAAGTGGAGGATCTTACCAATAATCCATTTGGAATGTCACATGAGGAAATCAATGAAATAGTTCAAAATTTGGAGAATCATAAAATTATCAACATCATGATGAGACTCAATCCTTTACTATACATGCTCAAATTAGAAAAGCAAGGGGCTAAACTCCCCTCTGATTTCGATCTGAGCACTATTGTAGAACCATCTTTTGGGGTCATGCCCCCAATCTCATCCACCATCCCCCTTCCATCTCCTCCATTTCAAAGCATCACTCAAAACATTCCCCAAATTACATCATCTATTGCTCCAATGCAACCCATTGTTAACAAGGGAAGTGCGTTTCTCAATGCATTGCAAATACATCCCCTCGTGAATAGTCAAGATCTGGATGCAAACACCATCTTGGGACAATCCATACCTCAAAATACATCACATCCATATGTCCCTCTCACTTTTCATGATCTGAATGATCCATCATCATCATTCTGCGCAACACCCCAAACCTCTCTCCCCATAACCTCGCAAGGAGAGGGTGACATATTTGGACTAGGGGGAATTTTTGACACTATACCATTTCCTTAAGAGGTTACACCCCCCACATTTCCACCACTTCCATCGTTTCCATCAATATCCACATCATCTCTCGGTTTAGGGCTTCCTCCTTTACCAAATGGCAATCAACAAAACCAAATTAACCCACCAAACATCAATCAAAGCATCATTCCAAATACTTCCACCTTGCCATCGATATCACAACAATAGATGGCAACCATCCCAATAATGCAAACCACCACCATCACATCATCAACCATCCCCAAAACATCTCAAAACATGGTCTCTCAAGGACCAACCATATCAATCACACCATCTACCACTCAAATTCTAATCATCAACACGACGGTGCCTCTCATCACCACAACAGGCACCATTCCACCACCTCCACCACCACCACCACCAAACTTGAACACATCAAGCCAATACAGTATTGTGTTGCAAGTTGCTCAGTAGGCTTCCTATCAGAAAGCATTACAACAAATCCAAAATTGACAAGCTACATAGCTAGCCGCTTAGCAACCTGCCCAAGCTACTCAAGCCACACAACAAGCGCTACAAGCACAACAAGCACAATAGGTTGCACAAGCTCAAGCCCTATTACAACAACAACAACAAGCTGCTCAGGATGCACAAGCAACACAAGCTGCACAAGCCACATAGATTGCACAAGCTACCCAAGCGCAGGCTTAAGCCCCAGCACAAGCCCAAGCTCAATACCAAGCCTAACAAGCTCAAGCATAAGTGCAAGTGCAAGCACAAACACAAGCATAATATCTCGCACAACAAAAAGAATCCCAACAACAAGCATATCAACAAGCGCTAAAACAATACCAAGAGTAGCAAGAAGCAACCCGATTAGCATCCCAACAACAAGTGTTGTTGGTGAAACAACTAGCACAACAACAAGCTTAGCAAAATGTACTATTAGTGCAACAATAATAGGATCAACAACAAGCGTTGTTGGTACAACAACAACTACAAGCATATTTGGAACAACAGAATGTGTAAACACCATCCATCAACATACCAACCAATCCACCCATCCCACCAACAGTTGAACCACCTCAGAATACTTTCATCCCACCCCCTGATCTATAAAATGATGTCAAAGCAAAAATCAAGTTGCTTTCACAACAACTGCTCGACCTTCAATCAGGTCAAACCACAAAAACACCCAGCAACTTGTGTCCTTATCCGTTTGACATGAGCCTTGTAATGAAACCATTTCCAAAGGGATTTGAGATCCCCAAATTCAAAAAATACCGTGGGATGGGAAGCCCTAAAGATCACATCAAGGAATTCCAGGTTCATTGCATGGAAGTCGCATATGGCGATACTTATCTGATGCGGCTATTTCCCAGAAGTTTGGCTAGCCACGCCATGGAATGGTTCTCTCACCTTCCTCCTGGCATCAAGAAATTCCAAGAAATAGTAAATGCATTCATCAAAATTTACGCATTCAATATCAGAATGGATGTCAGTCTAGAGGAACTATCAGCTTTGAAACAAGGTAAGAATTAATCATTTGCTTCATTCCTACAACGATGGTGATCCAAGGCCAATCAGAGCAAATGGGTCATGCCTAAGGAACAAAAAGTGTGCACTATCATATCCAACCTCGACGAAGCCTTGGCATTCCATCTCAAAGTCCAAGGTATAACCATGTACGACTAGTTGATCTCCAAGGTGCTCAACATCGAATGAGCCCTTATGACACAACCTACATATCCTGAACAACAGAACAATCGCCCATCCACCAATTACAATGAAAAACTGCACACGAGAAAAGAACCAAAAGATTACCAATGATGGTGTTTTTGAAACCAAAGTTGTCATTAGTTCCCCTCAGCAAAACACACCCGCACCACAACAACAGCCCCAAAACCATCATCAAAACAACCATCAAGCTAACACAACAACAAAACAGCTAAACAATCAAGCGATCAACATTGTCAATGATTAAAGCAGACCACCCCAGTGAAACAAAAACTCCCCCAAGAAGTACATTGTCCTTGGGGAACCACTCAAGGTCATCATGAAAAAACTAATAAATTAAAACCTTTTCAAGGCTCCCACCTATGAGAATTACCAGGAACTAGATGTCAAACCACCCTGGTATAATGAAAATCAGCTCTGTGACTTCGAAGAAATCAAAGGGCACAACAATAACAGTTGCATGAGGTTGAAAAACCTAATCCAAGACCTCATTGATAAAAAAATCATAAAAGTGGAGCAACCAGTAGGAAATCAGAACCTCAAAATATACATGAATTCGATGCCAAACCATAACAATAAAGGGGACAATAACACTGATAAGGGGAAAGGTACCTTCAAGAGCATGAATCATGTGTACGACCATGTCGTCGCATCCCTAGATGACTATTGTGCTACCATCACCATCAAAAGATTCCATGTTGATTATGTAGTCACCACAAGAGGCAGAAAAATTACCATTGCAGGATCATCTCAGCCAAACAGAAGACCTACGCCCAACCCAAAATCTATTCCTAGTGGCTACAATGTCCTTGATCAGTTGAAAAGAACCCCAACACAAATATCCATCATGGAGTTGCTAAAAATTTCATCTGTCCACAAGAAAATCCTTGAGGAAGCATTGGCTTCATTAACCGTCCCCGCGGATCTTGATGCGGAACAATTCCAAGCTATGGTAAGAAACATCATCACGTTGAATCTCCTTACATTTTATGATCAATATTTTCCCACTCAACCATCTCATAACCATGCACTCCATTTAGAGGTCCTAGTGCATAAAAATAAAGTCAAGCGAGTCTTGGTGGATGGAGGTGCAAGCTTGAATATTTGTTCCCTCAAGCTCATTGAGAACCTGAAAATCTCAAAGGATTCCATCGACAAAGGAAAAGGTATTACAATTAGAGCATATGATGATCAAGAAAGGGTGTCCCAAGGAACAATTCAACTCCCTATTCAAGTAGCGCTAGCTATCATGTAAACTACTTGTCAGGTCTTGGACCTCGACTTACCTTATAACATTCTTCTGGGACGTCCGTTGATCCATGCAATGCAAGTAGTAGCATCAACCTTCCATCAATGTGTCAAATTCACATATGAAGGATAAGAGGTCACCATCCATGGAGATCTTGAACCATTATCCTACTGCAAGAACGTAGAGGCAAAATACTACAAAATACCTCAAGTTCCTAAAAATGATGAAGGCCCATCAACACCATACATTGATCCATCCACTCTCGCTTCCACTTCTGCGACAGAGACACCCACCAATCCTGCCATCCCCACCATCTCTGATATCAAAGTCATCATCCAGGATAATGGTTGCAAAAAATATACAATTCCCAAAAATTCTTTTGTGGTAGGAGAGTTACCACAATCTCTCAAATCGCAAGGATGATCGTAATCAAATGAAGCTTCCACATCCCAAACACCTACTGAAGAATATCCCAACTTTAGAAGTTGGAGAGGCCTTGGAAAAGAAGTAATAGAGGAGGACCCATCCCATCTCCTATATCAAGACAATAGACTGGTAGTTGAGCTACCAATGAATGATAGCAAAAAAGGTTTGTAAATGATGCTCGCAATGGGCTATGACAGAAACCAGAGGCTTGGAAAAAATGACAGCGGGCTTCTAATACCCCACATTCCTAAGACGCGAATGAGAAATCTTGGCCTCGGATGTACCCCTCTAAATATAACCATATGTGGACGAGGTCCCCCAGTTAAAGCAGTCAAGACTCCCCGTGAACCAACACCAGCTCAACTTTGTTTACCTATGTCTACCAACCACGTCATAGACAATTTCAATTTTGATATAACTAACGTATGTAGTAGCAGTAATGAGGAGGAAGATACTATAACTAACCTACCAATGCTTTTTGAGAATTCCTCACTCCTTATGATCAGTACCCAATCCTATGAGTTTGAAAACCAAAACCATGAAATTCATCTAGTTTACCCACAACTCATCAATTATGACCAACGAGGACCACCAATTCTTGACACATTCGAAAATGATGAGGTGCTATCAGAATTCATGGGACTGCAGGATAATATTCCATGTGGGGATCAAAAATCATGATTCATCATCAAACTAGACACACATGCATATCATGGGGAAATGAGTGAATCCCTCAGTCGCAAAAGCGAAAAAATGAGAATAATCTCTACGTCCTTGAGTGAAAACCACATTGTGGCACTCTCTGACCTAAAAATAGTAAAAAGAAAGGATGCATCCAATGGTGGAAACCTCTCTAAGGCACTTGAGGATGGGGGATTCAATCTTCTTCTTAGAGCTCTCCATTAGGAAAAATCAGTAGTCCTAGCCAAAAAATGCAACCCAATCAACTTGGGAACAGAGGAGACCCTGCACATCACATTCTATGAAAAATCATTACTATCAGAGGAACAAGAACTCCTAGCAGCCTTCTTAAGAGAGAGATAAGTTAATTTTTCTTGGAGCTATGCAGACATGCCCTGACTTGATCCAGATATTGTGGTCCATCACCTTTCAGTGTACCCCGAAGCAAAACCTGTTTGACAAAAAATGAGAGAAATGCATCCTCAGATCGCCCTGCTAGTCGAAATAGAACTAAATAAGCTACTTGATGCAAGATTCATTTGACCTATTGACTATCGAGTGTGGGTATGTAATCTAGTACCTATTTCAAAGCTTGATGGGGGTATCTGAATCTACATGGATTTCAGAGACCTAAACAAAGCATGTTTGAAAGATGATTTCCTATTTCCTAACATTGACATGAAAGTGGACATGACAATAGGACATGAAATGCTTTCTCTGATGGATGGTTTCTCTGGGTACAACCAAATAATGATTGCTAAAGAAGACCAACACAAAACGACCTTCACTTGTCCATGGGGGACGTACTGCTAGAACATGATGCCCTTTGGCTTGAAAAACATTGGAGCCACCTACTAAAGAGCCATGACGTTAATCTTCCATGACATGATCCACAAGACTATCAAATATTACATTGATGACATACTAGCAAAATCCAGAAAGAGGAGAGATCACATAGCAACCTTGAGCATTATTTTCAATAGGCCGGAGGAATACAAGGTCTACTTAATTCCAAAGAAGTGCATCTTCGACATACAATCAGGAAAGCTACTAGGCTACATAGTGTCAATGAGGGGTATTGAAATAGATCATGCAAAGGTAAAAGCAATCCTTGAGATGGAAGCACCCAAAACATTGAAATAGTTAAGAGGCCTCCAAGGCAGGCTTCAGTCCATCCACAGATTCATAGCACAACTAGCTGACAAGCAAAACCCATATTCTCACCTACTCCACAAGGGGGTAGCGTATAAATGAGATGAAAAGTGTGATGAAGCCTTCAAAAAAATCAAAGAATATCTGCTCACACCTCTGGTCCTCATGCCACTAATCCCAAGAAATCCACTAATTCTCTATGTTTCAGCAACAACAGTAGCCCTCGATTCTCTTCTAGCTCAACACGATGAAAATGGGACAAAAAGGGCCATCTATTATATCAACCACAAAATGGTTGGGCATGAGTTAAACTACTCATTCATTGAAAAAGAATGTCTAGCAGTAGTGTTTGCTTCACAAAAATTCAGACATTATACGTTGGCACACAAAATCAAACTCATCACCAAAATTGACCCCCTTAAGTACCTATTATCAAAGGAAATGATCACATGAAGGATGGCCAAGTGGTTCATGATACAATCAAATTATGACATTGAATACATAGAGTGGAAAGCAATCAAAGGCCAAGTTATCGCAAATCAGCTAGTGGAAGCACCCATGTATTCAGAGAATCAACTCATATCAAAATTTCTGGATGAATCCATCTTCAATATTAGCATAGTCGACCTCTGGAAACTCTACTTTGATGGTTCCTACACACAACATGGATCAGGAGCCGGTTTCTTCTTCGTCACCCCACAAGGGGACTATACACCTAGATCCTACAAATTGGCGTTCCCCTGCACTAACAACATTGCAAAATATGGGGCTTTAACCATAGGTCTCAGAATAGCAATATAGTAGCACATCATGGCTCTCAAGGTTTATGGGGATTCACAACTGATAATCAACCAAGTGAATGATGAGTATCTGACTAAGGATGACAAGCTCACTCCATACAAGAAATTGGTGGAGAGTCTCAAGGAATCCTTCATCGAGATCACATTTGAGCAGATACCTAGATCGAACAATAGAGTAGCAAATGCCATGGCAACAATTGGATCCTTATTGGATATCCCTCATAATGTCCCGAAACATGAATTCTTGGTAGAGCAGCTTCTCATACTTGCATTTGAGGCACCAGAGTCAGAATTTGTGTGCAAAATCATTGGTCCCGGTGATCCTTGGTACCATGATATTTATACCTACTTGCGAATAGGAGTCCTACCTGCTGACTTACCCTCAAGCCTAAAAAGAAGCTTTGTCAAGAAAGCATCCCGGTTTGTTATCCTAGGAAATACCTTGTACTGTAGAAGCATAGAGGGAACCTTGTTACACTACCTAAACACTAATGAAGCCTTGACTGCCTTAACTAAGGTGCATAATGATATTTTTGGTTCACACTCGAGTGGAACAACCTTGGACAAGAAACTGTTAAGGACAGGGTATTATTGGCCTACTATTACTATGGAAAGAGAGGCACATGACTATGTCAAAAGGTGTCTACAATGTCAACAGAATGGGACCTCATCCATGCCCCATCTCAAGAGCTCCATCCCATCATTACACCATGGCCCTTTTCATAGCGGGGGCTTGATCTCATTGGGAAAATCACTCCCACCTCATCCAATGGCCATAAGTTTATCATTACTACCATTGAGTATTTCACCAAGTGGTTGGAAGTAATCCCCATGACTTACATAACCAGAAAGTAGATATCAAAGTTCATCTTGAACTATCTCATATGCCGCTACGATGTTCCCCAAGCTATTATCTCAGATAATGGGACACCTTTCAAGAATCAGGATGTCCATGACTTATGTGACAAATTCAAAATCCAACATCGCTTCTCCACTCCATACTATCCCCAAGGCAATGGCCAAGCAGAAGCCACCAATAAAACCATTCTAAAAATCCTTAAAAAGAAAGTCAATGACACAGGTTGTGATTGGCATCTGCAGTAAAATCCTGCCCTATGGGCTTATCGAACCAACATTCACACACCCACTGGCGTCACTTCATTCTCCCTGGTCTATGAATTAGAAGCTATATTTCCCATCGAGATCGAGCTCCCATCACTGTAAAACCTCATCGTGGATGAATAATATCGAGTATGAAGACTCAATGAGCTGGAGTTACTCGATGAGCGGCGTATGGATGCCTTAAATCATTTGAAAGTCTATTAGAATCAGCTTAAAAGGAATTATGACAAGAAGATCAGGAGCAGGAGATTCCAAGTCAGAGAACTTGTCCTAAAGGAGAATCATAAGAACGTCCCAAATCTAAACAACAAAGGAAAATTTAAACCCAACTGGTTGGAACCATTTGTTATCACAACAAGCTACAAGTCAGGGGAATATCAGTTATCAACACTTGAAGGGTAACCTCTATAGGAGCCCATGAACAACTCCCATCTCAAAAAGTTTTATGCCTAAATATTTCAAGGCATAGAACCAAAAATCCAAAAAATTAGAAAATTTCCTTAAAAAATGGTCACCTTGATGAAAACCTGGCAAACAGGCATCTTGGTGACAACAAAAAAATAAAAATAAATTCAAAAAATCCAAAAAAAATAAAAAATGATCAAAAATAGTAAAGAGAAAAATTGTCCTCTAGTGAAAACCACTTTGGTGGTACTTTGGGCAAGTAACTTGGTGAAAACCTAGAAAGCAGATGCCTTGTGTAAATAAGCACTTTCCATTTGCCAAGATCTTCACAACTTGTTCTACATCATCCATCCATTACACTTCCATCATCCATCGAAATCCATATCACCATCCATCATCCATTTGACATCTGCATCATAGCTTTGTCTTGTGTTCTTGTCATGATCCCTCCTAGTACTACTCAACCCATTCTCAAGGTCAATTTGTCTTGCCTTTATCGAAGTAGTCTATCACTTCACGTTGGGGGCATGTTTTTAGCAGATCAGATTCATATATATTCTTGAAGTCCTAAAAACCAAAAAAATCCAAAAACATTCATAAAATCAAAAAATCCAAAAACATTAAAAAAACCAAGAAAATCCAAAAACATTCAAAACATATCAAAATCTAAAAACATGTACAACAAAATGCTAGGGAAAAAATTCAAAAATAGAGCCAATCTTGTCAGAATCTATACCCTTAGAGCCTTGAACATAGCAGAAAGCAGCTTTTAGATCATTCCCCGACACTTAGGCTAGGTCCCTAGGAGCTCATCATAATAAAAATGGTGCAATCCATTTGTTCATTCACTACAATCGAAGTCCGTGGCTTACCAACTACATGGTCTTTGTGTGTATAATGTAGGCAAGGCTAATCTATTGATCAGCCCTCGAGGCCCCTAGGATAGGTCTTTAGGTTAGTATTTTGGTCAAAATCTCAGAAAACCCTAAAACATTAGAAATTTTGAAAATAAAAAAATTGTAAAACATCTTGAAAATACCAAAAATAGACTCAAAATATTTCAAAAACACCAAAAACATCCAAATATTTGGAAAAATTCATCTCATTTCATCCTTTGGACCTCAATAAATATCACCCAGTAATGCAATAAACAATAGTCATCCTCAACCTTTGGGAAACAATTGTAAAATAAGTGCCCAAAGGGCCTAAAAGTAAAAACTTTAAAACGCTGTACCTTAAGTCTAGGTCGCAAGTATATAAGTAAGTTAGTCAATCCCTTGTGTCCATCCACAAATCTATCAAATCATTTATACACATGTCTTAGGATGTATAGCTGATATCAACATCAGACATCATCATAGTTTAGTCTTGGCTAGCGGTATTGAAGAACATTAGCTTGTTTGTTTACTTTATCTTTATCTTTTGATTTATCTTATTGCACTCATTCCAAGGACCTCTCGATGATGTCTAATGAAAAGACTTAGAAAAATAGGAATGGGGAAAAGATCATTATCTTTTTATCTACTGTGCTTGTTGGATGTTCTTGTAATATAACCTCGGTTATGCATGCTTTATTTGGGCATAGGGAAAATGTTTTTGGTGTCTTGTTGACCACATAGGAAGGCTTTCTTTTCTATGTTTTGGTTTGAGATGTTTGAAATATTTGAACTGCATTCTGAATAAGGTTTCGTATGCTAGGTGTGAACAGGGATACTCCTATCTGATTGATGAGTCAAATTCCATCACACTAGGTACAACGCCATCCTGGTTCTTCATACCTTGATGCATTGTACTTATTTGTGTAATCAAATATAAGGCAATTAACCCTTTGAAAATCCCAACTCCTTGGAAAGAAAATGATCATCATCATCGTTATCATCATCTCATGTCTTGTTGGAATCTCTTGCTTTTTGTGCTAACAATGGTACCATGATAGTTAATCATCATTATTATTGCATCTATCCTATATCCATAAACCGTCAACATATTGCATATTGCATAGCATATCATATAGAAACATATATCACATTTCCATACATATAGATTGGTTATTCTAAAGCATTACATAAATCATTCATCCCATAAAATATCTACATCATCATATCACATATCCACATCCATCATAATCATAACGTAATCATCCTATATCATAAGCATCATTTACATCCATCATATCATTTGCATTTATCATATCATAACATTGCATAAAAATCACATAATGTATATAAGCATCCGTTACACTATCACATACACTATACAACATTTGCATTCATATAACATTATACCATCCATCATTGCATAATATAGATTTGTTATTCTAAGCATTTTCATAGCATAACATTTGCACCATCCATACATAACCATTATAAAAAGTGCATAAAAAGATACTAAAAAAGAAAT
>VDFB02281492.1:522436216-522486043 GCA_007258455.2 Sequoia sempervirens
GGTACAATGAAAATTAGCTCTGTGACTTCAAAAAAATCAAAGGGCACAACAATAACAGTTGCATGAGGTTGAAAAACCTAATCCAAGACCTCATTGATCAAAAAATCATAAAGGTGGAGCAACCGGTAGGAAATCAGAACCTCAAAATATACATGAATCCGATGCCAAACCATAACAATAAAGGGGACAATAACATTGATAAGGGGAAAGGTACCTTCAAGAGCATGAATCATGTGTACGACCATGTTGTTGCATCCCTAGATGACTACTGTGCTACCATCACCATCAAAGGAGTCCATGTTGATTATGTAGTCACCACAAGAGGCGGAAAAATTACCATTGCAAGATCATCTCAGCCAAACAGAAGACCTGCGCCCAACCCAAAATCTATTCCTAGTGGCTACAATGTCCTTGATCAGCTGAAAAGAACCCCAACACAAATCTCCATCATGGAGTTGCTAAAAATTTCATCTGTCCACAAGAAAATCCTTGAGGAAGCATTGGCTTCATCAACCATCCCCGCAGATCTTGATGCAGAACAATTCCAAGCTATGGTAAGAAACATCATCACGCTGAATCTCCTTACATTTTCTAATCAATATTTTCCCGCTCAACCATCTCATAACCATGCACTCCATTTAGAGGTCCTAGTGCATAAAAATAAAGTCAAGCGAGTCTTGGTGGATGGAGGTGCGAGCTTGAATATTTGTTCCCTCAAGCTCATTGAGAACCTGAAAATCTCAGAGGATTCCATCGACAAAGGAAAAGGTATTACAATTAGAGCGTATGATGATCAAGAAAGGGTGTCCCAAGGAACAATTCAACTCCCTATTCAAGTAGCACCAACTATCATGTAAACTACTTGTCAGGTCTTGGACCTCGACTTACCTTATAACATTCTTCTAAGACGTTTGTGGATCCATGCAATGCAAGCAGTAGCATCAACCTTCCATCAATGTGTCAAATTCACATATGAAGGATAAGAGGTCACCATCCATGGAGATCCTAAACCATTCTCCTACTGCAAGAACCTAGAGGCAAAATACTACAAAATACCTCAAGTTCCTAAAAATGATGAAGGCCCATCAACACCATACATTGATCCATCCACTCTTGCTTCCACTTCTGCGACAGAGACACCCGCCAATCCTGCCATCCCCACCATCTTTGATATCAAAGTCATCATCCAGGATAATGGTTGTAGAAACTATACAATTCTCAAAAATTCTTTTGTGGTAGGAGAGTTACCACAATCTCCCAGATCACAAGGATGATCGTAATCAAATGAAGCTTCCACATCCCAAACACCCACTGAAGAATATCCCAACTTTAGAAGTTGGGGAGGCCTTGGCCGAGAAGTAATAGAGGAGGACCCATCCCATCTCCTATATCAAGACAATAGATCGGTAGTCGAGCTACCAATGAATGATAGCAAAAAAGGTTTGCAAATGATGCTTGCAATGGGCTTTGACAGAAACCAGAGGCTTGGAAAAAATGACAACGGGCTTCTAATACCTCACATTCCTAAGATGTGAATGAGAAATATTGGCCTCGAATGTACGCCTCTGAATATAACCATACGTGGATGAGGTCCCCCAGTTAAAGTAGTCAAGACTCCCCGTGAACTAACACCAGCTCAACTTCATTTACCTATGTCTACCAACCATGTCATAGACAATTTCACTTTTGATATAAATAACGTATGTAGTAGCAGTAATGAGGAGGAAGATACTATAACTAACCTACCAATGCTTTTTGAGAATTCCTCACTCCTTATGATCAGTACCCTATCCTATGAGTCTGAAAACCAAAACCATGAAATTCATCTAGTCTACCCACAACTCATCGATTATGACCAACGAGGACCGCCAATTCTTGACACATTTGAAAATGATGAGGCACTATCAGAATTCATGGGACTGCAAAAATAATATTTCATGTGGGGATCAAAAATCATGATTCATCATCGAACTAGACACACATGCATATCATGGGGAAATGAGTGAATCCCTCAGTCACAAAAGTGAAAAACTGAGAATAATCTCTACATCCTTGAGTGAAAACCACATTGTGGCACTCTCTGACCTAAAAATAGTTAAAAGAAAGAACACATCCAATGGTGAAAACCTCTCTGAGGCACCTGAGGATGGGGGATTCAATCTTCTTCTCAAAGCTCTCCATCAGGAAAAATTAGTAGTCCTAGCCAAAAAATGCAACCCAATCAACTTGGGAACAAAGGAGACCCTGCACATCACATTATATGAAAAATCATTACTATCAGAGGAACAAGAACTCCTAGCAGCCTTCTTAAGAGAGAGATAAGTTAATTTTTCTTGGAGCTATGCAGACATGCCCTGACTTGATCCAGATATTGTGGTCCATCACCTTTCAGTGTACCCCGAAGCAAAACCTGTTTGACAAAAAATGAGAGAAATGCATCCTCAGATCGCCCTGCTAGTCGAAATAGAACTAAATAAGCTACTTGATGCAAGATTCATTTGACCTATTGACTATCGAGTGTGGGTATGTAATCTAGTACCTATTTCAAAGCTTGATGGGGGTATCTGAATCTACATGGATTTCAGAGACCTAAACAAAGCATGTTTGAAAGATGATTTCCTATTTCCTAACATTGACATGAAAGTGGACATGACAATAGGACATGAAATGCTTTCTCTGATGGATGGTTTCTCTGGGTACAACCAAATAATGATTGCTAAAGAAGACCAACACAAAACGACCTTCACTTGTCCATGGGGGACGTACTGCTAGAACATGATGCCCTTTGGCTTGAAAAACATTGGAGCCACCTACTAAAGAGCCATGACGTTAATCTTCCATGACATGATCCACAAGACTATCAAATATTACATTGATGACATACTAGCAAAATCCAGAAAGAGGAGAGATCACATAGCAACCTTGAGCATTATTTTCAATAGGCCGGAGGAATACAAGGTCTACTTAATTCCAAAGAAGTGCATCTTCGACATACAATCAGGAAAGCTACTAGGCTACATAGTGTCAATGAGGGGTATTGAAATAGATCATGCAAAGGTAAAAGCAATCCTTGAGATGGAAGCACCCAAAACATTGAAATAGTTAAGAGGCCTCCAAGGCAGGCTTCAGTCCATCCACAGATTCATAGCACAACTAGCTGACAAGCAAAACCCATATTCTCACCTACTCCACAAGGGGGTAGCGTATAAATGAGATGAAAAGTGTGATGAAGCCTTCAAAAAAATCAAAGAATATCTGCTCACACCTCTGGTCCTCATGCCACTAATCCCAAGAAATCCACTAATTCTCTATGTTTCAGCAACAACAGTAGCCCTCGATTCTCTTCTAGCTCAACACGATGAAAATGGGACAAAAAGGGCCATCTATTATATCAACCACAAAATGGTTGGGCATGAGTTAAACTACTCATTCATTGAAAAAGAATGTCTAGCAGTAGTGTTTGCTTCACAAAAATTCAGACATTATACGTTGGCACACAAAATCAAACTCATCACCAAAATTGACCCCCTTAAGTACCTATTATCAAAGGAAATGATCACATGAAGGATGGCCAAGTGGTTCATGATACAATCAAATTATGACATTGAATACATAGAGTGGAAAGCAATCAAAGGCCAAGTTATCGCAAATCAGCTAGTGGAAGCACCCATGTATTCAGAGAATCAACTCATATCAAAATTTCTGGATGAATCCATCTTCAATATTAGCATAGTCGACCTCTGGAAACTCTACTTTGATGGTTCCTACACACAACATGGATCAGGAGCCGGTTTCTTCTTCGTCACCCCACAAGGGGACTATACACCTAGATCCTACAAATTGGCGTTCCCCTGCACTAACAACATTGCAAAATATGGGGCTTTAACCATAGGTCTCAGAATAGCAATATAGTAGCACATCATGGCTCTCAAGGTTTATGGGGATTCACAACTGATAATCAACCAAGTGAATGATGAGTATCTGACTAAGGATGACAAGCTCACTCCATACAAGAAATTGGTGGAGAGTCTCAAGGAATCCTTCATCGAGATCACATTTGAGCAGATACCTAGATCGAACAATAGAGTAGCAAATGCCATGGCAACAATTGGATCCTTATTGGATATCCCTCATAATGTCCCGAAACATGAATTCTTGGTAGAGCAGCTTCTCATACTTGCATTTGAGGCACCAGAGTCAGAATTTGTGTGCAAAATCATTGGTCCCGGTGATCCTTGGTACCATGATATTTATACCTACTTGCGAATAGGAGTCCTACCTGCTGACTTACCCTCAAGCCTAAAAAGAAGCTTTGTCAAGAAAGCATCCCGGTTTGTTATCCTAGGAAATACCTTGTACTGTAGAAGCATAGAGGGAACCTTGTTACACTACCTAAACACTAATGAAGCCTTGACTGCCTTAACTGAGGTGCATAATGATATTTTTGGTTCACACTCGAGTGGAACAACCTTGGCCAAGAAACTGTTGAGGACAGGGTATTATTGGCCTACTATTACTATGGAAAGAGAGGCACATGACTATGTCAAAAGGTGTCTACAATGTCAACAGAATGGGACCTCATCCATGCCCCATCTCAAGAGCTCCATCCCATCATTACACCATGGCCCTTTTCATAGCGGGGGCTTGATCTCATTGGGAAAATCACTCCCACCTCATCCAATGGCCACAAGTTTATCATTACTGCCATTGAGTATTTCACCAAGTGGTTGGAAGCAATCCCCATGACTTACATAACCAGAAAGCAGATATCAAAGTTCATCTTGAACTATCTCATATGCCGCTACGGTGTTCCCCAAGCTATTATCTCAGATAATGGGACACCTTTCAAGAATCAGGATGTCCATGACTTATGTGACAAATTCAAAATCCAACATCGCTTCTCCACTCCATACTATCCCCAAGGCAATGGCCAAGCAGAAGCCACCAATAAAACCATTCTAAAAATCCTTAAAAAGAAAGTCAATGACATAGGTTGTGATTGGCATCTGCAGTAAAATCCTGCCCTATGGGCTTATCGAACCAACATTCACACACCCACTGGCGTCACTTCATTCTCCCTGGTCTACGAATTAGAAGCTATATTTCCCATCGAGATCGAGCTCCCATCACTGAGTAAAACCTCATCATGGATGAATAATACCGAGTATGAAGACTCAATGAGCTGGAGTTACTGGATGAGTGGCGTATGGATGCCTTAAATCATTTGAAAGTCTATTAGAATCAGCTTAAAAGGAATTATGACAAGAAGATCAGGAGCAGGAGATTCCAAGTCAGAGAACTTGTCCTAAAGGAGAATCATAAGAACGTCCCAAATCTAAACAACAAAGGAAAATTTGAACCCAACTGGTTGGGACCATTTGTTATCACAACAAGCTACAAGTCAGGGGAATATCAGTTATCAACACTTGAAGGGTAACCTCTACAGGAGCCCATGAACAACTCCCATCTCAAAAAGTTTTATGCCTAAATCTTTCAAGGCATAGAACCAAAAATCCAAAAAATTAGAAAATTCCTTAAAAAATGGTCACCTTGATGAAAACCTGGCAAACAGGCATCTTGGTGACAACAAAAAATAAAAATAAATTCAAAAAATCCAAAAAAATAAAAAAAATGATCAAAAATAGTAAAGAGAAAAATTGTCCTCTAGTGAAAACCACTTTGGTGGTGCTTTGGGCAAGTACCTTGGTGAAAACCTAGAAAACAGATGCCTTGTGTAAATAAGCACTTTCCATTCACCAAGATCTTCACAACTTGTTCTACATCATCCATCCATTACACTTCCATCATCCATCGAAATCCATATCACCATCCATCATCCATTTGACATCTGCATCATAGCTTGGTCTTGTGTTCTTGTCATGATCCCTCCTAGTACTACTCAACCCATTCTCAAGGTCAGTTTGTCCTGCCTTTATCGAAGTAGTCTATCACTTCACGTTGGGGGCATGTTTTCAGCAGATCAGATTCATGTATATTCTTGAAGTCCTAAAAACCAAAAAAATCCAAAAACATTCATAAAATCAAAAAATCCAAAAACATTAAAAAACCAAGAAAATCCAAAAACATTCAAAACATATCAAAATCTAAAAACATGTCAAAAAGTTAGGAAAAAATTCAAAAATAGAGTCATCTTGTCGAACTATGGGTCTTTGAGCCTTGAACATAGGCAAGGTTAAGCTTTGATCATCCCCCGAGACACTTAGGTTAGTCCCTTAGGAGTTCATCATAATAAAATGGCAATCCATTTGTTCATATCTCATCAATAATCGAGTCTGTGTCAGTCGAACTACATGGTCTCTATGTGTGTATAACGTAGGCAAGGATAATCTGTTGATCACCCCTAAGGCCCCTACAATAGGTCTTTAGGTTAGTATTTTGGTCAAAATCTTAGAAAACCCCAAAAACATTTGAAAATTGAAAATCAAAACATTTGCAAAATCTCAAAAATACCAAAATTAGCCTCAAAAAACATTTCAAAACATCAAAAACATCCAAATATTTGAAAAAATTCATCCATTTCATCTCGCTTTGACCCTCAATAAACATCACTCATAATAAACAATAGTCATCCTCAACCTTTGGTGAAACAATCAGAAACAAGTCTAGCAGTCCAAAAGTGAAAACTCAAAACGTCAAAATCTTAAGTCTAGGTCAGTACATAAGCAAGTTAGTCAACTCTTTGTGTCAAAAACCTATCATCCAATCAGTCCCATATCAAATCATTTGATATCATCATGTCCTAGGATGCATCCTTCCTACAATGGACATCAACATCAGACATCATCATAGTTTAGTCTTGGCTAGCGGTATTGAAGAACATTAGCTTGTTTGTTTACTTTATCTTTATCTTTTGATTTATCTTATTGCACTCATTCCAAGGACCTCTCGATGATGTCTAATGAAAAGACTTAGAAAAATAGGAATGGGGAAAAGATCATTATCTTTTTATCTACTGTGCTTGTTGGATGTTCTTGTAATATAACCTCGGTTATGCATGCTTTATTTGGGCATAGGGAAAATGTTTTTGGTGTCTTGTTGACCACATAGGAAGGCTTTCTTTTCTATGTTTTGGTTTGAGATGTTTGAAATATTTGAACTGCATTCTGAATAAGGTTTCGTATGCTAGGTGTGAACAGGGATACTCCTATCTGATTGATGAGTCAAATTCCATCACACTAGGTACAACGCCATCCTGGTTCTTCATACCTTGATGCATTGTACTTATTTGTGTAATCAAATATAAGGCAATTAACCCTTTGAAAATCCCAACTCCTTGGAAAGAAAATGATCATCATCATCGTTATCATCATCTCATGTCTTGTTGGAATCTCTTGCTTTTTGTGCTAACAATGGTACCATGATAGTTAATCATCATTATTATTGCATCTATCCTATATCCATAAACCGTCAACATATTGCATATTGCATAGCATATCATATAGAAACATATATCACATTTCCATACATATAGATTGGTTATTCTAAAGCATTACATAAATCATTCATCCCATAAAATATCTACATCATCATATCACATATCCACATCCATCATAATCATAACGTAATCATCCTATATCATAAGCATCATTTACATCCATCATATCATTTGCATTTATCATATCATAACATTGCATAAAAATCACATAATGTATATAAGCATCCGTTACACTATCACATACACTATACAACATTTGCATTCATATAACATTATACCATCCATCATTGCATAATATAGATTTGTTATTCTAAGCATTTTCATAGCATAACATTTGCACCATCCATACATAACCATTATAAAAAGTGCATAAAAAGATACTAAAAAAGAAATGCATCCATCTGCATAGTCACTACATCACATCATAATAGCATAACATCATACATCACATTGCATCACATAGGATAGAACATCATTACATAGCATATAAAAGTAAAGCATCCATAATGCATAAAATAGGACATAGCATATCACATCAAAATCATCTCATATATCATAAAAAATATACTGTCATGATACAAAAAATCGGATCAATGTACAAGTGTATATCAATAAGTACAATCGGCTCGTGGGGCTATCAAAAAATGAGCCCAAAGGGGCACAAAAAGAATCCTATCTTTGATAAAAAATGAACCCCTAGCCCTACTAGCTGCTGCCCTCGCCACCTGCTCTCTGCCTGTGCTGCTCTGTTGGTCTGTGACCTATCCTTTGGGAGAAGTCTAGAGCCCAAGCTTCCCTCGGCATGACCTGATAATAGTACATCCTATAATAATCTGCCTCCTGCATGGCCTCTCTATTGCCGCCTGTAACTCTACGGCTTGTCTCTACAATATGGCCTGATCCCACTCAGCCCTAGCCTGATCTCTCTCAGCTATTAGTGCCTATACCTGGGCCTACAACTACAAAATTTTCCCGTCTCTCGGATCTGGCTGTGGAGGTGGCTGCACATGGGGTTGATCCTACTCCCCGTCCCTGGGAGGCATTGGTATCCTATCCTGGTGTCCCAGATCCTGCTCCTACCTCTGCTCTCCCACCTGTGGATCCAGGAGAGGCTGGTGTTGCACTGGCTGATCCTGAACTGCCCGATCTTGTACCTAGTGAACTGGTGGTGGCCTAACACCTCCCTAATCCTGATCCTCTACTCCTTGGCCCCATCCTGCTCCCCTACTTCTGGATCTCCATGGAGAAGAGGGTGTACCTAGAACTATGAGCCTTAGCAATGGCCTGAACCAATCTCTGTAGGCCTATGTAACTCATGGATCTACCTCTCCCTGATCGTATGGCCCCGATTGGGCCACCAGTTGTCTGAAACTCTTTACTGCCTCATGGGTAGGTATGTATCACCCCTAGGAGCCCTGACTCACTGTCCTCACAAAGATAGCCACATACTGATTATCGGGCCGATAATGTGGCTCACCAAACTATTGCTGGACCCTACTCGACAGGTACATCTCAATCATAGTATGCTCTCACCCCTACATCATGTAGTCTTGGCAAGCAAAGAATAGTTGTTGTGCATCATCAAACCAACCTAGCTGCTCAAGGTATGGCCTCCATCAGAACACTCGCATGTCATCAAGGACCCTCCTCCGATGAGGAATCCTGTTCTCTCTTGTATGGGTAAAAGAGAGACCCCCTCTATAACACTAGACCACTGGATTATCTGGCTCCATTAGAACAAGACCAACTTGTGGATGTAGCACGGGGATGTGCTCCCATGCCTAGATATGTAGGAGTGTGACTCCTGCTCCAAGTGATTTTCCATCCAAGTAGGTGAACTCGTGAAGATCTCTGTAAAGAGAGGCCAACAAAACTAGGCCCCATGCAAAAACTGTTGGTCATCATCGGACCATCCACTCCCAAGCAAGCTCCCAACCAGGACTAAAATATCAGCCTCACCGATTTGGGCCAACAAGACCTAATATGATAGCAGCAATCACCTAGTGGTAGGGTGAGGCCAGGGGCCTGTGGCACTCCAGCTCGATCTGCCCCTCACAAAATTCAATCTGATCAGTCTCCAGAATGACATAGCAGGCGTCTGTCCCAGCAACCATGTCATAAATCACCTGCTCGCCATGGATGGGTAATCTCAATGTTTGCCACACATCCTCTAACGTGTCTGTGGCCTCGTCGATCAAAAAATGGAAGGAGGAGGTCTCACTGTGCCACCTCTTGGAAAGTGTCATCATCATACCCAAGTGTTTTCACACCAGTGGTGCGTAGGCAATGTACCAAACCCCCATCTCTCTTGGGCACTCCTGCTCCCTCTTGGTTAGATCACGCAAATACCCAAAAGTCTCTTGAGACCTGTGCTCACACGAATAGATCTCTCTCACCTCCTCTTACATCAGGAAAAGTCACCATGTTAAAATTCATCAAAAAATATTTTGTTTGGACTTGTCTCAACATTTAGAAATCACCCCAACATTGTTACCTGTGAAGGTGGTGTAGTTTGAAATTTGCAAATTGTGACGCTGGAGCCTCCAAATCCTCAAACTGCACTGCGGTGGTGCACTTTTCCAGAGTGTCCTAGTTTGCGTAGGAACCCTAATTATAAAGTCCACTGTGGCGGTACACTTAATGAAAGAATCAGAGTTTGGAGTTTAGACCTAAACTCCAAACAACACTGTGGTGACACATCTTGCGATGGCGGTGAAGTTTAAACACTGAGCGATGGAGTTTGAAATTTTCAGCGATGCAATATGACACCGCGCATAGAGATCTAGTTTCAAAAGCATTAAATGAGCATGAAAAAGAAAAAAATAAGCTTGGGTCAAGTTGACTCACCAGTGGTCCAGTGCCAGGAAGTCTCTGATGCATCCAGACTCAGTCGGAAATGTGCATAGGGAGCTATAGTTGTGCCATCTCGCCAAGGTGTCAGAGCTTAAAATCGTAGAATCTCCTAAGGCTAAATGTGAAAATGAATTGGAAGTGGCCCTTTGAGGCCTATTTAAGCCTGAAAGTTAGGGTTTTTTGGATCCCATTTGCCTGTCCTACTTGGGTCTAGGTCCCCCAATCTCATTTTTGTCTGTTTGAAGGCTATTTTGCACCGCTTTTTGTGTTTTACCTCTTTTTTGACCTCCCGGAGCCTTTCTAGACCTATCGGGCACCTTGTCCTCTTTTTTTGCAAGATCACCCAAAAAATCAAAATTTTTGTCCCATCTCTCGAGGGGGCAGTATATTGACATGTTTTCTCTCACTGGGGTAGCAGTGGGGCAAGTTTTGAAATCAGAAAATTTTGGCTTTTGATTAAGACAATTTATTCTTTGAATCAGCGCAACGAGTACTTTGCTTCAAAGAGGGGCAAAATGTAGACATGGAAAATATACCGACATGCTTGATCTCAATTGCTAACACCATTTCATCTCTAATCATCCCTCAGTCTAACCATTTAATCAAATACCTTTATTTGATTAAATTCAACAATTTTCCTCTCTTAATTAAACAAATCATTTTATCTAATTAAGTATTTCTCTCTTGTTAATTAAATCAATACATCTAATCTAATTAACCCTATGTCCATATTTAATTAAATAATTCCCTTTATTTGATTAAATCTCTAAGGTCCATCTATTAAATTAAATAAATTAAACCTTGTTTAATTTAAGCTAACCAACCATCTCCTTTAGTTAAATAAAACAAAATATTTTATTTAACTAAGTCTAAAATCACATTCTTCTCATCTTTGATTTAAATAAACCCATAAATCTAAGTGAAAATTGTCACATCATCTAATCTTCTATTAAATTAATTAACCTTTGATTAATTTAATCCTAATTCATGTCCCATCCTCTATCTTTTTCCACTTGCACATGAAAATAGATTTAATTCATTTATTAAATCCCCATTTTATCTCAACATGGCATAATGGAGGAATATTCTCTCAAATTTGAATTCAAATCCAAGTGGACTTTGTCCTTCCAACAAGACATTTATTTCATCTTTGCATTGAGCCAAGTGGCATTTAGGGCATTCCTTTTTCCTCTTACATGCCATTTCACTAATTTCAAATATCACCTAATTGCATTTATGGGCACATTCATCAAAATGTGCACATCCCTCATCCATTCTCATCTTGACAAGTGGCACCTTGCCATTGGTTGAATTTTAGTCCCACATTGCTTCATTTTGGGAAATTCTCCAACTTGTTATTCTATAAATAAGAGGTCTCATTCCTCATTTTATCATCCACAATTTGAGCAAAGTTATTATACAAAAATCCATAGCAATTCTCATCCATTTCATCAAAGTTTTAGCTAGGTTATGCAGATTTTTACCTTGGAGCACACTCCAATCTTCAACAAAGTAGATCACATCTTCATAAAATCACCAAGGCTTGAATAGGAGTTGGGAAAGGGCCAATTTCCACATCAAATTTGCACCAACTCCTCCAAGAGATTAAGAGTTTTCTTGAATAGGATTTGATATCTTTGGTTTATGCTTATTTATGTTCTTTATTTTATTCCTTTTCTCTTACAATTCAAATGTATTTCTTGGGGAATCATGATACTAACTTGCATTTGATCTAATAATGTGTTTGTTTCTTGTGTTTATACAGGTTTGGAATCTTGGTTCACAAGAATACTTCCAAAAGATGAATTGAGAAAGATAGCATCTACAAGTGCCTGATTACAGTTCTGGTTAGGCTCAACAATTGAATTCTGGACCTTTTGTCTAATTCTGCACTTTTACTCTCTTATGCTTCAACTCGCGCCACAAAATCCTAAATGCACAAGTGAAACTTGCATAATCACTCTACTAACCTTCTAACATTCACAACACATATCAAAATGATATAATCAATCACTTATATATATCCGCTACAAGGAGTTTAATCGCTTTATTCCAACTTCAACAAAATAAGAAATATTCACAAACTATCAGCTTAAATATTTCATAATATTCAATGTGTATCCACAAGAGTCACCCACAACTTAGTGGGAACCCAAAAAAATGATTGAACATAAAAAAATTAAGCAATAACTCCTCAAATATCCGCAACACACTATATTCACCAAGTCGACCTCCATACATTGATGAACAAATAAATTCCCAACCAGATCTTTTAACTCTCACACAAGTCGATACGAGGCACCAAGATTTATAGATAACAAAGATTATGCACCGAAAAAACTTCCCTGAGATCCACAACAAAAAATAATAATAGAAAATTTGCATATGAATTGAAGAACATAAATCTACCGGATGCTCTGTTATGCTTAACAGATAAACACTAATCTTCAATCTGTCTGCCGGTATGAGTAAAATGCAATGTGTAGATCCAATAGCTGACAAGGGTTGCCATCAATGAAAACACCAGAAAACATGTGCAATGTCTCTTGCCAACAATCTCCCCCTTTGGCATTGATGGCAACACTTAGTGAAAAATAACTAAGTGTCAGATCAATACCAACAAAAATACACTACCAACCAAAACTCCAAAAAGATCTTAGTTCACAGCTCAAAAACTACAACTCCCCCTTAGATGAACATACATTTTTCATTGTTCTACTCTCCCCCTTTGAAATCAATGGAAAAGATAGGGAATTCACATACAAAATAGAGAAAAACTTCAAACTGCATATGTACAAATTTGTTTCAACAATTTACACAAACTTGAAAATATATGCAAAATTGGTTTTCAACAGGTGCAGGCTTGAGTCCCAACACTTCTTAAGGATTTCTAGAATAGTTATGTGACCAAAGAGTAAATAATATTGCATCTCAGCTATTTCAAGGTTCACCGGATCACTGACCGCCAAAGCAACTTGTGCTTCCTTCAAAGCACTAAACATAGTTTCCATCTTAGGACCAATTAGGCCTCTAAGTTCACCAGCTCGTTCCACAACTCTGTCATTGTCATGCTTCATACTCTTTATTTTTTCAAGTAAGGATATAACTTGACCAATTTCCTGCTCTCCAACAGAAATAGTTAAAGGATCAAAAGAATTAGAAATAGCAGCCAAGTCTTTCTCATGATCCTTAACCTTCTTTTCATTTTCCTCAGTAAGTTTTGAAAAAGATAAATATGACTTATAAAATTTTCCATCTTCAGATAGAGCATTATGAAAATTCTTTGCATAGATAGCTAACAAATATTTATCTTTAGCTATCATACCTTTCAGACTACTAAATCTTTTGTCATCAAATTCCTTCTATACCTTCACCAAAGCTGACTTCTCAAGTGACTCAAAATGAGTACTTACCAAATTTATAAGCTTCTTCAGCTCACCAGAGGAAGAACCAAATTGGTCCTTAACATAAGTAGGCATAATCTTCCCCAAAATATCTGATGCAAGATTCAATAACTCAATGTCCTCAATGTGAGACTTGAAAATTTCTTCCCTAGCCTTAGCTTGTGCAAATGATGCAACTTTCATTTTTTGAATTGGGGACAAGGTAGAAAAATTAATAGGAGCATCTCCCAACTCAAGATCAAATTCTTCCTTTTGCTCTTCTAGAAACTTCTTCACTGCCTCTGTAGTGTCTCTTGCTTCTACTATCATTTCTTTAACTTCAACCTTCTTTTCTTCAACTACTGTTTCCACAACCACAAATTTTTACTTGTCATTTAGAGCTTCAACTTCTTCAATTGATATCTCCTTTTCCTCAACAAACACAATGTTAGGAGCATCAATCTCCATAGGTTCTTTTGTATCATGTACTTCAGGAGGAATATGAGTATCCTCAACTATAACCTCTTTATTTTCTAGACTAGATGAAGTATCTTCCACATGCTCTTCTTCTGAAACAAAATCAATTCTGTTCTTTAATAAAACTTTGTTTAGAACACTTTCTGTTTCTTTTTCTACTTCTTCAATCCTATCCAACATAAACTTGTTTATTCTTGATTTGCTTTTGAACTCCCTTTTTGATTCTCTTAAGATTGTCTTCATTTCTTCAACAGACATTACCAGACTTTCATTGGCAAGAACCCGTTCTCTCAGCTACTCTTCTTCAGTTCTAGCATTAACTCTCCTCATCTCCAAAATTTCATACAATTCCTTAGGCAACTGTGCCATTATCTCAACAAGAGTCACATTGAAATTGTTCCAATATTTTATTGTAGCATCCTCAAGGACTCTTTGACCAACAATATCAAAAGTACCATATGCTTCAAACAAAGGGTTAAGATTTCCATCCTTAATTATACCTCTTTCAACTTCCTTTACTGACATACCTAGTTTTTCAGGCTTCATCTTCTTCTTTACTTTCTCCTCTTCACTGGAGGGCTTGACTGTTGTTGTTGTAGGGGTGCTCATATGCTTTATTTCATTAACTTCTTCATCAGATTCTATCTCATCATCATCTGAAACAACTTTATACATTTTTGTGCTCTTATCCTTCTTCCTCTTACTAGATGCCTTGAACTTTTGCAGGGGATGACTTCTTGATATGACCAGATAGGGGTACTGAGCTCCTTGTCGATCTAGTTTGAGCAGAGGATGTTGTTGAACTAGCAGATTTAGCTTTATCAAGCTCTTTTCCTTTTTTTCTTTCAACTTGTTCTAGTTTACTTCTAGCTTCTCTTACTGATTTTGTAGATATGCCCATGCTCTCTGCAAAGACTTCCACTTCTTTCCTCACTCTTTGGACTATCATTGGTTTCTTTAATTGCTCATGGAATTGCATGTTCTTTTCTGCATATGTTCCAAACCTTTCTTCTGCCCGATCCTGAGGCTTACTCAATAGATGTTGTGCATAGAGCTGCAAGATTCTCTCCTCAACTCCATATCCCATAGGCATAATCCAAATGGTTCTCAGATCTGTTGCTTCCATCAAGCACTGATCAATATCCACCATAAAAAAAATTGTATCCTTATACTTCTCCACAATAGAAGTAGGAATTCTTTCCCTTCCTTGCATTACATTCTAAAAATTCTTGAGATACCCCCAGATTGCAGCTTTCCTAGTTTGCAAATCACCAAGGCCGAATAACATGTCTTTAATCTAAACAATAACAGGATTATCATTTTTCCAGTGTACTTTCCCAACTCCTAGAACTTCATTCATGAAATAAAAGAACAACCATAGTAATAGATTACCATATTTGCAAGAATTCTTCTTGTCTTTCTTTATCTTGCCAATATTCTCCATAAGCTGACCAAATACATCATTTTATTAGCTGGAATGATATATCTTGTAACCAATGACCATCAAAGAAAATTTCACATCCACATCAATGATGTTATCAATTGTCATTGCTCTTTTATCAAATGCCAAACTAGTTGCATCAGTGATAGTCTAATTCTTCATAGACTTCAAAATTGGCAAGCCACCAAAATAATTTAAACCTATAATAGTACTGATAACTTCTTTTGTAATCTTGAAAGGTTGGTTCAACCACATAAATTCAGCATGAACTCTACTCAAGATATACCAGACCCATTCATTCTCATCAAACATGGGGAATTTCACAATCTGCATGAATCTCTTCTCCTCTAAGGTTTTGAATTTGGGCTTAACATAGAAATCCTCTCCAACAATGTGTTTGGAATATAAATTCAACAACTGCAAGCTTCCTAGCTCCTCAATATTAGCATGAATGTATTCCCTAATATCTTCAATATGCAATATACCGTACGAAACAGACAAAAATGCACTTAAGGGCTCAGTCTCAACAAATTTGAAAGGATGCCACTTGAATTTAGGATGGGGTCTATGCTTGACTTCAACTACCAATGGAGTAGCCATTTTCACAAATTCACAAGTTTACAATTTTTCCTGAAAAATACCTTTTCACCAGATTAGGGTTTGAATTTCAAATCGCCTTCACACTTGAATTCTTGCTAAATTTTTCCAAAGTTCACTTCAGAGCTCTTCAAAATTCTTCTCTTCAAGATGCAAAGTGACAAATAAAA
Source organism: Sequoia sempervirens (assembly GCA_007258455.2). NCBI lineage: Eukaryota > Viridiplantae > Streptophyta > Pinopsida > Cupressales > Cupressaceae > Sequoia > Sequoia sempervirens. The sequence continues at coordinate 522,452,594 of VDFB02281492.1, forward strand.
TATAGAAATTTATTTTTATCATTCACACACCTAACCTTTTGACACAATAAATTCTTTTTCCCTAACTCATCTAGATACCTTGTTTCCATGCACTGTAAAAGATAACTCTTTTGTGGATCTACAATTCTGCATAAATACTCTCTCCAATTATTTGATAGCATCTGTAGACCAATAATACAATTACTAAACTCATCCACATCTCGGTGTCGATCTCCTATAGGGGTTTTCAAATATTTTCTTGATAGCTCCCCCTAGGCCAAAAGCCTTAATCTAATTCCCAGAGGAATTGCTAGAAGCTAATTTTGGTGCTGGCTCATTTCCTGCAATAAAGGTATTCTTCTTCACCCATGTCTTCCTCATCTACTTCCTAATCTAATTTGTAGTGACTTTCCCTTTTCCTTTTACATCCTTCTGCATGTTCTTTGATTTACTGGACCTCTTATGCAAAATCTAGCAATATGATTGGTTATGTTACAATCGTAGCACACCACATTTCTTTATCCAAACTAGCTGTTCCACTGCTTTTCTCTTGATCTAAACTAGTTAGAAGTATGGCCAAATCTATTACATTTATAACATCTAACATCTCTATAAAAGTTGTTTATTACATTTTTGTATTCTTTTGACTTATGACCATACTTGTTGCAATTAAAGCATTGACCAGAAAATGATGGACCACTTGAATTTATTCTACTTTTGCATTGAGCGGCCATATGACCAGATTTATTGCAAGTAAAACAATAACCATTGAACCTCTAGGAATTAGATTTTCTTACTAGATACCTTCCAGTGTTGTTCATCTAATTTCCTTGTCTGAATCTCCTTTGTCCAAATTTGGAGCTTTCTCCTTCTTCATATCCAAGACCTCGCTTTTCACCATCAGTCCTCTGACCTTTAATCAATTCATCAAGCTTGGTAGAGCTAATCTTGAACTTTTCCTTGAACTCATTTGCAGTAGTAAGTTCATCTCTGAGATCAATAATGTTCTTTTCAAGATCTTCCTCATTATGTTTGGATTGTTCCAACTCAAGTTCCAACTGATTGAATCCATTAGTAAGTTGGCTACATTCTTCAAATTTTTCTTTCAAGAACTATGTCAGCTTCTCTTCATTCATCTTTCTATCTTCAATTTCTTTAGTCATCCTCATCATAATAGATTCCATCTCATGCTTTAGGACTGTATTCTCTCTGGCAAAATTTTCACATTCTTTTGTCTTTTCCTTTAGGGCTTGACTGAGTTATTCATCTTTAATGTGTTTACTATCATCCTGTTTGATCTAATCACATAGTTCCCTTCTCTTCTCCCTGTACTTATTGATTTCGTCTTTCAATGACTCAGTGAATCTCTCAGCACTTAGAAGATTTTCTTTCAATTCCCAAATTTCATATTTTGACTAATCAAGATCTTCCAAGGCCACCACAAGTTGTTGTTGAATATTGCTTGAATCCATTGAAATACTTTCCAAGATCTTCCCCAAGCTGCTAAACTCCTTTTGAGGAACTAAGCTCTGATACCAATTGTTGGAATCAAGCAACACTGAGAGGGGGGGTGAATTGGTGATGTGCAATTTTTAACTTTATTAATCTGATCTTCAAAGCACTTATAACATTCAACCAAAAGAAATATGCATGAACATAAAGCAAGCAACCACAACACCATAACACAAGGATTTTTATGTGGAAACCTTGTTAGGGGAAAAACCATGGTGGATGGCCAATCCACAATATAATCTGAGTATACTCAAAAAAATGTTTACAAAATGGGAATGCACTTGCATTCAGGCACACTACCTAGAGCTCACTGCTCAAAAATAGAAAGGCTCACTACCTTACAAAATTTTGGAATACTTCCAAAAGATGAACTGAGAAAGATAGCATCTACAAATTCCTGATTATAGTTTTGGTCAGGCTCAACAATAGAATTCTAGACCTTTTGTCTGATTCTACATTTCCTCTCTGTTCTGCTTCAATTCACATCACAAAATCCTTAATGCACAAGTGAAATTGTGCATAATCGATCGACTGACCTTCTGACATTCACAACACACATCAACTCACATCGAACACATATCAAAATGATATAATTAATCACTTATATATATCTGCTACAAGGAATTTAGTTGTTTTATGTCAGCTTCAACAAAATAAGAAATATTCACAAAGTGTCAGCTTAAATCTTTCATAATATTCAATGTGCATCCATAAGATTTGGCCACAACGTAGTGGGAACCTAAAAAAAATGATCAAACATAAAAAAATTAAGCAATAACTCCTCAAATATTCGTGAAACACTATATTCACCAAGTCGGCCTCCATACACTGATGAACATAAAATTTTCCAACTGAGTCTTTTAACTCTCATACAAGTTGATACAAGGACCAAGATTTATAGATAACACAGATTATGCACCAAAAAAACTTCCTTGAGATCCACAACACAAAATAATAACAAAAAATATGCATATGAATTGAAGAACATGAATCTACTGGATGCTCTATTCTGCTTATCAGATAAACACTGATCTTCAATCTGTCTACTGCTATGAGTAAAATGCAACATGCAGATCCAATAGCTAACAAGGGTTGCCATCAATGACAACACCAGAAAACATGTTTAGTGTCTCTTGCCAACAAATAACGTATTCAAATGTGATAGTCAATATCAAATACTTAAACAACATGAAAAACTCAAATGTTGCAAAGTACATAAAGGAAGCTACAAGATAAATTGCATGAATCATGATAACCACATAGATCAAAAAGGAACCATAACACAATATTTTTATGAGTGGAAACTCTCATAGGGATAAAAAACCACTGAGGAAAAATGCCTCACTAGCTTAATAAAATCCCATTGATTATATAGCCTCATTGGTTACTTTTTGTGCCTCATTGACAAAGCCTTACTAGCTACTTTTTGTGCCTCACTAGCAAAGCCTCACTAGCTACAAAATATGCTTGACTGGCAAAGGAACCTCACTGGTTAAAAGTATGCCTCACCGGAAAATACAACTTTCACATCAAGATAAAGAGTAAAATACAGAGGGTCTCTTTGTTTCACTGAAGCTCATGGAAACTTTCTACCTTAACACATTTCATGTGCTATAGATTCCATTGTATTGAAACCTAGAAAACATAAAATGTATTAAATTAACTCTACACTATCTTTTTGTATTTAATATTTTAGAACACAAGATTCAATTTACAGTTCCATAGTATAAAGCACATTCAAGAACTCATTTTCATGATACATCTCCAAAATAGGGTTTCGAGAGAAACCACTCCTTACAAAGCACAATAAAACAACCAAATCATATGAACTTGTAGACTCAAATAGTCATTTCTCTGCCTAACCTTATGTTGTGCACAAGCCACTATTATATATAGCAATCAATAATCTGATAAACCACATTACAACCATACCTTTGTTGATGATAGAAAATAACTGAAAAAACTTATAAATCTTTACTACACAAACCACTGAATTCTTCATCTACTCATAACATTGTAAGTTTGTTGCTATCAAAGCCTTGAAACATGTTATCGTATACCATAAGATAAAAACCCTAAGTTCGTTGTTGTATACACCAAGTTCTCAACTTTGCATAATGCTTGATAAACCTTGGTTTGTACATTATACAATGTTACCGTGTTGAACTAGTAACCCTAGAAGAGGCCGAAAGAAACAATAAAATTTAATGCCTTCAAACCTTTCAAAAACATCCATGACCTGCTAGGGGGTGATCCCACAATACTGGTTTACAATTTTTGGCCAAACTGGACACTTAATTGATTTTTTCTAACTAAATATTCACTTTCGGGAACCTATAGTGGCTAAACTGTGAGGAATATGAAGATGATGCAAACTAGTTATTTGTGACATTTTGTATGTGGATTCTAAATATATTTGTTTCAATTTTTTTGGAATCATATTGCACTTCTTTTTCCATCTCCTTTGAAAACTAGTTTTTTTCAGTAAACATCAGTTTTAAGGAGTGACGCTCATTGTATAACATATTTTTTTTTTACATGAAGGATAAAATTATATTTTTTTTGAATTTATATTTGTAACTATGATATCTAGTGCTACTAATTGGTTTCATAGTGTTTTATTGAATATTTTTTCCTTAATCAAGTTTCAAAGTCAAACCAATTACAATTTAGACATAGGCGGACCGTATAACACATAATTTTTTTTGTATGTATCAAAATTCAATTTTTTTTTTGTTGAATCAAAGACTTCAATATCTGGTGCACTCATATTTTTCAATTTTTTTTTATAATCTTCTATTTTTCCAGGTGCAAAACATAGAGATTGATTTTCAGTGAAAGACCTACATTAACAAGAAATAAAAAATAAATATAATAATAAAATTAAATTTATTTAAAATTATACTTTTTGGGAAGCTTATAATAAGGACTACATACTTAGAAAAAATAAATTTTAAATGAATTCATTTGATCCCCCAAAAGGTAAATCAAAGGTGGTTTTTTATCAACATTTTGATAGGTGTAAAGGAGACTCTGTTATAGGTATGGTTTAAAACTAGTGGGGTTATATTCAAGGGGTTTTGATCTAAGGTAGTTTGATCAAATCCTCTTCAATTGGAATGCTTTAAATGGAACCTTTTAAGGATTAAATCATTATATTTTCTAAAAATATGTGATTTCAGAAAAAATTAGAATCTCCCAAAAATTGTAAACCAACTTTGTGGGATCACCCTAGGTAGGTTACTAATCAAAACAAATTTAATTTATACCTTTGGAATTTATAAATAAATACAAACATTTCAAAAACCCTTGAAGGAATACAAAATCCCTTTTTCACCATACACATTAGACAAGGTTACACAAGTTTTGCAACTGAATATTTTCCAAGAACCTCAAGGTAGAAAGACAAATGTGCCAACATTATACCACCAATTATTTGAATCTGACATCAATGAAAAAAAAAATTCCAAAGCCAACAAAACTCCCCCTTTGGCATTGATGTCAACAACAATTCTTTGTTGCTCCCCCTTTGAAGATAAACCACCTGTTGTCTACAAATTCACTTGAAACAACCTTGACATGGAGAAAATGTTAACCATTGTCAAAGAAACATGGAAATGTCCATTATAATCATTGTAAATTCACACAATACTGATAAATGCAATGAAATGATCCTAGTCATAAATGCAATGAAATCATAGTAAATACAATGACACATGCAACTCCTCTTACTATCCTAACTCATCTTACTGTTCTCATATGACTGAAATCACATGATTGACAACTGTCAAATCACATGACTGAAAACTATCAAATCACATGACTGAAATAAATACAAGTTCTTCTCCCCCATTGAAAACAATTCCAAAGGAACAAAAGCATACTGCCAAACTGTCCAAAAAAGATCTGCCTCTCAAAAAAAACATAGCACCATCAATAAACGAAGCAATTATCAAAGCAAGAGGAAATCATTGATAGAATAGTGAGATATTGTCCAACAAGAAAGAACCACTACATCAAACATAAACCAATCAGATGGCATCAAGAATAAGCATAAATCAACACTAAAACCACCTAGAAAGAGGTAACTGTGACTGAAAAATTACTCACTGCCATAATACCAACAATATCAGAGACAATTGAAGAAGTCTCATAAAGAAAATAGCACTGCTAGACTAATGTAGTAATAAGAACAATGTTAAGTAGTGTCAAATGAACAAATGATGCACTATAAATATGTAGTATCCAAACAACTGTCTAAGTGTATGGGAAAAAGATTAAAGTTGGCAAATTTCATGATCTACAAAGTATCTGTCAGCACTATAACCATCATACTTTTGCAACAAAAATTCTCTCAAGCCAAAACAATACTACAATGAGAAACTCAAGACAAACACTGTCTTCTTCAAAACCTTGCATATTGTATACCTCTTTTCACACTATCAAGAGGTGGCTTCACTATCAAGACCACTTATCATCTAAATTTCTTTGATGCAATCACTTAACATTGGCATATTCATACCTTACACATTGTCTACATGGTTATTGGGACACTTGCAACTACAACATTTGATAACAACCTTTCCTGATTCATAGATCCAATAAGAGCTAGAAATCGACCATTACAACAATCTCACACAAAGACACTATTAAAACATTTTGAAGCATTGAATACTCAATATTGGCAAGACACAACCAAAAACCCTAGTACAAGGAACAATGAAATCTCTACAAAACATTGTTTGATCATAGCCATCAAAATTTGATCTACCCTTTTCTCTTATGTAACATATCAACATCAAGAAACCATAAAATACCTTTGTTGCACCAAGGAAAAACATCAATAAACTTTGATATCAATGTTAAAATGAGGCAACACAATCACCTTGTAATAAAGAAATAGGTACCTTTGCATAGCCAATGACAAAATTCATTACCTTTGACTGAATGAAGGAATACCTCTATATGATTGTCATGATGCTTCTCTTGATGAAGTGTTCATTCTAACCTCTCTTAGAGTATAATTTCTTCCCTAACACTTGATTATGTATTATAATCCAATGAATTTACTACCTCCAATATGCCAATCTCATTTTCTAACTATGTTTTAGTGTGACTATCCTATTGTGAACCCCTAATTCGAAGTGCTTACAAAAGCACAACAACAAACAATGTTAGAGAGTTATTTTGTAAGCATGAACAAGGATTCCCCATGAAATCCATTCACAAAGCTAAAAATAGGAAATAAAACAAAGAAAACAATGAAGAACATAATGGAAGTATGAAATCCTAATTTAGCATGCAAACACTTGATCCCATGGGGGAGTTGGTGCAAATAGGTGTGTGGAGATTTTCCCTTTCCCAAATCCTTGAATGCAAATGTTGATTGAAGATGATTGATCCAATTGATAAGTCCCTCAATGAGCTCCAAAATCTGCAATAAACTAGTTAAGAAGATGGATGGAATTTGAGAGATATTTGTGCATAATAACTTTGCATAATTGTGGATGATAAAATGCATGGTGAAGCATTCTATTTATAGAATGTTGAAATGGAAACAAAGCCAAAATAGAGCAATGTGGGACAAAGATTTGGCCAATGGAAAAATGCCACTTGTCCAAATGTGATTGGGTGAGGAATGAGCAAGTTTTGACAAATGTGCCAATAAATGCATTTTTGAATTTGAATTTTGAGAAAAGACATGTAAGAGGGGGAAAGAAAATTGCATTAAATGCCCCTTGGCTCAAGGCAAGGACATGTAAGAAGAAGTAAATGCCTTGTTGGAAGGACTTGTAAGAGAGAGTAAATGACATGTTGGAAGGACATGCCATTCAAATTTTGAATTTGAAATAGAAGAATATTCCTCCAAAAGATGCTTTGTTGAGGGAAAATGAAGATTTAATAAATCAATAAATTGATTTATTTGTGCAAGTGGGAAAAGCTAGAGGATTTTGAAGATTAGATTAGATTTAATCAAGATTTGATCAATTTAATGAAGATTAAGAAGTTTGACTTGTTTTGACTTAGATTTTTGGATTAATTTAAATCAAACAAGAGAGGAAATGATTTAATGAGTTTAATTAAATAAACATGTTTTGATTATTTAATTAAAGAGATTGAAGTAAGATTAAATTAAATAAGATTTTAATTTATTCAATTTAATAGATAGACTTTAGAGATTTAATTAATTAAATAAAATTAATTATTTAATTAAAAGAGATAGAGAATGATTTAAGAGACTTAATTAAACACAAGATTTGTTTAATTAAGAGAAGAAAACAAATGAATTTAATCAAATAAAGATATTCAATTAAATGGTTAGGTCAGGGAATGATTTAGGATGAAATGATGTCGGTAGTCAGACTTAGATGTGCAATGTTAACTTGTACATTTTGCATGTCTACATTTTGCCCCTCTTTGAAGCAATGTACTTGTTGCATTGATTCAAAGAATAATCTTGTCATGATCAATAGTCAAAATTTCTCTGATTTTTCGGATGCCCTACTATTGCCCCAATGAGAAGAATTGCACTGGTATATTGCCCCCTTGAGATATTGAATGGGAATACCAATTTCCAATCAAAATCACGATAAAATGCGAGAGGAGTGGTTGATGTAGATGAATGGACATTCATTAGCTGTGGGTAGCTTCATGTACCAACTAGGATAAAAATGTTAGTAAAGATAGAAGAATGTGATAGAAGAATGAAAGAATGAGATGATCATGCAAATGATGAAGACTACTTGCCGTGGATTTGGGATTTTCAAAGGGTGAATTTCATTATGTTTGATAATACACGCAGTATGATGCATCAAGGTATCGAGAACCAGGATGGCATAGTACCTAGTGTGATGGACTTTGACTCGACAAATTAGATAGGAGTATTCTTGTTCACACCTGACATACGGAACCCTGTCCAGAAAATAGTTCAAATATTTCAAATATCTCAGACCAAAACATAGGAAGGCGAGCCTTTCTATGTGGTCAACAAGAAACTTAAAACACCCTCACTATAGACTAAACAAAAGCATGCATGACCAAGGTTATATTACAAAGATATCCAACAAGCACAACAAACAAAAGATAATGATCGTTGCCCCATTCCTATCTCTCTAAATCCTTCATTTAGACATCATCGAGAGGTCCTTGGAATGAGCACAATGAGATAAATAAAGTAAGTGAGCAAACAAAATAATGTTCTTCGTACCATTAGTCGAGAGAAATGATGTTTCAAAAGATGGGAGCCAAAAATTATTGCCAAAAGATAATGTCCATTGTCGGAACGGATCCTAGGACATGTTAATGACACGTCATTTCATTTACCCAAAGTGGTTGGTTTGATAAAAGTGTCCATTGTTAGAATGGATCCTAAGACATGCTTTTATCAAACGATGATGAAATTGATTTATGATTTATATGCCATTGATAAGAAAAGAGTTGACCAACTTGCTTGTTGACTGACCTATACTTGAGATTTTGACAGTTTAGGTTTTCCCATTTGACTGCTAGACTTGTTTCCGACTGTTTTACCAAAGGTTGAGGGTGATGACGATTTATTATGGATGATTGATTATTGCGAGTGTAAGCGAGATGAGGCGGATGGATTTTTTTTTCAAATATTTGGATGTTTTGAGTTTTGAAATGTTTTGAGGCTGTTTTTGGTATTTTTTCAAATGTTTTCAAATGTTTTGATTTTCAATTTTCCAATGTTTTGAGATTTTCCGAGATTTTGACCAAGAGACTAACCTAAAGACCTATCCTAGGGGCCTCGGGGGCTGATCAATCAGATTAGCCTTGCCCTCGCTATACATGAGACCACGAAGTTCGACCGACTTCACTTGACCGATTTATGATGATGATATACATGATGAGAGGTTAGTTTTATTATGATAGACTCCTATAGGACTAACCTAAATGTCTTAGGGGATAATCAAAGATCAACCTTGCCTATGTTCAAGCTCAGAGATGACGTAGTTTGACATACAACTCTTTTTTTTGACTTTTTTTTGACTTTTTGACTTGTTTTTGGATTTTGATATGTTTTGAATGTTTTTGGATTTTCTGATTTTCTGATGTTTTTGGATTTTTGCATGATTTTGACGATTTGGATATGGACATGTGTAATGATATCAGTGCTTTGTTTTGGTATTTTGTTGAAAACCAAGCTAAGGTTGATTGATCGAATTGATGGATTGATGATGATGATGACATTGTTGAGCATGCACAACAATGCAAGGATTTGATTGATAAGGATTGATAATGATAACATTGTTGAGGATACACGACAATGCAAGGATAGTGTTAAGCAACACAAGGATTGGGAAAAAATATCCCCAAGATGATGATGTTTTGATTGGATTTGTTTGACCATGTTTGATGAAGCTTGATTTTGGAACAAAATTTGTTCAAATGATTTGATGTGATGTTTGAAGGGTGTGTTAGATGCGACTGATATTGATTTTTTGGATTGATGTTCGCTGAAAGATGAAGACTGATAAGAAATGTCTTCTCGTCAAAATATGCGATGGGCTAGTGATTTGGATTTTGGATCATAAATGCTTTGACCAATTTGGTTTCATGTTTTCCAATGTTCGGATCACCACATAAGTCAGAATATATAGATCAAGATTTATTCTCAAAGCAAGATGCAAATATCTGCCCCTAGTGTCTAGCAATGTATGGAATGCCATGGATGGATGCTTGGATAGGCATAGGGATGTATGGATATGGTAAGCATGGAAAAGGATGCCAAGGATTATCTTGTGATAAGATAAGGTGTTTGGATAAAGAATGCTCATTGGACAATGTTTCATAGCTCAGATAATGCTGCATAGGATAAGATCAGTGAAAATGACCCATGTCAAGATGTTTACCATAAGCAACCGTAAAGTGTGCCCCAAACTTCATCAAGATCAAGATAACTTGGATGATGGATGCAGATAGATGAAAATGGATTGGATCAATGGTTTATGGATGAATGGATTTATTATGGATAAGATGGATGGAATGTTGGATTTATTTCAGATGGGATGAGATGCTTTCATTTGAACTGGCACACGTAGATGCTCAATTCTACACATGACGCCTGTTTTCCAGGTTTTTATCATGGTCTTGCTCAAAGCACCACCGTAGTGGTTTTCACTAGAGGATGATTTTTTTCTTTACTGTTTTCAATCCTTTTTTTGATTTTTTTGATTTTCATTTTTTTTGATATTTTTGGTTTTTTCTGAAAGATTTATGCTGAACCACCTGGTGTTGCTGATGTAGATGCTTCTGTCATAATGTGCCATCGGTATCCTGCCTAAAGAAGTTGTTTTGCTAAGATATGTGCACTTGAATATAACTTTTGAGATTCCTGATCTGCTTTGTCGATACTGGAGTTAACTCTGTCTTGGTGCACACATCGCAATAAAGTGCCTTCATAATCCTTATGATGAAGGGTCATTGCCAATACACGGTTAATGTAAGAATTGGATATTATGCATGGAGGCATGGATGGAGTGTGTTTAGGGATAAGAGATGAATTGGTTGATAGTTTGGAACCTTTGACTCTCCAAACTTGGGAAGATGAGCAATGATGGGTGGATACATAAGTGTGCGTGGAATTAGGACCAACTACTTGATACACTTTGTACGTCACTTGAGAAGCCTATTTTTTCTTTTGCAGACATCTTTGATGGATACTTTTCCCATTTTTATTTTGCCCCATAGTTTCTTTGACTAATGGAGTTTGATAGGGATGATCTTTCTTTGTATTCTTTCATATCCATATGTTTTTGATTTGTCCATTATGCTTCTTAGTTTCTTTTGATTTGATAACATTCTTCGTACTTTGATTAAAATATTTCTTTTGACGTTGGTCCCGATTTGTGGATGGGGTAATGGGTGGATGAAGATTCATAACGTGGTTGGTTGTAGTATTGACACGAGTTTCATCATAAGGACTCTTTGTGCTCCCTATGTTGACGTTTGCTTGAGACGAAGTTGCCCCCAGTATGGTAGAAGTAGTACCCTCATGCTTTGATTCTGCATGTTCCAAGAGCTCCTGTTTAGAGTGAATTCTCTGATAAATGACCACCGTAGATGATGTTATTTTGATTGGATGCTCTGCTAACTCTGAAATATTTTGTTCTATTTGATTTGCTTCCTTGAGTGAGGGACATATTTGATCTTGATGTTGACAACTCCATTTGATTGTAGGAGTTAAGAATCTGCTCTTTTTGTGTAACACAATCTTGTTCTAGATGAAGATCATCTACGTGTCCATCTATAGAAAGCATCTCATGGGTAGATGGAGGACTATGTACTATATGGATATGATCATCTTGCATAGATAGGAGAGTGTCCATTAGATCATTGTAGTATCTTGTAGATACAAATTCTTGATCTTGATTTATTTCAGGGTTGCTCTCGACATGCTTTGGACCAGGTTCTTGACATGGGTCAGTTTCAAAGGATGGATTGCTTACAAAGGGTTTTTGGATGTTTTCATTAGACATGGTAAGTGGTTCAATATCCCCAAATGTTGAATTTAGGGTTCCTTCCATATCTGTAACCATGAGGTCGAAGGGTGTCAATATGTCTTGGAAAGGACCATTGCTAGACCTTGGTGAAATATTTTGATCATGCTTTGGAATAAATTTTTGAGATATGTCCTCTAACTCATTAGGTGATGTGGAGACATTTTCAATATGATCATAGGTCAATGGATCATGCATGAAGGTGTTTTGGGGTGTTTGAATCATTGGTTGGATGGATGGGTTGTTTGGTGCATTGTTTGATGGTATCGATATGTTCTGGCGGGCGAAGTAGGCTTCTACTTGCTTTTGTATGAACAACGCTTGTTGTTCATTTTGTTGTTGTTGCGCTAGGATTTGTGCTTGTTGTTGTGATTGTTGTTGTTCCAACAACGCTTGTTGTTGTTCTTGTTGTTGTTCCCACAATGCTCGTTGTTGGGATTCTTGTTGTTGTGCAAAGTACTATGCTTGTGCTTGCGCTCGTGCTTGGGCATCTTGGGCATCTTTTATAGCTTGAGCAGCTTGTGCAGCTTGTGCGACTTGAGCAACTTGTGCGGCTTGTGTAGCTTGTGTGGCTTGTGTGGCTATAGGCGCTTGCTGAATTGTTTGATATTATTGGAGCAATTGTTGGTATGCTTTGAATGTAGTGTTGTAATGGCTTACTTGGCTTGGTCGCAATGGTGGTGGTGGTGGGATCAGAATTGTGTTGGATGGAGTGGTGGGAGTTTGAGATGTGCTTAGAGCGATGGTGGTGGTGGGAGGTTGCGATGTAAGGGGTGTGATGGGGGTAGTGGAAGTTTGAGGTATAGTGGATGTAGTGGTTGGAGTGAATGTGGTGATAGGTGCATTTGGGATGAAGGTAGGAAGGTGAAGTGGTAGGAATGGTAGAGATGAGCGAAATAGTGGGTCTTTGAGAGACCGTATTTTGATTAGCTATCATGTGTTGGTTTGATGTGGATGGTGTGTTTGAAAGATGTGATGTACCCCCTTGGTTGGATGAATTGATTTGGATGGGGTGATTTATGTTAGGGAAAGGTGGAAGTTTAGGTAAAGGGGAGATCCCTAAACCAAAATATGGTGTTGACGTGGTGGGAGGTGTGAATGGTTTGAATGGTGGAAAATTTTCTTGTGCAAATGAAGAGACAAATCCGTAAGGTCTCTCTATTTCGGATGAGCTTGCTTGTACCAAAGGTCTAGACACTTGCGTGTCAAGGGAAAATGATGAGGTGGTATGGTAAGGAACCTCAGATGTATCGATAAATCCAAGTGGGTTGTAAAGTGGATTTTGATGCGTGTTGAAGAGGGTATCATCCTCATTGATAGTAGGTTCTATGGTGGTAATGGAAGTGGTTGATTGTGGAAGGGTGTTTTGGTCATTTGGTACAAGAAGCTCATCCTCAATAGTGTTGAGAATTGATGGATTTATTTTAGCCATTGCGCGAAGAAACTTTTGTAGTTTTGGTTGTTTGAGCATCTCAAGAACTTCTTCCTCACTTAGTTCTGTTGGTGTGATGTCTTCCACCAAGACCTCTTTTTGTGGATCGTGTGTAGTGATAGTGAGGTCTGGAAGTGGTGTGTTTTGGATTTCTAGAATGTTTTGGCTTAGATCACTTGTGGTTGATGTTTCTTGATTTAACTCCATGTTCCTCTTGTGTTGTGATCTTGTTTGAACCATAAAAGAGCAAACTAGGATGTGTAAAAGATCAAAGATGTGAAGATGAAAGGTGTATGATATATGGATGAGAATGGAAAGTTTTGAATTTGTATTGAAAATCTTGATGTGATGCTAGGTACTTTGGGTTTGCTTTGGTTGATGTTTGTTTGATGTTTAGACTTTGAATTCTGTCTTTTGAATGTTGATGTTTGAGCAAGAGATATCCCCAAGATGTTTGGATGATGATCTAAAAAAGATAACTAATGCTCATAAAGGATAATTTGATTTAGGAGTGAGAATAGGATGTGTCTACTCACAAGCTAACCAAAAGATAATCCAAATTAATGATGGGAGAAGGATGCATCTATCCACCATTAATTTGAATAAAGTGATAATTCAACTAAGCGTGTGCAAAAGGATTCATTCACACATACTTGAGTTGAACAAGTTTGATGTTGATGTTTGAAGAATTCAAAGTCTCATGTTTGAAAAGTTTTGATGTCTACCAAAGGAGCCTAGCATAGTTGTGTCAAGATTTTCTCAAAATGTTGGTGAGATGTTTATGGTTGATGTTTTTGATGGATGAATGTTTGTTTTGATCTTAGAATGACCCTAGTTTATACTTTTGTTTAACAATACCAAGGTATTAAAGAACATGTTATGCCCTAAGCAAGGTATCCAATCCCTTAAAACAATCTTGGATTTCGTGTGTAGTAAAATGAATATAAAGTGGGGTTGTCTCTTGAAGCATGTCTATAGAAATTAGCCAACAACTTTTCTCTAAAATCATATAACCTTTTGAGTCTTTGTTGATGTTGTTTTGGGCTAAGTTTCTTTTTCTTGGGTTTTTGTATCTTGACCTTGCGAGAAATCATTGAAAAGACATGTGTGGGGCTCAATTGCTTATCTTTGCTTTTAATGACTTCTTTTTACCAAATACACTTTCTTGATTATGTTTCAAACTAAAGATGTCCTATGTCAAAATTCCTTTTCTTCCCACAAAGTGTTGTGTGGGAGTTCCAAGAAATTGAGGTCAAAGGGATTTCCTAGGTTAACCCTAGTTAGAGCAAATGATGATATAAATTCAAGTGCTAAGAAACCTCTAAGGACATAATCCCAAGGGCAAGCAACAACACTTAAATTTGTCAAAAGGTATTTGCTCTATCAAAAGGGGTTTGAAATTTGCATGATCATGTTTAAGTGTTTGTTTTCCAATGTTTACAAACAAGCATGTGTTTTTGTAACCCAAAAGCATGTACAATCCTATGGATGTGATAGACAATGTTTGTTGAGTCCCCACTTGGACAAGTCCAGCTACGCCTACTTTTAGCGGATGGTTAGATGCTTGACCCCACTGGCTCCCCTCCACGACACTCACTTATACGGGGCAGCCAAGCACCAACACCCATGAAACTCCCATGGCATGCTTTCCATCTCTACTAAAAGCCGTAAAATTGTGGGGCGGCTTCAGAATGACCATTCTTGCACCAACAAACAGATAGGATTTTGGCATTTTATAAACAAGGGTTTTAATAAGGACTTTCCATTTGTAGGAGTTGACCCAATGTGACAAGAGTCCCCTTTCGGATCCATCTTGTCAGAGTCAACCACGTGATATTGGCATTTCTTCCAATATCCACATTTATATCCCAACTGGAAATACTCTTGGCTTTAGAGTGTTATCGGTTGAGTCGTTCCCTTGGGTGAGTACTTTTTCCCCAAGGAAAGCCCTCTAGGATAAACAAAAGTGAATGAAGAACAATATTCGTAACTCGATCAATCCTTGTAGGCAACAAGGAGAGAGAATATACACAACAAATCCCCCACTCACCCAAGGGAATGACTCAACCCAAATCGAAGTGTGGAGGTGATTGCTTTATCTCAACCCAAAGTCATGGAAAAGACCTTTTGATTCTCAAGATCACTATAAAGCGCGAGAGAAGTGCATATGTTCTTTTTCAATGGCTTTAGTCTAAGTAAGCCCTCACAAACAAACAAAGCTACACTTGTTCTTTTTAAACCCTCAAAGCAATGATGATTTTATTTTAAAGCACCAAATGAAGTGTGAAAAATTGCCTTGTTCAATTGTTAATCCAATAAACCAAATATAGTAAGTTGTGATCCTAAAGTTCATTTTAGCCTTTGCAAGAAATGGAAAAGGTTCTTTTTAATCCCAAATGAAAACTAGTGTCCTAAGAAGGAGAAGGATGACAAATTATTTGAAGAAGTGTTAAACAAACACTTAAGTGTTAAAAAACACTTTGATTAGACAAAATATCATCCCCATGCTCCTCTTTCTTTTTATTTTGATTTCCAACCTGCAAAAGTGATCAAAATGTTATATGAGATTAAAAGAAACAAAAGGATATAGGGGTTAGATGAATCATTTACCAAAACACCCTAAAACTTAGCCAAGTTATCATGTGTTTTTAATTTAAATGAAAATTTGAAAATTCTAACTAATTTATAGTTAAGAAACACTTACACCATTGGATAGCTTATGAAATTCTACCTTATTTAAAAAAAAAAGCATCAAAAAAGACCTTTGTATGACCAAGATATGGTCCTTTTAAAACTGACTCATGGGCGCTAAAACAGTGATCATGGGCGCTGCAGGAATGATCAAGAGCGCTGCAGGAATGATCATGGGTGCTGTAGGAATGATCAGAGGCGCTAAAAGAATGGTCAAGAGCGCTAAAAGAGTGATTACAGGTGCTATAACAGTGATTATGGACGCTATAATAGTGATTATGGGCACTATAACAGTGATTATGGGTGCTATAATAGTGATTATGGGCACTACAAGAATGATCAAGGGCGCTATAATAGTGATCACGGGTGCTAAAACGCGAATTTATGAACAGAACTATAAAAAATGACAAAAATTTTAAAAACTTGTTAGAATCTGTCGATCAGCCCTCCTTCTAGCACCAATATGTGAACCCCTAATTCGAAGTGCCTACAAAAACACAACAACAGACAATGTTAGAGAGTTATTTTGTAAGCATGAACAAGGATTCCCCATGAAATCCATTCACAAAGCTAAAAATAGAAAATAAAACAAAGAAAACAATGAAGAACATAATGGAAGTATGAAATCCTAATTTAGCATGCAAACACTTGATCCCATGGGGGAGTTGGTGCAAATAGGTGTGTGGAGATTTTCCCTTTCCCAACTCCTTGAATGCAAATGTTGATTGAAGATGATTGATCCAATTGATAAGTCCCTCATTGAGCTCCAAAAACCTGCAATAAACTAGTTAAGAAGATGGATGGAATTTGAGAGATATTTGTGCATAATAACTTTGCATAATTGTGGATGATAAAATGCATGGTGAAGCATTCTATTTATAGATTTGTTGAAAGAAAAACAAAGAAAAAATAGAGCAATGTGGGACAAAGATTTGGCCAATGGCAAAATGCCACTTGTCCAAATATGATTGGGTGAGGAATGAACAAGTTTTGACAAATGTGCCAATAAATACATTTTTGAATTTGAATTTTGAGAAAAGACATGTAAGAGGGGGAAAGAAAATTGCATTAAATGCCCCTTGGCTCAAGGCAAGGACATGTAAGAAGAGGCAAATTCCTTGTTGGAAGGACTTGTAAGAAAGAGTAAATGACATGTTGGAAGGACATGCCATTCAAATTTTGAATTTGAAATAGAAGAATATTCCTCCAAAAGATGCTTTGTTGAGGGAAAATGAAGATTTAATAAATCAACAAATTGATTTATTTGTGCAAGTGGGAAAATCTAGAGGATTTTGAAGATTAGATTAGATTTAATCAAGATTTGATCAATTTAATGAAGATTAAGAAGTTTGACTTGTTTTGACTTAGATTTTTGGATTAATTTAAATCAAACAAGAGAGGAAATGATTTAATGAGTTTAATTAAATAAACATGTTTTGATTATTTAATTAAAGAGATTGAAGTAAGATTAAATTAAATAAGATTTTAATTTATTCAATTTAATAGATAGACTTTAGAGATTTAATTAAATAAAATTAATTATTTAATTAAAAGAGATAGAGAATGATTTAAGAGACTTAATTAAACACATGATTTGTTTAATTAAGAGAAGAAAACAAATGAATTTAATCAAATAAAGATATTCAATTAAATGGTTAGGTCAGGGAATGATTTAGGATGAAATGATGTCGGTAGTCAGACTTAGATGAGCAATGTTAACTTGTACATTTTGCGTGTCTACACCTATTCAATTGTTATTTACCTTGGGTTGATATTATATGCTTTTACAAACCTTTTACCTACCTTCATCTTCCATGAACCTCATAGGCCTTAGGACACTTGTGAGAAAGATAGTCAAAGAAGAGCCTTCTTAAAAACCTTTGACTGAGGTCACATGTAAACACCAACAAGATTAAAGACCACAAGACCTTAGTAGTAGCACTACCCATGAGTAGCTCCAAAAAGACTTGGAACAACACTTTGAATACTATATGAACCAACAGCTTAAACAGATAAAGAATAAGCCTTCTTTGCAAAACTTACAACAATATCATGAGTATGACTTTATAAATATCAAAACCATGAGTAGTAACAAACTAACTTTTCATGAATTCATTTTTTATTTACAACCTCTTGGTTGTTATCTAAGGGGCTGAAAAATAGAACTATAAGCATGTCCCCCTAACCTTATGCTTTTCTTTATGCACTTGTGGATGTCACTTGTGTAGTATGCACAAGCTTAGATTCATCCTTCTCCTGGTTTTGCTTTCTTCTCCAAACCTTTTGAATGCTCGTCTTCTTATGTAAGCAATCATTTCTTCTCTACTATTTCACAAATCTAGTTCTATAGTACTTTGCAACATGACCATGGTTATGAAATTTATAACATATTACATTTATATTCCTAGAGAATGAAAATTTAGTCCTTTTAGACCACCTACAATAATTTACTTTATGCCCATAACCATTACATAAGTAACAATAACCAAGAAATGAATAATTGTACCTCACTGATTGATCCTGCCAAATAAGTGGAGATCCTATGAACCAGTTGGATCTAATCCTTCTTCCTCTATTGATGTCCTTGAATTGTCTACTATCAACAATCATAATTTATGATTTCTTCTTTTCTTCAGTTTTAGGGGCTGCAGCGTGATAGCTTAGATCTATCTTGTTTCTTGGTGTTTTTCTGACTCTAGAACTTTGTCCTTCAACAAAGCCTAAACCAATAACGTCCTTGTGATGTTTTTGATTTCTTAGCATATCATATAAACACTCAGTACTCTTTTCAAATTGGAGAGTCTTGTGTAACTTTTAAGAAGCCTTTCCTAATTCACCTCTCAAAGATACTATCTCATATTCATACTTTGCACAATCAACTTCTTTGGCCTTTAGATGCTTATTGACTTCTTTATCTATTTTCTTAACTTCAACAACTTGAACTGATGTAGGGATAGATGGATTTCACCTGTAACAACTCAATTCAAGTTATTCCAAACAACAATTTATCTCACAAACCCTTACAAAGCGCTTTTCCAAACTAACACTACCTTTTGGCTAGTAGGTATGCAAACCCAGTTTGTTCAAATTTTCTTCTTAGAGAGTCTTCCAACACTCAAGCCCTTGAAACATTCAAACACCCATCAAGGCCAACTAAAACATATATCAAAACCACCATAGGTTCCCTTTGAACAACACAATCAAATCCTTGAGACTACACTGGCCTAATAGACCAATTAGGTCTCTTTTCCAAAGAAAGTGCTCTTAAAATTTGCAACCTGTCTTACCAAACCACCCATACCTTGTCAACAAGTAACCAAAGGCCCAAATCAATAGTTTTTAGGTTCACAAACTCTCATCTAACCACTCCCATAGAAAACCTTCATTTTCTTTCAATTAGGGTAGGGTTTACTCAAACTTGGGATTCTCAACCTTATGCAACCTTGATACTACCTCCAACACACTTTATTATGTCTTCCTATACTCACAAGACCTTCACATAGCCCTCACACATAACCTTTCATCAATCTCACTCACAAAACCAACATTTTCATACCCAAACTCTTCATTTTCTTCAGGATAGTCCTAATCTCTCCCCCAAAATTCTTCATACAGACCAAACTCTACACCCTACTATCCTAATTCTAACTCCCTATTCCCATTCCACTTATTCACAGTGGTTACAATATGTGGAATGGTCTTTACTCCATATTTAGGGCCTCAAAACTTCAAAATTGCACCTACAGACCGGTGATTGTAATTTGAATTAAACTTGCACTATTTTCAACTTGAAACGCTCAAATAAAATAAAAAATGTAGGTATCTCACCCCTCTATAGGATGAAAAAACTTTTAGATTGATTAATTACAGTATGGGGCCATACACATTTTTGGTAATGCAAAATTTACAGAGAAATACAAAAATTTAAGCATAACCTGGGGTTATTCTTATTGAATCTTCTTCAAAACCATTTCAACAACCTCTTACATAGATAGATGAAATATATTTACATTTATCTCCTAAAAATTCCCTCCAGACCATCCATTGAACTTCTATATTCCATTTGACCGTTGGTTTTCCTGAAAATTGCATTTTTTGCATTTGCAACATTTGACAATTGGACAATTTTGTCAATTTTTGACCTTTAACCCCCAATAGCTCCTAGAGACCACTAAAATGACTCAAAAAATATAAGATGATCAAACTAGACCTTATTAATTAAAACCTACAACTTAACACCCTTAAACCCTTCAAAAACCCATATTTACATATTTTGCATTTTTATGCACCATTTGAAAATATAACATCATTTAGAAAAGTGGACGCCTAAATACATTCTAATGGTACATTAGACTTTATTGAAACACCTAATGATCACAACCCTATCAAACAACCTTTCATATAGTAAAATTGATCAAACTCATATGAAAGTAAATGGGTGCTCCTACACCATTCAACTGCCTTCAAAAAAATTCCAAGTCTCTTGGAAATGAACTGTAGGTTGCTCCATCTTGTTTTCTGCACCTCCTTTCCCTTCATTTTCTTTTTTTCTTTTCCTCTGAAGCATATACTATTGACTTGTGACACCATCACTGAAATCAGACTGTTCATCACCAAACCTTGCTCTCTTTTTCTTAGACTGCTCTGTCAAACTTCTCTTGACTATCCCTTTTCTTATGACTATCCTTTTACTTACTTTATCACTTGCAAACTCTCCTTTCCCAATCTTGTGTTCATCTACTTCTTCCTTTCCTCTGACTTCACACTTGGAACTATCCTTTTGCTCTCATTTTACCTCCTCCTTTCCATGCATATTTGTACTCAAACTTCCTTTCTCCATAACCTCTACCCTAACAAACCTACTTACCTCTATATTTTCAACTCTTGATTTCCCTACAACTTTCTTAGCAACTATGGGACAAAATATTGTCCCAACCTCTATCCCTTCAACCTTTTCAACTTACTTTCTATATTTTCACCCTTTTATTTCTCAAACTCAGTATTAATCACCTTTTTCTCACCTTCTTTACTGCTTCTCATGATTGTGGTAGCCTGTAAATCTATGGTCTTCTTATTTCTTGAACTAGAAGTGGCTGCAAATGCCTTTTTCTCTTATTTTTTTTATCTCCTACAAACTTTTCAACTTCTTTCTTACCAAAAGTAATAACCTTGGCTGCCTTGTTTTGTTATTTTTCACTCTCCTGTAATGGGGTAGTATAAAATTGACACCATCCTTCAAAATCTAATATGTGTTAGCTCTCCCATCATAAATTGAGTGCCTATCAAATTTCCATGGTCTTCCAAGGAGTAAATGACAACAACTCATTGGTAAGATATCACAAAGCACTTTATCCCTATATTCACCAATTTGAAATTCAACTAGAGCTTGCTCCTTAACAAGAATAGATTGATCATCACTAACCCATGAAGCTTGATATGGTTTTTCAAAAGGGATCCTTTCTAACTGTATTTTTTCAGCTATTTCACAAGACACTATATTATCTGTAGATCTAGAATCTATTACAATTTTACACACCTTACCTTTTCACTTGCAAGATGTCTTAAACAATTTCCTTCTTTGAGTCATCTCTTTCTCCTTGGATGCTTGAAACAAATTTCTCCTCACCATCAAAATTTCACCAACTTCAGGTGCAACACGTAGAGTATTTGAATTTGAACTTCACATTCATCTTCTTGAACAATTTGAGCTCTTCTTTCATTCTTCTTTTCTCCACCACTAGATGTTGAACCAAGATTTTTAGGACATTTCCAAGTAGGGTGACCATACTCACCACACTTATAACACCTTCCTACAAAAAATTTAGGATTCCTACCACCAAATCTACCTCTTGATCCCCTGAATCCACCTCTAAAATATGCAACTGGTTCTTGTCCTTTATGTGCATCACCTTGGCCTTCATTGACTTGTCTTGAAGAAGAAAATGTTCCTCTGCCCCTTGAAGTGTTGCCCCTTCCTCTTGTTGACTTTTCTCATCTCCTTTTAACCTTCTCTTCTACCCTTATAGCCATATGATAACATTCTTCAATTATCTTAGGATTATGCAAACTTATCTCATCTTGGATGTTAAATCTCAATCTACTAAGGTACTTGGCCACTTTCTCAACATCATCAACCATGTGTCCTACCCTTATGCTCAGTTTGTAAATCTAATTAGTATAGGTTTTCACATCCATTTCTCTTTGCTTTAAATCTTGAAATTTCTTTGAAATTTGGATAGCATAATCATTAGGAAAAAATTTACCCTTTAACTTAGCTACCATCCTATCCCATGAAGAATTTTTTGACTTTGTTCATAATCCCACCAAACTAATGCATTCCCCTTCAACTTAGTCTTGGCTATCTTCACTTTTTCCTTATCAAATACATCCTCACATTCAAAGAAGTTTTCTAAAGCAGAAATCCAATCTAATAATGCTTCCTCATCTAAAGTACCATCATACATTGGTAAATCAACTTTTACCTTATGCTTGTTCCCTTTTACCACCTTCAGGAGCCTTGCCATCTTCTGATCTTCCTCATCCAATTCTTCATCTACATCTTCAAAGTCTTCATCTTCTTCCTCTTCAGATTTACTTTCATCTCCCACAATCATTCCTCTCTTTTGTCCTATCTCAACATTCTCCAACCTTGCTGGAGATCTATTTTGGAATTCTTGCAACTTCCTCATCTCCCTCTCAATCTTCTCTTCCATCTCTTGCATCTTCCTGTTGACGGTCCTTTTGGCACAATCAACATGCAAACATAATATTGCTATCATGTTTCTCCTAAAAGAGAAAGACAACACATGGATATCTTAGCTCCCAATGTCTTTATAGTTGGTTCTTAACTATGCTGATGTCCCTCAGTGGTCAATGTAATAGTAATGTTCAAGGGGCCTGTTGGTGTTGAGCTTCTAGATTGTTATGAGATCAAACATAAACTTAAAACCTATTCTAACCAGGGTTTTTAAAGAAACGTAAAAAGATAGATCAAGGCTTTGAGATAGAAAAGAATGACACTTCATCTAAATTAACCAAACCTATCACCTTCCAAGGAATTCCTAACTAAAATTGTAGAACAAAATTAACTTGTGACTAACACACAGTTTCGTTCATTCACAGTGCTGATTTCAATAGCAGATTGCAAGTTACCATTTAAAACCAAACATAAAAAAATCAAACTTCATTCCTTGAAAGCTTCTTAAATAAGATGATTAATTCAAGACAAACACCATTCTAGAACACAACATGAAGTAGATTAAGATCTGGTTGCTTCTACTGTCAGTGAGATAGATAAGCAACATTTACAAATCTGGCACAATCACCAGTGTACAGAAAATCTGTGGCTCCTAATTGTTTCCATTTACACTAAGAAAATTGAAAGATACATTGGTCCATTCTGAATCTAACTCCTATTCTAAAAGACAAAAGAAGATCCCATTACAAAGAATAAGGATTAACTTCTATCCCCTCTATTCCTATTCGTTCTAATCCTACCAATTCTCTTTTTAATTCTAACCTAGAAGTTTTAACCTTTACAAAGAGGCAATAATGCCTTATATATAGAATGCATCAAGAAGAATGTACTATCCCCATGTATTAGGGCTTACAAAATATCTGCTTCCAGGAGAGTCGGCTCTCAGATCTTTCTGAAAAGAGTTAATGTTGTATTTAATGTGAAGCCCTGCTATCCATGCTGATGAAAGATTGTTCTGGAAAGATCTGTAGATTTTTTGCTTCTGCAACATTTACTTCAGGACTTCATGTCCATACTTGAACTCCTTCTGAAATCTACCTTGAATGCTCCAGAATATCACTATTAATATTGATCTATCTCTATCAGTAGTCACTACAATTGTCCCTGTGAGTCATGGTTGCTTCTTTGTTCTTTTGGCCTCCTTCATGCTCTGGACCCTTCTGCACATTTGACCACCTTCTAGAAGCACCATCGGGCTTCCCTTTAGATCTTTTCACCACCTGAGCCGATCCATCACCCTTTGATATCATAAGGAATTCATCTGGTTTGTGTTCTGTAGGTCTCCTTCAAGGTGGTAGTCAATCGGTCAATGGCCAATGAGTCACTCTTTTAGCTTCCTTTGATTGGTCGGGCATATGCCATGTGAGCTTCTCAGGTGGTCAAAGGTGGTTCGAACATCATCACATGTTGGTGAGACACCATCGGTGTCTCCTCGATGTGATTTCAC
Source organism: Sequoia sempervirens (assembly GCA_007258455.2). Taxonomy (NCBI): domain Eukaryota; kingdom Viridiplantae; phylum Streptophyta; class Pinopsida; order Cupressales; family Cupressaceae; genus Sequoia; species Sequoia sempervirens. The sequence goes on from VDFB02281492.1 coordinate 522,476,932, forward strand.
CCTTTAGTATTTATTGACATGGCAAGGATCAGTTGGCAAGAAATTTCGGTGAGCTACAGAAGTCATATCGAGCTCACAAAAAAAAACATCGGCAAGACTCTGCTATGTCGGTGAGACTTATGCTAATCGGCCAGACCTCCTACCGAAGGAAAAATTATTGCTGAGACATCTCTATCGCTAAGACCCTTTGTAGTCGGCCATACATCATGCCAAAGGGAGAACCTTTCTCCCCGATGTGACCCTTTGAACAACTGTCGGCAAGAGTTATGCTAAAGGAATAACCTTCGACGAGACATTCAGTAGTCAGGGAGATATTACCCTAAAGCAATTCCCTTTCACCAAGACCCTACATTTCATGCTCGGTGAAAGTTTTCCATTCAGCCAGACCTTATGGTGAATACGCCTTTCTCCTGGAAGGCACAACCTATCGGTGAGACATTTCTTAGTCGCCGAGACCTCATAGCGATAATACCTTCTTTTGCTGAGAGCTCATTTTACTTCGATAAGACCTTTTTCTATTGGTAGGACATTATGCCGAAGGCCTACCCCTTTGGTGAGCTGAGATCACATCAGGGGAAACTCTCTTAGGTCAGTGAGACTTCATGCCAAAAGCAAACCACTCTCCCCGAGCTCGAGCTTCTTTTGGTGAGACCCCGTTTTGTTGGCGAGACCTCATGGAAAAACCACAACTCTTTCCCTGAAGGCAACATCTTTTGGTGGGACATCACCCAGTCGTCGAGACTTCTTGGTGAGCCCAAATCGCTATGCCGATGCTGCATCATTTTGGCAAGAGTCCACCCTGTCAGTGAGACTTCTTGCCGATGCTACCATCCTTTGTTGAGACCTTCCTTTGTCGCCCAGACCTCATGCCGAACATAAATATTCCACCCGATAAGATCCCCCCTGATGACATCCCTCTTTAGTGTGACCTCCCATGTCGGCGAGACCTTTTCCGTTCATCGAGACCCTACGCCAAATGTAAAACCTTCTCTGAGAGCCCCTGTGAACAATTGTCAGCAAGAAGTTCATTTGTCAGAAGAACCCTATGCCGAAGGTAACCTCTCTCTATGAGATCTTCATCTTTTGGCGAGCTCAGACCATTTTGGGGAGACTCCCGGCCTGTCGGACAGACTTCCGAGTGACTTTTCCCTGAGGATTTTTATGCCGAATGGGACTAAAGCACGCTTTACAGCCAACTTTCTTGAGAGACATCACCATGTGCAGGATTTAATCCTACATTCAACAAAGAAAACCACAGTAAAGATCACACAAACAGAAGTTAATTAATCAAAATCATCATTAAAATGAATCCTATGTCATTAAGGTGCCGTTAAAACTTTGAACAAAATGATCATACAGACAGTTCGGGTTTCAGGTTGACCCGCGAAATCCAAGCTAGGGAGGAATTTCAGAGAATTCTGAGCCAGGTGGATTCTAGCAGAATAAACATGAAAACACCCATTAGAAACTTAATCCGATCATTATCAATCAAGGAACAACATGCAATATCTCAAAATAGAATAAATTAATCATAAAATGCATCATCATTTATTAACTAGTCCTACTACTCCATATTTCTTCACATTCCATCAGATTTTGGGGAAATCCATGGGGGACAGATTTCCGTGAAGGAGGAGACATTCCCGCAAGCCCAAAAAAAATAGGGAACAACAAATTTTAGGAAAATCCAGAGAAGAAAGAAAAATTAGGAAAATCCGGTCCACGTGAAATTCTGTGAAGACCAAAAAACCTCGAACAACAGCACTTAGCCGGAGTTCGAGCGAGATCCAGGAAAATCCGGATGGGGTGGAAAATCTTGAACTCAGGAGAAAACCCAAATTCCAACTGAGGCAGAACCAAATTTAGATAAAACAGAATATAGACCCAAGAGGAAAATGAAGAAAAAAATCCCAAGACCAAAGCCAATAAACAAAGGCAATGAAAGCAAAAAGAGAAGGGGGAACCCATTTTGTTCTAGAATAAAATGGGGTGGTTATGCAAGGCATAACACTTCCTTACCACATTATCTCTTTTTGGAGGCATCTTGACACTTTGACTATTCAAATTCTTACTTTCTTCTCTTCAATCAACAACCTTCAACCTTCAAAAGACCTATTCCCTATGCTTTGATACCAACTGATGCAAGGATAGATGGATTTCACCTGTAACAACTCAATTCAATTTATTTCAAACAAAAATTTATCTCACAAACCCTTACAAAGCCCTTTTCCAAACTAACACTGCCATTTGGCTAGTAGGTCTATAGGCCTAGTTAGTTCAAATTTTCTTCTCAAAGATTCTTCCAACATTCAAGCCCTTGAAAAATTTAGACACCCATCAAGGCCAACTAAAACATATATCAAAACCACCATAGGTTCCCTTTGAACAACGCAATCAAATCCTTGAGACTACGCTAACCTAATAGACCAATTAGGTCTCTTTTCCAAAGAAAGTGCTCTTAAATTTTGTAACTAGTCTTAGAAAACCACCCATACCTTGTCAACAGGTAACCAAAGTCCCAAATCAATAGTTTTTAGGTTCACAAACTCTCATCTAACCACTCCCACAGAAAACCCTCATTTTCCTTCAATTAGGGTAGGGTTTACTCAAACTTGGGATTCTCAACCTTATACAACCTTGATACTGCATCCAACACACTTTATTATGTCTTCCTATACTCAGAATACCTTCACATAGCCCTCACACAGAACCTTTCATCAATCTCACTCACAAAACTAACATTTTCATACCCAAACTCTTCATTTTCTTCAAGATAGTCCTAATCTCTCCCCCAAAACTCTTCATACAAACCAAAATCTACACCCTACCATCCTAATTATAACTCCCTATGCCTATTCCACTTATTCACAGTGGTTACAGTATGTGGAATGGGCTTTACTCCATATTTAGGGCCTCAAAACTTCAAAACTGCACCTATAGACTGGTGAGTGTAATTTGAATCAAACTTGCACTATTTTCAACTTGAAACCCTAAAAAAAATTTAAAAATTCAAGTATCTCACCCCTCTACAATATGAAAAAACTTTTATATTGATTAATTACAATACGGGGCTGTACAAATTGTTGATAATGCAAAATTTATAGAGAAATATAGAAATTTAAGCAAAAACTAGGGTTATTCGTATTGAATCTTCTTCAAAACCATTTCAAAAACCTCTTACATCAATGTATGACATATATTTATACATTTCTCTCCTAAAATTTCCCTCCAAACTATCCAACCAATTTCTATATTCCATTTGACTGTTGGTTTTCCTAAAAATTGCATTTTTTTGCATTTGCAACATTTGACAATTTGACAATTTTGTCAATTTTGCACCTTTAACCCACAATACCTCCTAGAGACCACTAAAATGACTCAAAACAATATAAGATGATAAAAATAGACCTTATTCATCAAAACCTACAACTTAACACCCTTGAACCCTTCAAAACCCCATATGTACATATTTTGCATTTTTATGCACCATTTGACAATATAGCATCATTTAGGAAAGTGGACCCCTAAATACATTCTAATGGTCCATTAGACCTTATTGACACACACAATGAACACAAAACTCTCCAAAAACCTATCACCTAGTAAACTTGATCAAACTCAGATAAAAGTAAATGGGTGCTCCTGCACCATGAACCTTCATATCAATTATTTGTTTTCTTGCATTTTGAAGGGCTGAAAGAGTTTTGGTCTTAGATTATTTTTCCTCTTGTAGATACAATTTTAAATTTTGGTTCTCCATTCTAATTTTCTTAATCTCATCAAGAGAATAGATGATTTCACCTTCCATATCAATCTCATATTCATTTTCATCAAATTCTTGTTGAAAATCACTCACTAAGTGATCTCGTTCTTTTTCTACATTCGTCACTACAAAATCATCTTTTGTACTAGGTTTAAGTGGTGTTTGTTGTTCAAAATTCTATTGGGTATTTCTTTTTTTCTATTTATTTTACTTTTTTCAGTAACAAGTACTCCACTACCAGGAACCCATAAGTTGTTTAAAGTTTGTGCAAGGGTATGACTTTGATACCACTTGTTGGAGTATGAAAAACATTGAGAGGTGGGGTGAATTAGTATTATAATAACCAAATTCAATTCAATTATTTTTCAAAACACATAACTTATTTGTAATCATGGAATGTTCAATTTCAAGAATGCATTCAAATGTGATAGTCAATATCAGATCGTTAAACCACATGAAAAACGTAAATGTTGCAAAGTACGTATAGGAAGCTGCAAGACTAAATTACATGAATCATGATAACCACATAGATCACAAAATAACCATAACACAATATTTTTATGAGTGGAAAACCCTCATAGGGATGAAAAACAACTCGGGAAAAATGCCTCACTGGCTACTTTTTGTGCCTCACTGGGAAAGCCTCACTAGCTACTTTTTGTGCCTCACTAGCAAAGGAACCTCATTGGTTACAAGTATGACTCATTAGAAAATAAAACTTTCACATCAAGATAAAGAGTAAAATACAACGGGTCTCTCCATTTCATTGAAGCTCATGGAAAAATTCTTCCTTAGCACATTTCATGTCCTATAGATTCCGTTGTATTGAAACCTAGAAAACATAAAAATTTATTAACTTAACTCTACACTGTCTTTTTGTATTTAATCTTTCAAAACATAAGATTCAATTTACAGTTCAACTGTAAAAAGCACATTCAAGAACTCATTTTCATGATACATCTGCAAAATAGGGTTTCGAGAGAAACTACTCCCTATAAAGCACAATAAAACAACCAAATCATATGAACTTTCAAACTTGAATAATCAATTTTTTACTTAACCTTATGTTGTGCACAAGCCAGTGTTATATATAGCAATCAATAATCTGATAAACCACATTACAACCATACCTATTTTGATGATAGAAAATAACTGATAAAACATAAATCTTAACTGCACAAACCACTGAATCCTTCATCTTCTCATAACCACTACAAGTTTGTTGCTATCAAAGCCTTGAAACATGTCGTTGCATACCATAAGATAAAAACCCTAAGTTTGCTATTGTATACTCCAAGTTCTCAACTTTGCATAATGTCCAACCTTGCTTTGCACATTATACAATGTTACCCTACTGAACCAATAACCCTAGAAGGGTCTATTAGAAACAATGAAATTTACTGCCTTCAAACCTTTCACAAACATCCACAACCTAATAGGAAGGTTACTAATCAAAACAACTTTAATTCATGCCTTTGGAATTTTTAAATAAATACAATAATTTAAAAAACCCTTAGAGGAATACAAGAGCCCTTTGTCACCATACACATTAGACAAGGTTACACAAGTTTTGCAACTGAATATTCCAACAAGAACCTCAAGGTATAAAGAAAAATGTGCCAACATTATACCATCAATCACCTGAATCTGACATCAATGATGAAGAACAATGCCAAAGCCAACACACACAAGAATGGTGTCAAGGTCCCTATGTTTGATGGATCAATTTATGCTTTTTGGAAAGCTAGGATGGAAGCCTTTCTTGTCTCATTAAGGTTTGGTGTTTGGAAGTTAGTTGAAACTGGATACATTATGCCTACTACTCCTATAGAAAGTGATGATAAGATCAAGGATTATGAGAATAATGTCAAAGAAAGGAATGCTATCTTGAGTGGGATTTCTGATTCAAAACTTGTGAAGGTGATAAGCCTCAAAACTACTAAAGAGATCTATAAAATGTTGCAAAGAATTTATGAAGGAGATGATAAGGTCAAGCAAGTAAACATAAAATTTCAAATCCAATTTTGCAACCCTAAGGATACCATAAGATGAATATATTGCAGGTTACATGCTTAGAGTGGATGAAATTGTCAATGTCAGCAATGGTTTTTGTGGAAAACTGGAGGAGAGTGAAGTTGTGAAAAAGGTATTGAGAATAGTTCCTAAAGCTTATAGTGCTAAATTTTCTACTATTGAGGAAGCTTAGAATTTGGATCAATATTCTATGCATACAATTTTTGGTGCTTTATCTACTTTTGAATTAAGAGAGTTTGACCAAGATGATCCAAAGAAAGGAACTGCTTTTAAAGTTAGAAAGAAAGATGATGAATTTGATCTAGGTGATCTTGATGAGGTGGATGCAAATTTTGTACAAGAAGATTGAAAAAAGGCACTAGAAAATACAAAGGTAAGTTTCCTTCTAAATGTTTCAATTGTGGAAATATAGGTCATTATGTTTCTAAATGTCCAATCAAAGTTGCAAATGACAAATATAAAGATCATAAAGAAAAAACTATCAAGAAGAGTTGTTATGTTAAAGAAGATAGTGGTGTATCTGATGATGAGGAATCAAACTATCTAGATGATGGAAGTGATGAATGCTTGTTCATGGCTGTAAATGTTGGAACTAATTACACCAACCTTGAAAAAAGAATGAAGGAAATTTCTTCAGAAACAGGTCATAGTATTAAATGAACTATGTTGACTGATTTTCATGCAAGAGAAGAGAGAAACTATTGGATAATTGATAGTGGATGCTCAAATCATATGATAGGTGATAAGAGTAAGTTTTTTAAGCTTGAAAAGTATGATGGTGGTCTTGTTAAGTTTGGTGGTGATACATTTGCTAAGATCTATGGAAAAGGTTCAATTAGTTTTGATGACAAGCATAAGATAAATGATGTTCTTTATGTCAAGGGTCTCTACCATAATTTTCTCAATGTAGGAAAAATGTGTAGTAGAGGATACAATTTGGTATTTCAGGATGATGGTTGTGAAATCAGAAAAGGAAGCACTGAAACATTGGTTGTAGCAGGAACAAGGACATAAGGAAATGCTTATCAACTCAAAGGTGGTAGTGTTAAGTGCTTTATGTCACAAATCAATGAAGGTTAACTACATCATAGAAGAATGGGTCACATCAATTTTGACATCCTAGTAAAGATCAACTCTACTCAAGCTGTGAGAGATCTACCAAAGATTACAAAGCATATCAATGCAATTTGCAAGGAGGGTGAGTGTAAGATCATGGGGGTCCAAAAAGTGGCGATATGACAAAAAATGGCTGATGAATTTTTTTTATCTAAATTTGATGAAACGAAAAGTGTTTATTGAGAAAATTGTCACCTTTTGGCCAATATAAGATATTCCTTATTTTGAATTTAATAGATAATTATTTGATTTTCTACATGCATTATGACTAAGTCCTGATTGATAGGTTGATTGAAATATATATATAATTTTCAAATGATTTCACATTTTTCAAATCTGAAAGATGTGGCACATTCTATGCTTCCCATACTATAGGATAAAAAATAAAAAAATGAAATTCATAAATTTTTGACCAAGTTATCATGGTCAACAAACAAGTTTTAATATTTCAAAAATTTCTAATAAAAAATCATAACTAATTATTTACTTGCAAAAAAATTACAAAAAAATGTGGCACATCTACGCATGTTTCCTCTACTTATATTTATTTTTTTATTTTAAATTTCTTGTACTTAGGTTGGTCAGACATACACCTACTTTTTATTTCTTTCCTAAAAATTTAGTACTACTGCATTGAAATTTTAATTTTTCACCAAATAAATTTATCTTTTTCTGAAAAAGGAATAGTATCTTAGATACTAAATTCATTTTTCTACAAATTATATTATTACATATTTTTAAATTATGTTAATAACCTACTCAAATTTTTATGTCAAGTTGTCTAACTCTATTTTTTCTGAATTTTCATTGTCACTTAAGGGCCTAGTTTGGACCCCAATGATCTTGCACTGACCCAAGAGTGTCAGTTTGCAAAGAACACAAAGAGGTTCAAAACTAAAGAATATTCTATCACAAGACCTTTGTAGTTGTTGCATATAAACATATGTGGACCTACTAGATTAAGAAGCTCTCAAGATGACAGGTATTTTATGTTTTTGATAGATGATTACTCTAGAATGATTTGGGTGACATTTATCAAAGAAAAATAAAAAGTTGTAGACAAGTTTAAAGCATTTAGGTCTATGGCTGTGAATGATATGGATCTAAAAATGAAATGTTTGAAGTTTGAAAGAGGCAGCGAGCTCATATCCAATGAGTTTAATAGATTTGTGAAGATTATGGGATAAAGAGACACTTATCAACTCCTTGGACTCCTCAGAAGAGGGAAGTTGTGGAGAGGAAGAACACGACAATTCAATAAACAAGGACCATGATGAAGGAATATAATCTACTTGAAGCCTATTGGAAAGAATAAATTCATATTGGAGTTTACATTCTTAATAGAGGAAAAGCAAGAGTGAAAAGTTCAAAGACACCCTATGAACTATGGTATGGAAAACCTCCTACTATGAAATATTTCAATGTTTGGAAGCAAATGTTATATGAGGAGAGATGAAGAAAATTTATGAAATTTTGATGCAAGATCAGATGAAGGTATCTTCCTTGGATACTCTACAAAGAGAAAGGCATACAAATGCTATTGTGATACCTTGGAATTTCTAATGGCCTAAATCAAAACTAACTAAAGAAATGGAAATAACAAAATACCAAGGACACCTCAAGATTAGCCAAAAGAGTGGTTCAACAAAAAAAGAACAATGCAAATAAGATAAAACAGTTACCTCTACCTTCCTTGCTGTTGATTTCTCTTTGATTGGCCCTTGATTGGAATGGATTGTGTGCTCCTTAGATGATGGATTGAGTGACTAAGATGCAAGATTCTATATGCAAGATGATTAACAAAGATGGTTGAATGATTGAAAAGGCTTGAGGATTCAAATGGACAGCATGTAGTTATCAAAATGCAAAGTGTTGAAATGCCCTTGAGGAGGGGGTATTTATAGAAGAATTTGATTTCTCTAGAGAATTCAACGGTCAAGATTGATCTAACAAGGTCAAGATGAAGGGCTATGGTGGGTTGAGAACCCACAAGCCCTCACATCTTGACATGTGGAGGGTGAAGTGGACAAGGGGATATGAGGTGTGAGTGAGGTGTCAAGAAGGTACATGAGGTGGAGGAAGGACATGCACCTTGGGAAGTGAGGAGATTTCCTCAAAAGGATTTGTCCCTGCTGAGTGAGGGACTTTTGAGGAATTTAGAATTCCCAAAAATCTACATGAGAAAAGGAAAGGTGGTTG
>VDFB02281492.1:522492419-522607408 GCA_007258455.2 Sequoia sempervirens
TCTTTGATGGATTCAGTGGTTCTTGGAGTAGGAAATGGGGGTTCAATGGTTTCAATGGTTTGATCAGTGCTAGGGGTGGTAACATCAATAATAGGTGTGGTATGGAGAAGGGTCTCATCACTAGTGATCATGGATGATGGATCTAGATGGCATGGTTCCGCGACTTCAAGATGTGGAGTTGGGGATGGCTTCTTTGTAATTAGTCCTTGGAGAACTTCTGAAACGAGAGACTTGCATATGGTTGGCTTGGCTAGGGTGGTAGAAATGGATGAGGGATTATGGATTGGTGGACTGGGGTTAAATGGAGGAATGGGATTGAATGTAGGACTATGAGTAGATGGGGGATTAGGAGTGGATGGAGGACTAAGAGTAGATGGATGACTGGGATTGGATGGAGGACTAGGAGTAGATGGAGGACAAGGATTGGATGGAGGGTTAAGGTAAAAAAATTGGAGTGGTGAATTAAGATAGGGGGACATGGATTGTGGATTAGGACAAGAGGATATAGGTGTAGTGGGACAAGAGAATGTGGGGATGGATTATAATAAAGGTATTGGGATGGTGGATTATGATTAGGATATGTAGGTGTAGGATTAGTATGGGAAGATTGGGAAAGAGGATTAGGATAGGGGGACATGGATGGGGAATTGTAATAGGAGTATTGGGATGGAAAATGAGGATAAGAGGATGTAGATGTTGTGTAAGGGGATGATGAAGGAGATGACAAATATGGGGATGAAGAAGATATTGGATATCCATCGTCAAAGGGGGCATAAGGAGCATGATTAGGCATGGATGAAGACATAACAGGATAACTGGAAGGGGTGATTGGATTGTGGAAAGTGGGTGGAGAAAGCTTACTAGTGACGATAGCATCAAGGGGATCTATGTCATATTCTTCTTGATCGACAAGAATTTCGTTATCGTCGTCCACATAATTAGGGTTTCCCTTGACTACTATTGATGGAGGATGAGGATTCATGATGGTGACAGGATAAAGATGATGGATAAAAATTTTTGAATGGAGAACGGATTAAAGCTCAAATCAAGGTTTTGGTCAAGCTCAGATCAGGATTGGACAAAAGCTCAGATTAGGATGATTGGATGGGATTGCTTTTGATTTTGATGGGATTCGGTAGACAGATGATTAGATCAGGTAGATGATTTGATGAATTTGATTCAAGTGCTAGATCAGTTTGATTAGATAGGATTAAATGATTAGATGATGTTGATTGGATAATTGTGATTAGATGAACTTGATCAGATTGGTGTGCTTAGATTGATTAGATGATCAGAGAAATGGATTGGTTTGATTAGATAGGAAGAAAAAAAGGTACCACTAGATAGAGCTTAAAAAATTGAGCAATTTTTGTTTTTGAATGAAGTTGATCCGATGCACGGTTTGTAAATGACAACCCCGGGAAGTTAAAGGGGCGTAGCTAGCATTTTGCAGCAAATCAGGGGCATAGACAACTTTCTGCAGTAAATCAGGGGCGCTACCACCTTTCTGCAGTAAATCAGGGGCGCTACCACATTTCTGCGCAGGGCGCTACCGCTTTTCTGCGCAGGGCGCTGCCGCGTTTCTGCATAGGGCGTTACCGCTTTTCTGCACAGGGCGCTGCCGCGTTTCTGCGCAGGGCGTTACCGCTTTTCTGCGTGGGGCCCTGCCGCGTTTCTGCGCAGGGCACTACCACTTTTCTGCGCAGGGCGCTACCACGTTTCTGCGGGGACAAAGCTTGGTTTTTGATGGCAAAGGCTATGGCAAGGACACAAAATGATGAAACAAGTCAAAAGTATCAAAATTTGACAGAATTTCCACAAGATAACACTTTAAGCAAGCACAAATCCTATGATTAATATTATGGGTATGGCAAGGAAAAGTCTTAATCTAGGATGCACAAAGCTTCTAGGGAGTCCTCGATATACTCTCGGTATGTGAGGCACAACCATGAACACCAGTCTATCACAAGCGTGAGTCGGGAACCCCAGCGAGATACTAAAAGGTTCAGACCAACTCTTCACGTCTATCTAGGTATCACCCTAGCTTCGACGCTCTGCCAATTATGATGCAATTGGATTGGGGTACAACTTTCGTTCTCCCCCCTTTATATACCCCGCCGGTACACGTGGTTGGAATCGTCCCTTGGGGTGATGAAATCCCCAAGCAGGTCCCACTAAAAAGAAGACACTAACTGTTTCCAACTACTCCCCAGGCTCACACGAAGTGCAAGGGGAAAGTGAAAACAAATCAATGCCCCCTTGGGTAACACAAAAATAAGCAACCACAACAAACAGTGAGGTTTAATCCCCCTAATTAGACTATGTTTGAAAATAGCAGAGATAATTTTTTGAAAGTCTGATTATGTAGATGACCTTGCAAACAAATGTTAGTTGTCCTCTTTTTCGTCTTTGGTCAAATTTTGCCACAATATGCTGCAAAACGTTAGCGAAAAATAGCAATATCCTTGCCAGAACAACGTTAGAGAGTTATCACATGAAAATAGCAAAAAATTAGAGCAAAAACGAAGTCAAAACGCCTATTTTACCTTCTGAACTGTGCTGTTTTGGGGCGCTGCCATGTTTCTATGAAGGGCGCTGCCATGGGTCTGTGAAGGGCGCTGCCGCACTTCTGTAAAGGGCGCTACCGTGGTTCTATGAAGGGCGCTGCCGTGGTTCTGTGAAGGGTGCTACCGCACTTCTGTGAAGGGCGCTGCCATGGTTCTATGAAGGGCGCTACCGCGGTTCTGTGAAGGGCGCTACTGCACTTCTGTGAAGGGCGCTGCCATGGTTCTGTGAAGGGCGCTACCGCGGTTCCGTGAAGGGCACTACCACACTTCTGTGAAGGGCGCTGCCACAGTTCTGTGAAGGGCGCTACTGCGGTTCTGTGAAGGGCACTGCCACGGTTCTGCGGGGGCGCTACCGCCTTTTTGCGAGTTTTTCCTGCAAAATTCTTAACTCAAAGAAACATTAAATGCAAGACCCGTGTGTGGGTCCCACTAGATGTGCCAGAAATGTGATACCTTGGAATTTCTACTGCTCTAAATGTGCAAACTAACTAAGAAATAGAAATAACAAAATACCAAGGACACCTCAAGATTAGCCAAAAGAGTGGTTCAACGAAAAGGAATGCAAATAAGATAAAACACAAACACTTTTACCTCCCTTGTTGTTGATACCTCTTTGATTGGCCCTTGCTTTGATTGGTTGTGTGCTCCTTAGATGATGGATTGAGTGACTATATGCAAGATTCAATATGCAAGATGATTAACAAAGATGGTTAAATGATTGAAAAAGCTTGAGGATTCAAATGGACAGCATGTAGTTATCAAAATGCAAAGTGTTGGAAATGCCCTTGAAGAGGGGGTATTTATAGAGGATCTTGAATTCTCTAGAGAATTCAATGGTCAAGATTGATCCAACAAGGTCAAGATGAAGGGCTATGGTGGGTTGAGAACCCACAAGCCCTCACATCTTGACATGTGGAGGGTGAAGTGGCCAAGGGGATATGAGGTGTGAGTGAGTTGTCAAGAAGGTACATGAGGTGGAAAAAGGACATGCACCTTGGGGGATGAGAGGATTTCCACAAAAAGGGATTCTTGTCCCCAAGTGGGAGTGAAAGGGACATTTGAGGAATTTTGGAATTCCTCAAAAATCTACATGGGAAAAGAAAGGTGGTTGGGAAAATAAGTGTGAATTAAAAATTCACATTCCTAGGAGGTCTAAAGGATAAAAGGTGGGCTCCAAAAAGGTGGGACTTGGTCACATGTGGAGATTGTGACAAGTCCAAGGTGGGTCACATGTGGGGATTGTGACAAGTCCAAGGTTCTAGAAGCCTTGAAGAATGGAATGTGAATTAAAAATTCACATATAAGAGGAATCTAAGACAAATAAAAAGGAATTAAAATTCCTTGGAGAATGATTAGGCTTAATTAATCAATAATTAGAAGATAAATAATTAGGATTAGAAGCCAACTTGCAAAAGTTGGAGGATGTGACACATCCTAATCAAGGATTAGGCATGTGCACATCCTAATGAAGATTAGGAAATGGATTAGGATTAGGTGAAAATGTGTGAGGAATTAAATAAATGTAATATTTATTTAATTTATTTGATGAAAAGAGGATTAAGGAGGGTAAGGTATTTAATTATTAATTAAATACCTTAGGGATTTGGCAGAATTAAAGATATTAATTAAATAATAGAAATATTATCTAATTAACTAGGATAAGAGGATGTTTAGACGAAAAGTGATAAATTTGGATAAATTAAATGTCCAAATTTGGATGTCTATAGCTATAAAAAAAGGCTAAAGAAGATAGTTGAAAATGCAAGTGTCAAAGTGGATGAAGAATCACGTCAAAGCTCAGTGTTGATAGAAAGATATGAATCTGGTGAACCCCCTTACAGAGAAGAAGAAGAAGAAGAAGAGAGAGAAAGAGACAACAATGGAAGAGGAAGAAGCTCTAAAAAATAATTGTAAGATTCCTAAGTATGTGTAGAGTAATCATTCTGAAGATCAAATCATTAGAGATATGAGAAAAGGTGTGCTGATAAGACAAAGAGCTGATATGGCAGAGGAATAGGTAAACTTTTATTTACTTTCTAAGGTAGAACCTAAAACTATAACCAAATCATGCAAGGATGAGAGTTGGATAAAAGGAATGGAAGAAGAGCTAAAGTAGATTTAGAAGAATCGGACATGGGAACTAGTCCCAAGACCAACAAACAAGAATGTGATAGGAACTATCTGGGTGTTCAAGAACAAGTTGAATGAGAATGGAGAAGTTATTAGAAACAAGGCTAGGCTTGTGTGTAAAGGCTACTCACAAGTGGAAGGAATATATTTTTAAGAGACTTTTTCTCTAGTAGCAAGAATGGAAACCATTAGGATTTTTTTAGCTTTTGTAGTTGTAGTGATGAAAAATGTATCCCTTTACATTTTCTCACTTTTTTGGGCCCTCCTAGTTAAAATGGACTTAATTGTGCCTTATTTAATGTTGTAAAGTGCACCCCTTTACACTTTCACCCTTATTTAGGGCTCCCTTAATTAATTGAGCTGAATTATGCCTTAATTGGCCCTTTAATTCTTTTTCCAAGCCTATTTAATTACATTTTTTGAAGAGGAAATCTGTCATTCCTTAATTCCTTAACATAAAACTACATTGAGTAATGTGTGTCCTAGGTTTAGGGACCTAGGACCCATTCGCCCATGGGAAAATGGGTCCTCGCTTGACCTTAGGACCTAAATTTAAATTATATTTTTTGGCATTATTTTAATGTTTTGAAATATATGATTCAATGTCAGCTTATGATATTTGGATTTCAGGAAATTGAGGATACATACCTATAAATATAAGGTTATTTCACTAAGTTTCACCTAGCAACTTCATATGATTTTTAAGACAAATTCACAAGTGATCAAGAGCATTCAAAGGAATATTTATCATATTTTTATTGTAGCATTCAAGATCCAATTATCATATCAAAGTATTTTTGCATCATGCATGTTTTGGAGCTAACATTGTGATGTAGGTTTCATGATTAAATAAAGCATTCAAAGCACTATTTCAAGCAAGATTCAATGTTCAAGATCCACATCCATTGAAGCCATTTCGTGAAAGTTGTAGACTCTCATTCAAGGATTTATCCAAGGGTTTGTTGAGTAGTAACATAGCATTGTTCATTCATCATTCCCTCTTTCATGCTTTTATTCATTTCAAGGTTTGATTACCAAAACAGGGTTTGACCAAGACAAACCCCCATTCACCAAAAATAAAGAATTTTTCCCCTTCATGTGTTTGTAGATCTAGGTGGAAGAAATCTTGAAGATCTCTTGAAGAGAAAATTTGAAGAAGTTGACAAAGTTGCAAAAGTTGTCATCTCATAGAAACTTATCTACATAATTTATTTCTAAAATTCTGACACTGTCACTTGGACAAATTGAAAGATTCATATCTAAATATCAGAGTCTCTTGAAAGTTACAAAAAAACCCTAACAATGGACCCATTCACCCTTGGGTGAATGAGTCCCAATCAACCTTCAAGAAATCACTTTTGGTGACTACTAAACATAGTTCTTCCCTTCTTAGATATGTAATTTAACTTTTGGTTCTACTTATTTTGAGTTTAATATTGCTGTTTCAAGTTTAATTTTCCATGATTGAGTTGATTTTCTATTTTTAATCTTTCTCCCAAAAGTTCCTAGTGAACCTGACCCCTATCCTCCACACAAAAAGGAAATTTGTAGATTCACACCTTGAGTTGAATCACCTAAGGGTTGTAAGCCAATTCTTTGTGTGGATCTCATTTCCTAATCAAACAAGGAAAATAAGTCCCTGAGTGATTCATTAATCCAAATGTACAAGACAACTGAGAGGGGGGGTGAATCAGCTGTCACCAATCACATTCATCACAAATATCAAACAATTATTAGCTCCACATCCACTTTAATCTATTATTAAGTATAAGCATGAAGTGTAAATAACAAAAAGCAATATCAACACAAGAAACACTAGATTTATGTGGAAAACCCAATAAGGGAAAAACCATGGTGAGGATTAACTCACAATATAAGAGTAATTGCAAAACTATTTACAAAGAGGCTCACTACCAAAGGGATCACTACCCAAGATATGACTCATTGTCCAAATGGGAGGCTCACTTCCTATAGATACAGAAAGATAAAATGAAGAATGTTACATAGAGAACATTATATCAATGCAACAAAAGATCCACCACAACAACTTGTACACATCCACAACCTTGATCAGAGAATTGCAGACACCATCGGCTCACTGCTTTCAGGAGTCCAACACATTGAAGTTCTTGCTGCCTTAGTTCACTTTTGCACAATTTCTCACATCTATCTTGCTTCTGACACTTGTGGTTTACAATCCTTAACATCTTTTCCTATAATTATACCATATTCAACCTTAGAAGCTTTCTCCAAGGTTGGCTACACACTCTTCATTTTAAAAATTTGAATTAGGTCAGAAACTCAACATTCTTGCTGTGGATGAGAATGAGAGAGGACTAAACCAACACTTAACTAGGACCCAAAACAACATCTTGGATCAATCAAACACCTCCTTAATTGATACTTATCCTTCGCATGATGTGTAAACACCAGGTCATCGAAACCTAATGAAAACACCAATGAACTTTGAAGTACACGCTTCTGCAACAAGAATATAACATGCATACCACATAACATGCTTCATCATACAATAGAACCCATATTAGATGCATTCAGATTCATTCGCAGCTATTGCAACAACCTTCATACACATAAGACTTTCCATCAGTCCATGCAAACTATACAAACACACATAGTAGCTTTGAAACTAGAAATTTGGAGCACCAAACCACAAACACCTTTGATAGAACATAGATAACACCATTAAAAGAATTCTTCCAAATCCACAAGACCTGAAACAAACCAATGGAGGACTATGGAGCAAATATATTTCTCCCAGCCCATAGACAAACAACTCTATTAGACCAATTCACAAACCAACAAACTTAACTTTCACTCTTCATCAATCTAAAAGCTATAATACAAGAAATATCACCCAAGGACGTCCTTAAACAACACTTCAGATCCACACACACATAGGATCAACACAAAATAAATGTGGAGCACATTCTAAACACACACACAATTTTGTCTTCGCTATTTATTAATTTTCTCAAAAGCACTTGATAACTCATAATATCGGCACACCCACAACACCATAAAGATAGCTCCACGTACTCACAAAATATCTACAACATCTCAACTATACATGCACCACCTACAATTACATGTTTCCTTTCTCTACAACAACCTATACTATGTTGACAGCAATGACAACACCACCGTACTCATTCATACTTGCAACAATCTCCCCTTTTGTCACTAATGGCAACACATGATGTGAAAAAACATCAAAGACAACAACATCCTTTTGCTGTTCTTTTTCACATGACTCCCTCTCCCCCTTTGACATCAATGGAAAAGAACAAAATTATTTTACATAATTTTGATCACTCCCCCCTAGGAGTGCACCCACGACAACACACATCTCAAACTGCAACAATGATACTTCCTACTCCCCCTTAGGAGTAGACCCTAGTCATCAGTCTAGATAAATGATGAATTTGTAGATCCACTAGACTGATGAACCTCTATGTGAACCTAGTTAAAAGGAGGGGTAGTAATCCCCAACTTCTCCTAGAGATACTCAAAAGTATCCTTAGGAAGAGCCTTGGTAAATATATCAACAATCTGATCCTTTGTAGGCACATATTCAAGCCTGACTTCATTCTCCAATACCTTCTCTCTTAAGAAATGATATCTAATAGATATATGCTTTTTGTCTTTGAATGCATTACCAGATTCTTTGAAATATTTATTACACTTGTATTATCACAGAAGATAGGGATAGGCTCATCACACATCACTCCTATATCCTTCAATGTTTGCTTCATCCATAGTACCTGTGTGCAACAAGATGCTACTGCAATGTACTCAACCTCTGCAGTGGATAAATAAACTGAATCTTGTTTCTTGCTTAGCCATGAAACCAACCTGCATCCAAGAAAGGATGCACCACCACTTGTACTCTTCTAGTCATCTACACAACCAACCCAATCTACATCAATGTAAGCACTCAAAGTAAAATCAGTATCCTGAGGATACCGCAAACCATAATCTGGAGTCCCTTTTAGATATCTAAATATATTTTTTACAATTGTAACATGTGTTTCTTTGGGTTCTACTTGAAATATAGCAACCAAACATACTACATGCATGATATCTGATCTAGTAGCAGTAAGATATAACAGTCCACCAATCATAGATATGTACTTGCTCTGATCAACTTTTGGAGATTCATCATCCTTAATTTGCATCGAGTCACCATAGTGGTACAGACCGGTTTGGAGTCATCCATTCCAAACTTCTTCATCAATTCTTTAACATACTTTGATTGTGAAATGAATATGCCTTTATTAGTTTGATTCACTTGAAGTCCAAGGAATAAATTTAACTCACCAATCATAGAAATTTCAAACTCTTTTTGAATCTCCTCTACAAATTTCGTACACATACCCTCATTTCCTCCAAAGATAATATCATCAACATACACAACCACTATCAAAATTTTGTTTCCTTCAACCTTGAAATAAATATTACTGTTTGTGGAGCCTTTGTTGAACATTTGTTGAGTCAAATACTTGTCCAACCTTGCATACCATGCTCTAGGAGCCTGTTTAAGTCCATAAATTGCCTTTTTCAACTTACAGACCATGTACAGTTGATCTGATAACTAAAATCCCTTTGGTTGTTCCATGTATACCTTTTCTTCCAATTCTCCATTCAGGAATGCAGACTTAATATCCATCTGGTATACCTTGAAATATTTGTGAGTAGAGAATTCCAAAAACATCTGAATAGCCTCCATTCTTTCCATCGGGGAAAATTTCTCCTAAAATTCTATTCCTTCAACCTGTGAATAACCTTTGCACACAAGCCTTGCTTTGTTTCTTACTACTTCTCCATTCTCATTCAACTTATTCCTGAATACCCATTTTCTACTAGTTATGTTCTTGTTTAGCAGTCTAGGAACCAATTCCCATGTCTGGTTTTTCTTTGTCTGTTGTAATTCCTCTTTCATTGCTCTAACCCAATTTTCATCTTTGCATGCTTCAGACACTATTTTATGTTCTATCTTAGAAAGTAAACACAAATTTACCTCAATTTCTACCATTTTGATTCTTTTCATTACACCTTTTCCTTTTTCTCCAATTATCTGTTCTTCTAGATGATTTTTTTTAACATATTTTGGAGTCTTAGGAGCAGGTTCTTGAGCTTTTTCTTCTTCAATATGTTTTTCTTCTTCAATATGTTTTTCTTCTTCCTTATTGTCTTCTTGTTCTTATCCGTAGATAGGTTCACCTGTTCAAGTTCACTTATTTCAACTGATCTGTGCATATTTTCATCAACTTTTACATTTGCACTTTCAACAATATTTCTCAATCTTTTATTGTAGCATTTGTAAGCTTTGCTTTTGGTTGAATATCCAAGGAAAATACCTTAATCACATCTTGCATCAAACTTTCATAGGTTCTCATCATCTCTTTTAATATAACATTTTCTTCCAAACACCTTAAAGTACTTAATAGTAGGAATTTTTGCATACCACAATTCATAAGGAGTCTTTGTGCTATTGGTTTTGATTTGAACTCTGTTAAGAATATAAACAACAGTGTGAATTTCCTCTCTCCAGTATACTTCAAGTACATTTTCCTCTTTCATCATAGTCCTTGCAGCTTCTAGAATAGTTTGATTCTTCCTCTCAGCAACTCCATTTTGTTAAGGAGTTCTAGGAGCAGAAATATGCCTCTTTATACCATGCTCTTCACAAAACATATTAAACTCATTGGAGGTGAATTATCCACCTCTTTAAGACCTTAAAATTTTTATTTTTAGGTTCACTTCATTCTCTTCCATAGCCTTGAACACCTTGAATATGTCTAGAGCTTGAGCTTTTTCCCTAATAAAAGTAACCCATGTCAGACTAGAATAATCATCAATTAAAAGCATAAAATACATGTCACCATTAAGACTTCTTGTTCTTGTAAGACCACAGAGGTCTATGTGAATCAATTCCAACATTCCAGTAGTTGATTGTTATTTTCCTTTAAAGCTACAACTTGTTTGCTTTCCCAACTGACAACTTCTACAGACAGTATTGGTAGGCTTTGTGATTCTTGGAAAATCCTTGACAACTTCTCTTGAACTAATCCTGATCAGGTTGTCAAAGTTTACATGTCCCATCCTCTGGTGCCATATCAAACTTTCATTAACTTGAGACACAAAACATTGACCATCAACACCCTTAATCTGATAAATGTTTCCATATGTTCTTCTTCCTATAGCTACCACAGTTTTGGACCATTTTATGATCTCACAAGTATTATCTTGAAACACAAGCTTAAATCATTTTCTACGTGCATTTTTCCAACACTCAAGAGATTATGCCTTAAGCCCTTAGCATAATAGACATCACCAGTATTGTGTTTTCCATCAAAACTAATTGTTCCTTTTCCAAAAATATTTGCACCAAAATAATCTCCAAACATGACTAATCCCCCATCATACTTTTCAAGTTTAGTAAACTTACTTTTGTCACTAGTCATATGATTTGAACAGCCACTGTCAATTACCCAATAATCTTCATCTTGTCTAGCATGAAAGGAAGAAACTAGAGTACCTTCCACCTCTTCCTTCTTGTTTTCCAGACCACATTCCCTTGCACATCTTCCATGGTTAGTAGATATTGATTTATTCTCTAAGGCTAGAAACAAGCATTCATCTTTATCACCCTTAGTATCAGATTCATCATCAGAAATTCTAGCATCTTCTCTAACATAATACAATTTCTTGAAATTTTTGTCCTTTTTGTCTTTATTGTCTCCACTCTTCTTATGTATAGCTCTATTTGGACATCTTCAAGCATAGTGACCAATATTTCCACAACTAAAACATTTAAAAGGTAACATACCTTTGTACTTTTCGATACCTTTCTTCAATTTTCTTGTAAAATTTGCTTCCAACTCCTCTGAACCTTCACTATCCAGATCATCTTCTGACTTTGTGGCTTTGAAGGATATTTTTGATTTCTCTTTTTCTTTTCCAAATTTCCTCATTTCAAATGCAGTCAAGGTTCCAAATAGTTATTATTTAGTGAATTTCTTTGGATCATAAACTTCCTCAATGGCTGAGACTTTGTCATTGTATCTCTCTGGTAGGGTCATCAGAATCTTCTCCATTACATATTCATCTGTCAGAGTACCACCTTGATTTTTTACTTCATTTTCTACAATATCAACTCTTTGAAAGTAGCTTGCAATGTCTTCACCTTCTTCCATTTTCAAGTTCTCATATCTATGCTTAGTTGTTAACTTCTTTGGAAATTTGACTCTATCATTTCCTTCATAGATATCTTTCAACTTTTCCCAAACTTCATAAGAAGTGCCTAAAGAAATAACTTTTGTCAGCTCATTCTTAGATAAAGCACTATAAATTGCATACCTTGCTTTTTCATTTTCTTCATAGGCAGAAATCTCATCTATAGAAGAAGGACCACTTGTTGGCTCAACATATTTTGTCTAAATAGCTTTCCAAGTCTTTTAGCCAAGAGAGATCAAGTAACCTCTCATTTGTATTTTCCAAAAACTGTAGTTAGATCTATCAAACATAGGGATTGTTAATTTTTGCACCATTGAATCTACCTCAAGCAGTTAAGCTCTTCTTTGAGGAACCAAAGCTCTGATACCAATTGTTGAAATGCACAAGACAATTAAGAGGGGGGTGAATTAGTTGTCACCAATCACATTCACCACAAATCTCAAACAATTATTAGCTCCACATCCATTTTAATCTGTTATTAAGTATAAGCATGAAGTGAAAATAACAAAAAGAAATATCAACACAAGAAACACTAGATTTACGTGGGAAACCCAATAAGGGAAAAACCACAATGAGGATTAACTCACAATATAAGAGTAATTGCAAAACCATTTACAAAGAGGCTCACTGCCAAAGGGATCACTACCCAAGATAGGACTCACTGTCCAGATAAGACTCACTGTCCAAATGGGAGGCTCATTGCCTATAGATACAAAAAGATAGAAAGAAGAATGTTACATAGAGAACATTATCTCAATGTAATAGAAGATCCACCACAACATCTTGCACACATCCACAACATTGATCAGAGAATTGTAGACACCATAAGCTCACTACTTTTAGGAATCTAACACATTGAAGTTCTCGCTGCCTTAGTTCACTTTTGCACAATTTATCACATCTATCTTGCTTCTCACACTTGTGGTGTACAATCCTTAACATATTCTCTTGTATTTATACCATCTTCAACCTTAGAAAATTTCTCAAAGTTTGGCTACACACTCTTCATTTTATAAATTAAAATTAGGTTAGAAACTCAACATTCCTATGGTGGATGAGAATGAGAGTGGACCAAACCAACACTTAACCAGAACCCAAAAAAACATCTTGGATCACTCACACGCTTCCTTAATTGATACTTATCTTTCACATGACGTGTAAACACTAGGTCAGTAAAACCTAGTGAAAACACCAATGAACTTTGAAGTACATGCTTCTGCATCAAGAATATAACATGTGAACCACATAACATGCTTCACCATACACTGGAACCCATCTTAGATTCCTTTAGATTCATCTGCAACTACTACAACAACCTTTATACACAAAACACTTTCCATCAGTCCATTTGGATTGTATAGACACACATAGTAACTCTGAAACTAGACTTTCCAAGCACCAAACCACGAACAATTTTGATAAAAAAAAACAACACCATTACATGCCTTCTTCTAGATCCGCAAGACCTGAAAAAAACTAGTGGAGGACTGCGAAGCAGATATATTTCTCCCAGTCCATAGACAAACAACTCTGTTAGAACAGTTCACAAACTAGTGAACTTAACTTTCACTCTTCATCAATCCATAAGCTATAATCCAAGAAATATCACCTAGAAGAATGTCCTTAAACAACAATTCAGATCCGCACAAGCATAGGATCAACACAGAAGAAATGCAGAGCACATACCAGAGCACATTTTGAACACGGACACAATTTTGTCTTCACTATTTATTAATTTTCTCAAAAGCACTTAGTAACTCATCATATCAACACACCTGAAACAACATATAGATAGCTCCATGTACTCACAAAATCTCTACAGTATCTACACTATACATGCACCACCTGCAATCACTTATTTCCTTTCTCTACAACAACCTACATTGTGTTGACATCAATAACAACATTAATGACAACACCACTATACTCATTCATACTTGCAACAAATCCATTTTGATAACCCACCTACTTTTCCACATTTTGATTTTGGTGAACCCAACTTTTGAGCATTGCATCTTTCTAATTTTGGAGTCCATTTCAGCCCTAGATCTAGGATTTGCATTCATTTGCATTGAATTGAACCTCATTTAAGTTTTCTTAACTAGATTTGTTTGCATCACATTTAGGGTTTTAGGATTGCACTTTTGCATTCTTTAAGATCTAAAAAAAATAAAAAAAATAGTTGATTTGCATAGTATTTACATAACATTGGATCATAATTTATTTACATTTGAAAATTAAATCAAAATTGCATATAAAATTAGGTCTCCTAGTTTTTCATTTAGCATTATTTTTCATTTGCATTTAGAATTAATTTTATATAAAACTAAAATTGCAATCACCTGTCTCAGTCTAGAATCTGAAAACCATAGGAATAAACTCAAAAATCTATAAATTTATTTTTCAAAACCCTTAGCTAGGACTTATTCACCCATGGGTGAATGAGTCCCTGATTAGGGATTTTTCTTACATGTTGGGCATTCTACTTCTATATTTTTTTTGTTATTTTTAGTGTGTTGTTACAGTTTGAAGAATTTATGTTATCTCAAATTGATCATATTAAGCTTCATTTGATAAATTTAGGGCATAGTGTGAATTCAAAACTACATTTTCAAGACACCATTTTTAGGTTTTTTCATAGCATAACCATAAAATTATCTTGTTTGAAATCTAAAAATTGCTTTTACATATTTGCATTGCACTTTACATTCTAGGATATTTCATTACATTTCACCTTCTATCCATTTTGGGTGCATACCGAGTTTGTGAAACTTGTATGAGCTTCACAACTTGGTTTCCTATTGCCATTACTGTCATGAGACGTAGTTCAAGACTCATGTCATCTCGTGATACATCATTCATCGTAGATCTTGGGTTTTCTAACTCTTTCACTCATAGTGTTGATACTAGTCAACCGACTATGGATCATACCCTTAACACTTAATTTCCAATGACTTCCCTACCCACAAATAATGTGCATGATGTTAGAAAAATGGTTACTAATTCTCACAAGAGAGCATAAGAAGGATAGATGAAGAAATAGAAAAATTACAAAAAATTGTGACTTCTAAAAATATTGCTTGTAGTGTAGTGTCATTCCTGATTTAGATAACACAACGAAAATTCTTGAAAATGAATATGGCATAGATATTGTGTGAAGTCTAGCTCATATTGTTGATAAACATGCTCCTACATTGACTAATTGCGCCCAATATTTTTTTTATACTCAAAGTGAAGGTGCAAATTCAATTCCTCCTTCCAGAACCCTTACCTCTATTCCTACATATACTAGTACTCATGTTACTACAACCATCCAACTTACTAGTAATGTCAACATTTCCTTAGGTATTTCCACTTAGAATCCCCTTAGCTTTGTGCATTCAAATATCATATCTCCTCCTCCATCTCCCCACAAAAACTTACAATCCACTTTCCCTCCCCATTCATACACAACTCCACCTTATTCACCTCCATCTCACAATACCAACAATGATCTAGTCCTTAACACACTTTTACAAAATCTCATTTCTCCAACAAAAAATTGACATACTAAACCAAAACAATAGTGACTGACCTTCACAATACATCAAAACCAATCCATTATCCTTGGAGATATTGAGAACAAAAATGCCTCAAGGTATAGAGGTTCCTAGATTTGAGAAATATGGTGGGAAAGGAGATCATGATAACCATGTTTCCACATATACAACCTTATGTAGTGAATTCATTTTTGAAGATAAAATCTTAGCTAAACTCTTCCCTAGATCCTTGAAAGCTACTGCTTTAGAGTGGTTTTTCTCTTTATTGAATAATTCAATACATTCATTCAATGAACTTACTGATGCCTTTTTCAACCACTTCCAAATTCACATGTGTTTGAAGACGACCCTAGCTGATTTAATGAAATGTAAACAAAAGGATGATGACAAAGTTACTGATTTTGTAGTGTTATATCAAATTCTTTACTCAAAAATAAACATTAAGATTCTTGATGCCAACCTTTAAAGAATGTTTATTGCCAATTTACAAAACAAAATCCGAGCCAAACTTGAGAAGTTAAAATTCCCATCCTTTACAAATTTGTGTAAAAACTTTTGTGATTACCAAAATTTGGTTAGCAGTTGTGATGTGAAAACTCCCTTTAACCATCATGAAAAGTCCAAATCCACACCTCAAACCAACTATCAACCTTTCAAGAAATGAAATAAGGGATTTCTACAACTTAATCTTTGTCAACCAAATCAACATGTTGACACCCACATGGATACTATAAAGATGAAAAATTCATATGCTTTTGGGGATAGAAATATACAATTCATCCCTCTACCTAATACCCTTCATAACACCATTTTCTAGATCTTAAACAAGAATTTGATTTCCTTACCTCCTGTTAGAGCTCCTGATCATACTAAACCTTTACCTTAAAACCATAGATGGAATGCCTATTGTCATTTTATCGACAAAATGGACATGATGCAAAATCTTACAAGTGTCTTAAACATATCATGCAAGACCTCATTGATTCTAATCATATTCAAATCAGAGGTGTTCATGATCAAGGCAATAAGTCTGTAGCTCCTCCTAACCAAAAATTTCAAATATTTACAAATCCTATGCCAAATCATAACATTTCCTTTGTCAAAGCTAGTGAAAGAAAGAATGATCTGATGAATGTTGACATATATGATGATAACACAAATGGTAATGAGGAACACTATAAACTATATGGATAAACTAAAAATTGTAAGGGCCAAACTAATATACCCCTTGAAATTGCTTTCTCACAAAATGACATACTAAAAAAGGCACCTGATGGTCCTCTTTACATAGTTGGAAGAATTAATGACAAGCCTACTAATGGGATATTAATTGATCCCATATGTGTAGAGAACATGATCACTAAGGAATTCTTATTTTTTCATGAGCTATATCAAGATACTTAAGAAAAACGAAAAGCATGGATCGAAATGCATAATGGTTTTTCCTTCCCTATGATAGTTTTGATAAACCTTCCTTTAAAAGTTGGACTGAAACAATTAAATGTCTCATTCACCATCATCCTGAATTTGGACCAATTTCGTGTGAAGTTAGGCTAGCCATGGCTTCACTCCATGAATGTCGTCTCGTCAGTTGTGCATAAATGCTTAAAGTTTCCATTTGGAAATGAGACCTTTACTCTGCATCATAGTGGATTTAATATTGTGTCTTCATGTGGGAACTTCTCATTGGATTTCTTTTGGCCCGAGCCTATAGAGCCTATTAGACCCTATGAGGACTTTTTTTCAAATCCTACCAAAACTTTAAGGAAAAGTGCATAGTAGAGTTATCCCTTACCAATATGCCTCAACCTGCAATTGAGCCTTCTATCCTTGATGAGACAATGAGTGAACCAAAAGATCTTCCAAGTAACCAAGACCAACAATGATAACTTTAAGAAACCTCCCTCAAGAAAATATATAAAATCCTTACGATTTTTTTTTTGTTGAAAAAATTATTAATTTCTATTGGCGAATCTTTCCATTTTTTCAAAAAAATTATTAATTTTATTGGAATTTCTTTTACATCACTAAAATTTTGTAGAAAATATTGGAAAATATTAGAAAATTATAAGAAAATTTATTAATTGTGATGATGAATTTTTCCATTTAAAAATAATAATTCTTATGCAAAAGTAGGGGCCCGAGGGTGGAAATGATGAATGGGTTTAAGGGGTAGACTATAATATTTAGTTGTCACCATTGATTTAAAATATAATCTAATGGCCCATTGGGATCAACAATCCAAAAGAAATTTTAGGTCCCCTGAGCATTACATCTTGGGTATGTTTTACCTCACATAATACAAGGGCCATTATATTATACTTTAATCCAATGATGGCAACTAAATATTGGAAATATGGCCCTAAAGAAATTGATAATTATGATATACTATTTGTGAATTAATTTCAATTTCTACTATAGCTTATAAAATTTATGTGAATCTAATCTAATCATGTATCGAATATTGTGATCAATTTTTTAGTTCAAAAGTTTAATAAAATAAATTCTTTGGTGATTTAAATAAGACTATAAAAAAATTGTGTAAAAATGTGGTGATTCAAGATGTGTTACAACATGAACTATTAGCCAAATTTGGATTCCCAATTACAACTATTAGCCAATTGGCAAATATTAGCCACTAAAAAAATCATTGAAGACCAGCCTATGAAAAATCCTTCACCTATTTCCAAGTATAAGATATAATGAGATAATCAAATAAGTCCTATTGTGCCTCCTAAAGCCAAACAAGGCTAAAAATATAAAGAGAATTTAGAGGTTGAACAACCTCCCATGGTTCCTTCCATTCCTCCCTTAAGGGAAGAAAAGAAAGCTATGATTGATAAACCCACTCCTACACAATCACAACTTGAAAATTGAATGAAAAGAAACATAAATCTAGAGAGCCAAAGCATAGACATCATGCTATTGCTCGTTTTTGCAAGGAAAAGAAAAAAAAACAACATAAAAAATCAAAATCCAAACTTGTCTCAAGAATTTCATGATGCCTCTCCACCTTCATTGTAGCATAAACAACAATAACCTTCTATGGATATTTTCATTAGACTTGCTATTGTGGTCAACTTGGATGATGATATAGTGAACTTGCAAAGATTGATGAACAAGTGCATAATGAGTTGAACTCATTGTTTTCATCTTCTATGAAATTAAATGATAAAAATATCATTATGATGCTCCTAATAAGAGTGTTGAACTTGGCATTTTTTCTAGTTTGGCACTTGATGTTGTCCCTTTGGCTAGTTGTCGACCTCCTGCACACACTGAACAAGATTGGGATGTAGATGACCTGCTATAGGTTGAATCACATGTGCCTTACTAGTCTTGTCTTTATTTTATTTTCCATGTTTCTTTATGTGATTGCATGTGCATAATGTGATCTCCCCATGTTGTTTTGTTTGGTGTATCTCTTCATGTGAATTCCCTTATTTGTACCTTCATTCTTCTATATGTCATAACATTTACCTTTTCTTTGTCTTGTGTTTTCCTTTTAGGGATGATGCAAGGTGTTGAGACATTTAGGTCTCTTCCATGTTGACCCAAAAGCTTTCTCTTTGTTTTCGATCTCCATGTGTCATTCTTCTAGTTCTACGAGTATTTAGTGAATGATGATGTTTCCAAGATCTATAACAACATTGTAACAAATACATACTGACCCCAAATCCATATATCCCTTATGTGTTTGGGATTTCATTTTGGGGGTAACCCCTCTCTTGTTTTCATGACGTAGCTTCATTTGGAAGCATATGACTTGGCATAGGGATTTTTGAATAATATCTCATGTCTCCTTTATTGTTAGCATTGAGATTTTCTACATTCAATAATTTCTCACAACATGGTGTTTAATAATTTCTTTAAAGTGGGGGCACACATTGGAATTATTTGAAATTTTTGACATTCCTTATGTTTCATTGTGTGATTTTCATACTTCTTACGATGTGTATTTTTATTGGTGGTGTCATTGGGTTTTATGTCCTCCAGGAGTGTGACCTTTCTTGGCATATGACTTTTGTCTTAGTGGTGATGACACATGTTGCATTCCCTAAGTTATGAATCTTTTACTCTTGACTTGTCCTCTCTGTAACAAATTAGGCATGATGTTCCCTAAGAGGAGACCTTACACAAACTAAGAGGAATCCCTTTGAAAAAGTTTATTTGCATTTTTTTTCATAAGTGTTTAGCATAAAACAACTTGCTAAACTTTTGAAGTTCAAACCCTTTTTTATGGCCACCAAGGAAAACACGCTTTGCTTACCTGTGGAGCCTTGCCTTGTTTGTTCATAGGTGCTTAGCATAACATATCTTGTTAGGCCGTTTGAAGTTCAAAATTTATGCTTCTTTTTTGTTTTTTGGTGCCTTACTGAAGTTATCAGAGTGATAGCATTGGTATGGTATGGGAGCCTAATAAGTTTGTCTTATTTTTCACACTTTTTTGTTTTTGTTTTATGGTGCCTTATTGAAGATATTGGAGATATAGCTTTGGTATGTTATGGGATCCTAATAATATTCTCTCATTTTCCACCCTTGGGGGCTCACCTAGTGGACATCTGGAGTTCCATTAGCCTGTGTGAGCGTGTGTGTTGTTTGCATAGTGGAAAAAAAGTTTTGCTTGTGAATGTTTTTGGACAAACAACTAAGGAATGTTCCATATCATGTTGGAAAATTGAGGCTTGATCCTCCCTTTTTGTTTTTACTTTTCTTTAAGTCTTTGATGTTGTATGACTGAGTATCTTGTTATTTTTGCATACATATGTTTTGATTGTCTGCTTTAGTGAGAGTTTGAGAAAAGGTCATCCACTCACTAAAGTGGGGGATAAATGATGTGATCTATACATTTTCTCACTTGTTTGGTCCCTCCTAGTTAAAATGGACTTAATCAAGTGCCTTATTTAGTGTTGTAAAGTGTACCCCTTTACACTTTCACACTTATTTAGGGATCCCTTAATTAATTGAGCTTAATTATTCCTTAATTGGTCCTTTAATTCATTTTCCAAGCTTATTTAATTACATTTTCTAAAGAGGAAACTCAACATTCATTGATGCCTTAACATAACACTTTACATTGAGCAATGTGTGTCCTAGGTTTAAGGACCTAGGACCCATTTTCCCATGGGTGAATGTGTCCTCCCTTGACCTTATGACCTAAATTTAAATTATGTTTTTGGTGATATTTTAATGTTTTCAAATCTCTGATTCAATATCAACTTGTGATAGTTGAATTCCAGGAAATTGAGGATACATACCTAGACAAATATAAGGTTATTGCACTAATTTTCACCTAGAAATTTCATATGATTTTCAAGAGAAATTCACAAGTGATCAAGAGCATTCAGAGGCAGATTTATCAGAGTTTTATCGCAACATTCAAGATCTAATTATCATATCAAAGTCTTCTTACATCATGCATGTTTTTGGAGCTAACATTGTGATGTAGGTTTTATGATCAAATCAAGAATTCAAAGCAATATTTCAAGCAAGATTCAAAGTTCAAGATCCACATCCATTGAAGCCATTTCATGCAAGTTGAAAAATTTCATTCAAGGATTTATCCAAAGGTTTGTTGAGTAGTAACATAGCATTATTCACTCTTCATTACCTCTTTCATGATTTTATTCATTTCAAGGTATGATTACCAAAATGGGGTTTGACCAAGGAAATCCCCATTCACCAAAAACAAACATTTTTTTCCCTTTCATGTTGTGTTTGCAGATCTAGGTGGAAGAAAGCTTGAAGATCTCTTGAAGAGGAAATTTGAAGAAGTTGACAAAGTTGCAAAAGTTGTCATAAAAGTTGTCATATGATAGAAACTCATCTACAAAATTTATTTCTGACATTTTGACACCACCACTTGGATAAATTAGAAGATTCGGATCTATATTAGAGGTTCTCGAATGTTGTGCAAAAACCCTAATAGTGGACCCATTCACCCCTAGGAAAATGATTCCTATTCAACCTTTGAAAACTCACTTTTGGTGACTGGTAAACACATTTTTTCCCTTCTCAGATCTACGATTTAACTTTGTGTTCTTATTATTTTGAGTTTAATATTGTTGTTTCAAGTTTAATTTGGCATGATTGGGTTGATTTTTTATTTTTAATCTTTCTCCCAAAAGCTTCTAGTGAACTTGATCCTCGTCCTCCACACAAAAAGGAAATCTACAAATTCACATCTTGACTTGACTCACATAAGGGTTGTAAGCCAATTCTTTGTGTGGATCTCATTTCCTAATAAAATAAGGAAAATAGGTCACCAAGTGGTTCATCAATCCATTTTTATAACACACCTAATTTTCCACTTATTTTAGTAGCACATAAAGATTTCAAGGTATATCAGATGGATGCCAAGTATGTAATTTTGAATGGTGAGTTAGAAGAAGAGGTGTACATTGAACAATGAGAAGGTGTTTCAATTATTAGAAGATTTTGATATGATCTATAGGTTTAAGAAATATTTATATGGAACCAAATAGGCTCCTAAAGCTTGGCATACAAGATTGGATAAGTAGTTATTACAACAATGATTCAAAAGGGGTGCCATAGATGGAAATCTTTTCATTAAGGTTGAGAAAGATCAAATCCTGATTGTGGTTGTGTATGTTAATGAGATAATTTTTGGAGGAAATGGAGCAATATGTAAGAAGTTTATAGAAGAAATGAAAAATGAGTTTGAAATGTCAATGTTTGGGGAGATGAATTTCTTCCTTGGCCTACAAATCAGTCAATCTGGTAAAAGTATATTCATCTCACAATCAAAGTATGTCAAGGAAATGTTAAAGAAGTTTGGAATGGAGGATTCTAAACTAGTATGTACTCCCATGGTTACTGGTTTTAAGTTGAGAAAAAATGATGAATCTCCTAAGACAGATAAGAGGAAGTATAGATCAATGATCGATGCATTGATATATCTAATTGCTACCAGACCAGATATCATGCATGCAATTTCATTTGTGGAATGATTTCAAGAAGTTTTAGAGAATCACATGTGGCAACAATCAAAAGGATATTTAGATATTTGAAAGGAACTTCATACTTTGGTCTATGGTATCCTAGGGATACTAATTTCTCTTTGAGTGCTTATACAAATGCAGTTTGGGTAGGAACTTGTATATATGAAATTCTAGTACAAGTATGGGTTCTTTCTTTCTTGGAAGCAGATTGGTTTTCTAGTAAAGTAAGAAGAAAGATCTAGTATCATTATCTATTATAGAGGCAAAATATATTACAACAACATCATGCTGCACACAGGTGTTATGGATGAAGCAGACAATGAAGGATATTAGAGTGTCATATGATGAAACTATTTCTATTTTGTGTGATAATACAATTGCTATCAAAATTTAAAAAAAAATGACCTAATGCATTCAAGGACAAGGCATATCTCTATTCGATATCGCTTTCTAAGAGAGAAAGTTGTAGAGAATGAAGTGAAGTTGGAGTATGTTCCTACAAAAGATCAAATAGAAAAAAAATTGATGTAGGAACATCCTAGGTGAACACGCGATCAACATCAACAAAAGAAATTGCTTTGGTTTTACCTTTTTGGTTTAGCTTTTTTAGTGGGAAGTTTAATCTATGGTTTGTGGAGGCAGATATAAATGGAAATTTTGTCATTTCAAATTGACAAAATGTTCTCTTCAAGTTCAAAATTTAAGCTCAATTATTTTCACAATTAATTGCTCAATGATTTTTGAATGTTTTAAAATTTTACTGAGCTTGAAGAATAATGATATTCAAAACTTAATCAAATCAGTGGTAGAAGGGATGCATATAGTTTTGAAAATGAGTTAAAAGGATTTTTTAAATGTTTTTAGATCACCTGCAAAATAATATGAAGGGTTAGTTGAGTATGGAATTTGTTTTCCAAAAAAATAAAAAAGAAGAGCATGTTAAGAAAGGAAGATCAAAAGAGGAAGAGAGGGAGTTGTGGCAGGTGAGGAGACATAGCACAAAATAAAAGTTCAAATTTGTGGGTAGAGGTGTGCACCTAGGTGAGAAGGAAAACTCACTCCAAATTGCAAAGTGTGAAGGAAACCTTAATAGCATATGGATCATCATGCCATATTGAGGAAATACTATAATTGCTGATTTGTTAAGTGAAGGAAAGGTTGTCCATAAAAGACTGATATGGACAAGTAAAGAGGCCACACACCTGAGGTTAATGAGTGGATAAACTAGCACCAAGAAAAGGGAAGTAAGTGGCTACATTAGTGAAGTTATGGTTTATGCAAACCAAGAGTGGAGGATTTTGTGGGCTCTTAGAGATAACTGTAGATAAATTAAATATTGATGAGGCTAAGCCATGGTAAAAACAAGCGCATAATTAACTAAAATATAAAATGAATGCAAGTACAACATGCAAGACTATATGGGTAGAAGAAGCCACAATATAATGGTGCATATGTTGCAACAAAGAAAGAAGTTTGCACCATTTTCCATGTGGTAGTTTAAAAATAAAAAAATGCAAATAAAAGACATGTATTGTAAGAATATTAATCTAAACATAGGGGTGAAGGACTTTGAGTGTAGATTGGGGAAAATAAGAGTTAACCAAGTAAGAGAGGAGAGATTGGAAGTTAAAATAAAAAAGTGAGAATGTAGATTGGAATAGTACAGGTCGTGCTTGTTAGAGTGGAGAGATTAAAATAGCATAAAGATATGTTCATGAATATTTTGTGCAAGTCACACCATTGGGAGAGTTGCTAGAGCTGGTGTACTATGAAAGGAGAAGTGAAGAAGAGGTCTTTGTAGAGACTACCAAATGATAAAAGGAAAATATTTTCATGGTTTAAAAACATTTGCATATTTGGTTTAACATATAATGTATTTGGTTATTAGAACAAGTAAAATTGCATGCAATTTTGGAGTTATGCAAATTTGATGAAAATCTTGTGATAATTTTGAAGTTTGAGCTAAGTTTATTTCATGGTTTTGGAGAAAACTTAATTTTAATAAAAATTGACAAATGAAATTGTCAATTTGGTGAGTAGTTGTCTATGGTTGAGGATTTTCTCATGTAATTGTGTTTGTGAAATAATATTGATGAGATTTAGGTTTTTGATATTTTCATTTGCATCAAATGGTATTAGAGACAAAGGTTCTGAGAATGTGGACATACCACTAACTGTCAGGCAATCTGCACTAGGACCTCTGGGTGGAGAGGAAAGCCAAAAGAGGTTTTGGGTGCATAAGCGGATCGTCAAACATGAGGAAGATTATTAAAAAACTTGTGGATTGAGGAAGCATGATTGAGGAGCTCAAAAGTATCATTTTAGGGGTGTGAATTCCTAAGTGGTTGAGGGCTAGAAAGTGCAAGAAAGTTGTTGTGAAAGTGGAAAATTACAACAAACAAAGTGGGTTGCAGATGTAAATTCCAAGTAGATTGTGATTTGAGTAGCATGATGAGGTTGCAGGGGTTGATTTGTAGCAAAGACATGCTGTGAGGAAGGCATGGAAATAAGAGGAAGTATTTGGCCGAGGAGGTCAGGATATCAGTGATGGAGTTTGTTGTAGATTGTTCACAATCTTGAAGGGTGATTCTCTCACTCAACAAAACCTTTGTGAGCCCATGCTCACAAATTTCTTACCCAACGTGTTTGATGCAGGATCATCCCAGGCGAATGTGCTATCAACATCAACAAAATAAATTGATTTGGTTTTAATTTTTTGGTTTAGCTTTTTCAGTGGGAAATTCAATCTATGGTTTGTGGAGGCAGATATGGATGAAATTTTTGGAATTTCCAATTGACAAAATGTCCTCTTCCAATTTGATTTTTTAGCTCAATTATTTTTACAATTATTTGCTCAGTGATTTTTGAATGTTTTAAAATTTTACTCATCTTGAAGAATAATGATATTCAAAGCTTAATCAACTTAGTGATAGAAGGGAGGCATATAGTTTTGAAAATGATCTAAAATGATTTTAAATGCTTTTAAATCACTTGACAAAGAATATGAAAGATTAGCTAAGTATGGATTTTGTTTTGTAGAAAAATAAAAAAGAAGAGCAAGTTAAGAAAGGAAAATAGAAAGAGGAAGAGGAGTTGGGGAAAGTGAAGAGATAGAGCACAAAATAAAAGTGTTGAGTTTTGGGTAGAGGGGTGCACTTGGGTGAGAAGAAAAACTCACACGAAATTACAAAGTGTGAAGAAAACCTTAATATCATATGGATCATCACACCATATTGAGGAAATACTCTAATTTGTGATTTTTTAGGTGAAGGAAAGGTTGTCCATAAAATGCATATATGGCCAAGTAAAGAGGCCGCACACCTGAGGTTAATGAGTGGATAAACTAGTGTGAAGAAAAGTGAAGTAGGTGGTTGCATTAGTGAAGTTATGGTTTATGCAAACCAAGAGTGGAGGCTTTCATGGGCTCTTAGAGACAAGTGTAGATAAATTAAATATTGATGAGGTCGAGCCATGGTAAAAACAAGTGTAGAATTAACTGAAAAATAAAATGAATGTAAGTTTAGTGTGGAAGACTATATGGGTAGGAGAAGTCGCAATATAATGGTACATATGTTGCAACAAATAAATGATATTGCATTGTTTTTCATGTGGGAACTTAAAGAGAAAAAAATCTTAAAAAAAGACATGCAATGTTAGACGATCAATCTAAATAGAGGGGTGGACTGGGAGTGTAGATTGGGGAAAATAAGATTTGACCAAGTAAGATCTTGGAGAGACTGGAAGTTAAAATAAAAAAAATGAGAATGCAAATTGGAATGGTATGAGTTGCACCTATTAGAGAGGAGAGATTAAAATAGTATAAAGATATGTTCCTGAAGATTTTGTGCAAGTCACACCATTGGGAGAGTTGCTAGAGTCGAGGTAGTGTGAGAGGAGAAGTGAAGAAGAGGTTTATGTAGAGACTACCAAATGAGAAAATGAAAATATTTACATGTTTTAAGAACATTTATAGATTTAATGTATAATGTATTTTGTTATTAGAACAAGTAAAATTGCACACAATTTTGGAGTTATAAAAATTCAATGAAAATCTTGTGATAATTATGAAGTTTGAGTTGAGTTTATTTCATGGTGTGGACATGGAAATTGTACTTCTCTGCAAAAAGTACAATTTGTGACCTAATTAGGTCCTACTTTAGACACCTTGCATCAATCACCCCTTAAAATTTGCATTTCTAGGTCCCTAATGCTCATGATTTTGGACTTTAAGGCCTATTTCACTGACAAATTACTTAATTCCCAACAAATAACATTCAAACCACTCAAATTTTGTGAAACCCACCAAAAAAATCCATGGTGGACTAAGTCACCCAAGGTGGCAACTTAGTCCCTTTTGGGGTATTTTCCACTTTTGAGCTAGAATTTCACCAATTCATTTTAATTTTTCAGTGGATGTTGGCCTCTTAGGTCTAAATAATGAAAAAATTAGGTATTGATTCCTTTAAATACATGTTTTTACGTAATTTTTCATATCTCATAGTCATTTTACAAAGTAAAAATCAAAACTCGAGCAAAACATCTTTCACAAGAAGTTTCATTAGTCATTTGTACAACAAAGTTGAAGCCTTAGAGCAAAAAACTAGGGTTTTTGTAGGTATTCAAGCTCACTTTTTGATCAAGATCTCACATTGAAAAGAGTTTATCATGGATGCCTATGGTGAATCATGGAGAAATCTAGGTTGAGGAGATGCAACTAGCCATCAAATCACACCTAAAGACCTGTTTTCAAAGTGATTCCATCTTCCATTTTCTCTCTATCTTCAGACTTAAGGTTTGCATAAAATTTACATATCATTTGCATTCATTTGAAATGTTGAAGGGTTTCTTGGGTTGAAGTCTTGCATCATTCAAGTGCCATTTGCTTATCTTATTCTAGCTCATTAGAATAGGGTTATGTCTCATCTTACCATTTCCTAGTCTTAGACACACTTAGGGCTAGGGTTTTATGCATATTTTATCTTCCACAAAGTTTAAATACCAACTAGGGGTTTGATCGAGGCAAACCTCCCATTAGAAAAAAATTATCTTCTATTTTGTAGGGTTTTTCGAAGATTCAGATCCGAATTTTCGTCAAAAAATAGAGTACCAGTTGTGGGCTTTCATTTCCACTTTCGGATTTGCAGAAAATACAAATTGGACTAACTCACCCATAGTGGCGACTTAGTTCCACTACACTTCTTTTTCAAGAATTTTTACAGCTTTAGGTACCCATTTGGCAGAAACAACTTTCTGGGCAGTTTCCCTAATCTAGGACTAAGTCACCCAACCTGGCATAAGTGTCCCAGTTGGATTAAAAATCAAAATTTCCAAAATTTTAGATGTATCTGCAATCCTGAATCAGCTCTTCATTAGTTTCTAGGTGCATAGTTTATGTCTTGCATCTTTATTTTGTCATTTATTGCATTTGTTTCACATTTATGCATATCACAATGTGTTTTCCAGCACATCATATTTCTTAGGTTTTGCATCATTAAATCATTTTCCTTTCAGATAAATGCATCAGTACATCATAATTAGACATATTACACTTCATTTACATTAATCTTGAGTGTAGACATTTGCATTTTGGACCCCATTCCTTCCCCCTTTCTCCTTTTAGGTGAAAAACCCTAGAAGGAGCAAAGGCATGTGTGGGAAACCCAAAATCATTTTCCACACATGGTTTTGGAGAAAACTTAATTTAATATAAATTGATAAATGAAATTTCCAATTTGGTTAGTAGTTGGCTATGGTTGAGGATTTTCTCATGTAATTGTGTTTGTGAAATAATATTGATGATATTTAAGTTTATGATTTTTCTGTCTCCATCACATTTTCAAAAAGGCTCTTCCAAAAGATACATTTGAGTATCTTAGGTAGAAGCTAGGGGTGATTTCCCCTCCTTCTTTCAACTATATGCATAAGTTGGTGCATCTATCGAGGTAAGAAATTTAAGATTAATTCTTTGTCCTAGACAAATGAAGGCTACCTCTCAGGGGGAGTAGGTAGTGGTGTCTTTGTTTGGTACAATCAAGGGGAGCATATCTTGTACCCCTAAGGGAGAGAGAGCAGTGGTGAGGAAATAAATGGGAGAGAGTACTTTGTATGTGTTACCTAAAGTGAAGTATGTAGGTATTTCCCTTTTCCATTGATGTCAAAGGGGGAGAGAAGTCTGAAAAACATGGAGAGATTGAAAAATATAAGGAAATTATTAATGTCAAAGGGGGAGAGAAGACTAATTTTTGAAATGTAAGAAATGTCCAAGTAAGGGGAAGAGATTCTTGATGCAGGGTTTCTTTTGTGAGCTAGTGTTGCCATTGTATGGTTGCTTTTTTTGTTGATGGTTTTTTAGAGGTGGTGTTGCCATCAATGACAAATGGGGAGATTGTTGTAGTGTTTTCATTGATGTCAACATGGAGATTGAGATTGTTGTACTATGCTGCCTTTAGTTTTGTCATTGATATCAACCTTTTTCAACCTTTAGTGTGGTGTTGAGAAAGTTTTGTAGATATGGATGTTGTTGGTTTTGCAGATGGGGAGATTGTTGCAATCTCTAGTGTGGTGTTGATGAGAAGGTGTTTTTGATGTTGTTGATGTAGCTAGTTCACTTGGTTTCTAAGTGCTTTTGAGAAAATTGTATAAAAGAGTGTACAAGGTGGTAGAGTTGGGTTCTACATTGTGCTCTACATTCCTTCATGGTTAAAGATATGCTTGTGCAGTTTGGATGAGATGATCAAAGGTGTTTAGAGGTGTTATATCAAAAGTTTTAGGTTCTAGATCATGTGGCAGTGGAAGTTGTGTTTGACAATATGTTGGACTATGAAGAAGGTTCTCTGGGATAAATGTAATTGCTTCACATTTTTGTGCATTGAGATTTCTTGTCTTGCGGATTTGGGAACATGCTAATATTGTTTGTACCTACCTTCTTGTCGAGTGCTGTGTGTTAATTTTTTCCATAAGGTTGGATAGTGAGTTGTATGTCTATGGTAGTGTTGTTGGCTACACAAGATGATATTATTCTCAGAATTAGGTGGTTACGGTAGTGTTGTTGAATATTCTAATGGTGTTGGAATATTTTTGATGTTGTGTGATGTTGCTTCATGGGATGTAGGATATTTTTGGTCCTGGTGAAGAGTCAATTGCTTGTTTAGTAGCATTAATACAAGTTTGGACAACTTGGCATGTTATCATTACTTGTGGATGTGCTTCGTGGCTTGTGGAAGTATGTTGAAGTGTGTTGGTGTAGATTTGGGTCTTGATTAACCCTTGGTGTGGTCCACCTTTACTTCTTTCCACCATGAATGTGTTTAGTGCCAACCTACTTGTTGGTTGGACATTTGAGATACATATGTTTCATTGAGGCAAACCTAAACAAGGTTTTTTAAGGTCGCAGAGGATATATAAGCAAGGTTAATTTTTGGATCTATGTGTGTGGAAAATAGTAGATGTGAATGTGATCAAGTGTTGTGATTTGAGTGTGAGTTTACATGGTTAAGGCTACTAAATGTAGTGAGCATAAGGTGTCTACATTTTTATTGTGCCTAAAGTTGCTAAAGACAGTGAGCCAAAGGCTACAGATGGTGTAGAGTTTTTGTGGTTGATCTTCCTATTCCTTTGAGGTAGTGAACCTCCTTGTAACAACCTTCTTCGATTCTCTTATATTCCAAATAGTGATTCCTTTAGGTAGAGATCTATTCTTTTCTTTTGGGTAGTAAGCCCTTTTGATAGTGAGCCTATTGTATTCAGTGTTGCTATTCATATATAAGTGAGTTAATCCTCACCATGGTTTTTCCCTAATTAAGATTTTTCATGTAAATTTGGTGTTCTATTGTGTATGGTTGTTGATATGTTAATGTGTTGATGTTTCAATTGTTTACATTCATGATAATGCTTAATAAGGGTTTTAAGATTCATGAGGGTTTAAATGTTTTAATATACAACTGATTCATTCCCACCTCTTAGTTGTCATGTGTGTATAACAATTGGTATAAGAGATATGGTTCCTTGGAAGAAGCTTAAAAAATTTTGGTAGATCCATATGGCACACAAGAATGGTGCATGTATGGGTCCCTATGTTTGATGGATCAAATTATGCTTTTTGGAAAGCTAGGATGGAAGCCTTTCTTGTCTCATTAGGGTTTGGTGTTTGGAAGTTAGTTGAAATTGGATACATTATTTCTAGTACTCCTCTAGAAAGTGATGATGAGATCAAGGATTATGAGAATAATGGAAAACCAAGGAATGCTATCTTGAGTGGGCTTTCTGATTCAAAAATTGTGAAGGTGATAAGCCTCAAAACTGCTAAAGAGATCTAGAAAAAGATGCAAATAATTTATGAAGGAGATGAGAAGGTCAAGAAAGTAAAGATGCAAAATTTTAAAGACAATTTTGAAACCCTAAGGATGTCAGAAGATGAAGATATTGCAGGTTACATGCTTAGATTGGTTGAAATTGTCAATGTCATCAATGGTCTTTGTGGAAAACTAGAGGAAAGTGAAGTTGTGAAAAAGGTATTGAGAACACTTCCTAAAGCTTACAGTGCTAAAGTTTCTACTATTGAGGAAGCTCAAAATTTGGATCAATATTCTATAGATCAAATGTTTTGTGTTTTAACTAATTTTGAATTAAGATAGTTTGACTAAGATGATGCAAAGAAATAAACTTCTTTCAAATTCAGAAAGAAAGATGATGAATCTAATCCAGGTGATCTTGATGAGGTGGATGAAAATTTTGTACAAGGAGACTGAAAAAGGGCACTGGAAAATATAGAGGTAAGTTATCCTTTAAATGTTTCAATTGTGGAAAGATAGGTCATTATGTTTCTAAATGTCCAATCAAAGTTGCAAATGACAAACATAAAGATCATAAAGGAAAAACTATGAAGAAGAGTTGTTATGTTAATAAAGATAGTGGTGTATATGATGACAAGGAATCAAACTATCTAGATGATGGAAGTGATGAATGCTTGTTCATGGCTCTAAATGTTGTAACTAATTACACTAACCTTGAAAGATGTATGAAGGGAATTGCTTCAGAAACATGTCACAATATTAAATGAACTATGTTGACTGCTTTTCATGCAAGAGAAGAGAGAAACTATTGGATAATTGACAGTGGATTCTCAAATCATATGATAGGTGATAAGAGTAAGTTTTATAAGCTTGAAAAGTATGGTGGTGGTCTTGTTAAGTTTTGTGATGATACATTTTCTAAGATCTATGGAAAAGGTTCAATTAGTTTTGATGACAAGCATAAGATAAATGATGTTCTCTATGTCAAGGGTCTCTAACATAATCTTCTCAGTGTAGGAAAAATGTGTAGTAAATGATACAATTTGGTATTTTAGGATGATGGTTGTGAAATCAGAAAAGGAAGCTCTAAAACATTAGTTGCAGCAGGAACACAGATAGAAGGAAATGTTTATCAGCTCAAAGGTGGTGGTGTTAAGGGATTTATGTCACAAATCAATGAAAGTTGGCTATGTCATAGAAGAATGGGTCACATCATTTTTGATAGCCTAGTAAAGATCAACTCTACTCAAGCTGTGAGAGATCTACCAAAGATTACAAAGCCTATCAATGAAATTTGCAAGGAGGGTGAGTCTAAGATCATGGGGGTCCAAAAAGTGGCGATATGACAAAAAATGGCTGATGACTTTTTTTTTTCTAAATTTGATGAAATGAAAAGGGTTTATTGATAAAATTGTCACCTTTTTGCCAAAATAAATATTCTTATTTTGAATTTAATAGATAATTATTATTGACTTTCTACATGCATTATGACTAAAGTCCTGATTGAAAAATATATATAATTCTCAAATGATTTCACATTTTTCGAATCCGAAAGATGTGGCACATTCTATGCTTCCCATACTATAGGATAAGAAAAGAAAATTGAATTTCATAAATTTTTGACCAAGTTATCATGGTCAGACAAACAAGTTTTAATATTTCAAAAAGTTCTAATAAAAAATCATAACTAATTATTTACTTGCAAAAAAAATACAAAAAAATGTAGCACATCTAGGCATGTGTCCTCTACTTATATTGAAATTTTCAAAAAAAAAAATTGCATGTACTTAGGTTGGTCAGACATACACCCACTTTTTATTTTTTTCCTAAAAATTTAGTACTACTACATTGAAATTTTAATTTTTCACCAAATAAATTTATTTTTTTCTAAAAAAGGAATAGTATCTTAGAAACTAAATTCAATTTTCTACAAATTATATTCTTACATATCTTTTCAATTATGTTAATAACCTACTAAATTTTTTATGTCAAGTTGTCTAACTCTATCTTTTTGAATTTTCATTTCCACTTAAGGGCCTAGTTTCAACCCACATGATCCTGCATTGACCTAGGAGTGATAGTTTGGAAAGAAAACAAAGAGGTTCAAAACTAAAGAATATTCTATCACAAGACCTTTGTAGTTATTGCATATAGACCTATGTGGACCTACTATATTAAGAAGCTCTCAAGATGACATGTATTTTATGTTTTTGATAGATGATTACTCTAAAATGACTTGGACGACATTTCTCAAAGAAAAATCAAAATCTCTAGACAAGTTTAAAGAATTTAAGTCTATGGTTGAGAATGAAATGGATCTAAAAATTAAATGTTTGAAGTTTGGAAGAGGTGGTGAGATCACCTCCAATGAGTTTAATAGATTTTGTGAAGATTATGGGATAAAGAGACATTTATCAGCTCCTTGGACTCCTCAAAAAGTGGATTTGTGGAGAGGAAGAACAAGACAATTCAAGAAATAACAAGAACCATGATGAAGGAAGAGAATCTACCAGAAGCTTATTGGAAAGAAGCAATTCATACTAGAGTGTACATTCTTAATAGAGGTAAAGCAAGAGTGAACAATTCAAAGACATCCTATGAAGTATGGTATGGAAAACCTCCTACTATTAAATATTGCAATGTTTGGAAGCAAATGTTATATGAGGAGAGATGAATAAAATTTAGGAAAGTTTGATGCAATATCAGATGAAGGTATCTTCCTTGGATACTCTAAAAAGAGAAAGGAATATAGATGCTATAACAAAAGGCTAAAGAAGATAGTTGAAAATGAAAGTGTCAAAGTGGATGAAGAATCACATCAAAGCTTAGTGTTGATAGAAGGATATGAATTTGATGAACCCTTACAAAGAAGAAGAAGAAAAAGAAGAAGAGAAAGAGAAAGAGCCAAAAATGGAAGAGGAAGAAACTCCATAAAAGAATCGTAAGATTCCTAAGTATGTGTAGAAGAATCATTCTAAAGATCAAATCATAGAGATATGAGAAAAGGTGTGTTGATAAGAAGAAGAGTTGCTTGGAAGAGGAACGGGTAAAATTTTGTTTAATTTATGACATAGAACCTAAAACTATAACCAAAGCATGAAAGGATGAGATTTGGATCAAAGTAATGGAAGATGAGCTAAGGTAGATTGACAAGAATCAGACATGGGAACTAGTCCCAAGACCAACAAACAAGAATGTGATAGGAACTATCTGGGTCTTCAGGAACAAGTTGAATGAGAATGGAGAAGTTATTAGACACAAGGATAGGCTTGTGTGTACAGGCTACCCACAAGTGGAAGGAATAGATTTTTAAGAGACTTTTTCTTTAGTAGCAAGAATGGAAACCATTAGAAATTTTTTAGCTTTTGCAGTAGTAATGATGGAAAATGTATCCCTTTAGATTTTGTCACTTTTTTGGGCCCTCCTAGTTAAAATGGACTTAATTGTGCCTTATTTAGTGTTGTAAAGTGAACCCCTTTACACTTTCACCCTTATTTAGGGCTTCCTTAATTAATTGATCTTAATTATTCCTTAATTTTCCCTTTAATTCATTTCCCAAGCCTATTTAATTACATTTTCTGAAGAGGAAACCCATAATTCATTAATGCCTTAACATAACACTTTACATTGAGCAATGTGTGTCCTAGGTTTAGGGACCTAGGAACCATTCACCCATGGGCGAATGGGTCCTCCCTTGACCATATGACCTAAATTTAAATTATTTTTTGGCATTATTTTAATGTGTTCAAATATGCGATTCAATGTTGGCTTGTGATATTTGAATTTTAGGAAATTGAGGATACATACCTATAAATATAAGGTTATTTCACTAGGTTTCACCTAGCAACTTCATATGATTTTCAAGAGAAATTCACATGTGATCAAGAGTATTCAAAGGTAGATTTATCATAGTTTTATTGCAACATTCAAGATCCAATTATCGTATCAAAGTCTTCTTGCATCATGCATGTTTTTGGAGCTAACATTGTGATGTAGGTTTCATGATCAAATCAAGCATTCAAAGCACAAGCAAGATTCAAAGTTCAAGATCCCCATCCTGAATCCATCTCATGCAAGTTGGAGACTTTAATTCAAGGATTTATCCAAAAAAATTTGAGTAGTAACATAGCATTGTTCATTCGTCATTCCCTCTTTTATGCTTTTATTCAATTCAAGCTTTGATTACCAAAATAGGGTTTGACCAAGGCAAACCCCCATTTATCAAAAATAAACATTCCCCCCCTTCATATTGTGTTTGTACATCTAGGTGGAAGAAAGTTTGAAGATCTCTTGAAGAGAAAATTTGAAGAAGTTGACAAAGTTGTCATCTCACAAAAACTCATCTACATAATTTATTTCTGAAATTCCAACACTGTCACTTGGAAAAATTGGGAGATTTAGATTTGTATCAGAGTCTCTGAAAATTTCCATAAAAACTCTAAAAGTGAACCCATTCGCCCCTGGGTGAATGAGTCCCAGTCAGCCTTCAAAAACTCACTTTTGGTGACTGGTAAACATAGTTCTTTTGTTCTTAGATTTTTAATTTAACTTCTGGTTCTACTTATTTTGAGTTTAATATTATTATTTCAAGTTTAATTTGGAATGATTGGGTTGATTTTCTATTTTAATCTTTCTCTTAAAAGTGCCTAGTGAACCTAACCACTGTCCTCCACACAAAAAGGAAATCTATAGATTCACACCTTGAGTTGACTTACTAAAGGTTGTAAGCCA
The DNA here is from genome assembly GCA_007258455.2 of Sequoia sempervirens. Classification (NCBI taxonomy): domain Eukaryota; kingdom Viridiplantae; phylum Streptophyta; class Pinopsida; order Cupressales; family Cupressaceae; genus Sequoia; species Sequoia sempervirens. The sequence continues at coordinate 522,527,897 of VDFB02281492.1, forward strand.
ATTATTTGTGTGGATCTCATTTCCTGATCAAATAAGGAAAATAAGTCCCTAAGTGATTCATCAATCCATTTTGATAGCCCACCTACTTCTCCACATATTTCATTTTGGTGAACCCGACTTTTGAGCATTGCATCTTTCTGATTTTGGAGTCCATTTCAGTCGTAGATCTAGGATTTGAATTCATTTGCATTATATTGCATTAAATTGAACCTCATTTAGGGTTGCTTAACTTGCATTAGTTTGCATCTGATTTAGGGTTTTAGGATTGCATTTTTTCATTCTTTAAGATCTAAAAAATTCAAAAAAAAATAGTTGATTTGCATAGTATTTACATAACATTGGATCATCATTCATTTACATTTGAAAATTAAATCAAAATTTCATATCAAATTAGGTCTCATAGTTTGTCATTTAGCATTATTTTGCATTTACATTTAGACTTAATTTTATAGAAAACTAGAATTGTAATCACCTGTCTCAGTCTAGAATCTGAAAACCATAGGAATCAACTCAAAAATCTATAAAATTATTTTTCAAAACCCTCATCTAGGACTCATTTGCCCATTGGTTAGTGAGTCCCTGATTAGGGATTTTTCTTGCATTTATAGGCATTAAAATATTTACCTCTATAATTTTTTTGTTATTTTAGTTTGCTTTTACAGTTTTTAGAATTTATGTCATCTCAAATTGATAATATTAAGCTTCATGTGATAAATTTAGCGCATTGTGTGAATTTAAAACTGTATTTATAAGACATAATTTTCAAGTTTTTGCATAGCATAATCAGAAAATTATCTTGTTTGAAATCTGGAAATTTCTTTTACATATTTGCATTGCACTTTACATTCTAGGATATTTCATTTCATTTCACCTTCTATCCATTTTGGGTGCATACCGAGTTTGTGAAACTTGTATTAGCTTCACAACTTTTTTTCCTATTGCTAATACTTTCATGAGACATATTTTGAGACTCATGTCATCCAGCAATATACCATTCACCATAGATCTTGGGTTTTATAACTCTTTCACTCATAGTGTTGACACTAGTCAACCCCTTATGGATCATACCCTTAACACTTCATTTCCAATGACTTCCCTACCCACAACTAATATGCATGATGTTAAAACAATGGTTGCTAATGCCTACAAGGGAACATAAGAAGGATAGAAAAACTTTCTGACTTCTAAAAAATATTGCTTGTAGTGTCATTCCTATTTTAGATAACGTGAGGAAAATTCTTGAAAATGAACATGACATAGAGATTGTGTGAAGTCTATCTCATATTGTTGATAAACATTCTCCTACATTAACTAGTTGTGCTCAAGATTTTGGGTATACTCAAAGCCAAGGTGCGTATTCAATTCCTCCTTCGACAACCCTTACCTCTATTCCTACATATACTAGTACTCATGTTACTACAACCATCCAACCTAATAGCAATGCCAACACTTCCTTAGGTATTTCCACTCAGAATCCCCTTAGCTTTGTGCATTCAAATCTCATATCTCCTCATTAATATCCTCTCAGAAAATTACAATCCACATGCCCTCCCAATACATACACAAATCCATCTTATTCACCTCCATCTCACAATACCAACAAGGATCCAATCCTTAACACACTTTTACAAAATGTCTCATCCCTCCAACAACAAATTGCCATACTAAACCAAAACAACAATGGTTGACCTTCACAATACATCAAAACCAATCCATTATCCTTGGAGATATTGAGAAAAAAAATTCCACAAGGTATAGGGGTTCCTAGATTTAAGAAATATGGTGGGAAAGGATGTCATGTTATCCATGTTTCCACATATGCAGCCTTATGTAGTGACTTCATTTTTGAAGATAAACTTTTAGCTAGACTCTTCCCTAGATCCTTGAAAGCTACTACTTTAGAGTGGTTTTTCTCTTTACTGAATAATTCATTAGTTCATTCAATGTACTTATTGATGCCTTTTGCAACCACTTATGAATTCACATGGGTCTCAAGATGACCATAGCTGATTTAATGACATGTAAACAAAAGGATGATGAAAAAGTTAGTGATTTTGTAGCGTGATATCAAATGCTTTACTCATAAATAAACATTAAGGTTCCTGATTCCGACCTTTAAAGAATGTTTATTGACAATTTAAAAAACAAAATCCAAGACAAAATTGAGATGTTGAAATTACCATCTTGTTATGCCTTGCATAACCACCCCATTTTATTTTATTTTTTAGAATAAAATGGGTCCCCCTTTTGTTTTGTTTTGTTTGCCTTTGGTTGTTTGGTTGGGTCTTAGGAGTTATTTGTTTTTGCTACTAAGTCTTTCTGTTGGAGGTGGGTCCGGAACCAAATCTAAACATGGAACTCTTTCAAGGTTTCTAGTTCGGATATAGTTTTGACTCTGACTCCGCCTTCTCTTTTTGTTTCTCCTTTGTTCTGTTGGTTGTTTCGATGAACACTTGGGTTGGTCCGTCCTCTCATTTTTTGGTCATTTCCTTGTGTTTTGTTTGTTTTCTCACCTGGGAGTACAACAGAGATTGGAACTCACATTAGAAGTTTCAAGTTTCCATTTTGTTTTCTTTTCCTGACTTTGTCTCCGCTCTCTTTCTTTCTCATTTTTCTTTGTTGTTTGGGCTGGGTCTGGTATTCGCTCTGGTCTCGCTTCCCTTGTGCTTGTGTTTTTCTTTTCTTTTTTGGTCAGGATTGGATTTGGGCTTGGAATCGAACTTCAAACTTTGCAAAGTTCCATTTCGGTTTTGTCTCTGCCCCCGTCTTCGTTTATCATTTTTGGTCAGTCCTTTTGTCGGGGTCGGATCCAGGGTTGGAAATGAAATAGGGAACTTTGTGTAGTTTCTTTATCTTGTTTCCGACCCAGCTCCACGTCCACCTTACCTTTTGATGTTCCATAGACTTGACTTAACTATCTATTTGCGTCATTGGCTTTGTCTCTAAACTACCACATTTATGGAATTAAATGTAGCCTATTTGCACTCACGAATTAATGATTAAAGATTTAATTATGCTTAAACTGCCTCATTGTTATTATTATGCAAATTTTTTAAGCAAATCATGGCTAGGAAAGTCTTGAAAGAATTAATTTGATCACGGGGGCGAATTGCAGAGCGAATCTTGGCTAAATACTGGTTAGTCCTGATGAGCGTTTTGAGGTAGGTTTCTTTTTCTTTTCTTTGTCTTGTTTGTTCTTTCGTGTGTGTTGTTTTGTCGCATTCACAGGATGGGTTTTGTTCTTTTTCTTTTGTTTTTGTTTCTCCTCTTGTTTGTTTTGGTGCAGTTCTTTCTTTTCTGTTCTGTTCCATTTTGTTGGGTTTGTCTTTTCGTTTGTCATTTTTATTTTTTTGTTTGTTCTACTATCGCTTTCGTGACAGGTCTATTTTGTCGTGCTCTGGTCTTGACTAGGGTTTCAATTTTTGAGGGGGTTTCCTTGCTTGGGTGATGAATTTCATTTTGGGACCTTGTTCTGGTATTCTCACGTTAGTTTTGGTTTGTTCATACGAGTTTCTCGTTGTGCCCTAGTTTTTGAAATGACGTATCGAGCGAATTAGGGTTTTGCAATATAACCTTTTCTGTGATTTTAATGACTTTTGTACAGAGGAGCTATAGGAGGGATAAACTAGGCTATTTATAGTTTCCTTTGGGACCCATGTGACCTAGGGTTTATGGTTCATATGACCACCTTGTTTTAAATACTCTCCATTTTCTGGAATTATTCCGCTCCCATTCATTATTATGATGTGACTATATCTTTACTTTGGTCAGAAGCGGATCCAGAGGGGAAGTTGAACTTGGTCACTAACATTTGTTTTTGGTCCAATCCTATTCTAGTCCCGTCTCTGACCCTGTTTTGGTTCTGTTCCCATTCCGGTCTCGCTTCTAACACTATTTTACTCCATATCTAGTTCTGATCCTGGCCCCGCCGCATGATAAGAAATATTGTTTATGCCTAATACTTCTACGGTTCTGCCTCTGATAATGGCATAGTTTGACCAAGTAAATATTTTCTTAGGAGGATGGAGGAGGGATTATATGATTGACTAACTTAGATGCTTTGTTGATCTAATACAAGGAATTGATGCAGGTATTAAGAAATGTCAGGAGCATCAGATGAGGCCTCTTAGAGGAGCTAGCCAGGTGAAACTTCATGGCAAGGAGTGAGGTTGAAGAAGATCAAACTGGAACAACTCCCATATACCTTGAGATGTAAGCATAGGGAGGTTGTCCTCACAGCTAGAAAAATTGATTCCGACTAGACTAATATTACTGACACCAATTTGGGTCCTTTTAATTATGAAGAGTTGCATGAGGAAACATTCACTGAAGAATAGATCACAGGAAGGACAAAAAGGATTGTTCAATCAGGACTAGCACATGTTGCATTTTTCCCCCTATCTATCCAATGTCTGAAGTTGATTCTTGTAGTAGCTAGAGCATATAACCTTGCTACTATGCAGTGTGTGGATGTAAAGGGTAATGTCATTATTGACTTCATGCCTCCAATGATCAAATTCCTATTTCATGTACCTAATTCCAAGAATCCTAAGCAATTGAATGAGGTGAAAGCTTTGAAGCTTTACAATGATAATAAGGAGAGGAATAGGTTTCACATAAATAACACTTGGATGAGGGTGGAGAAGAAGTCTCTGACCAAGCTTCCAGACTAGCCTAAGAGGGTAGAATTTAGTAAAGAAATTGCAGATGTAATCATGTTCCTTTCTAGGGTGTTTGGAATGAGGGATGCTTCACTGTTTAAAGAATGGTTGTTTCCTTTAATTCAAACTATTTTGGATGGGAGGCAACAATTTGACTGGTCAATGATAGTATCAGACAACATTCACAATAAAATGATAAAAGTGAGAGAAACCAAGCATTTCTTTATGACCTCCTATGTAGTTTATGCAGCTGCTCGAGTGGGGGATTTTCCTGGACTTCAAACAGTAGGTATATTGGGGGAAGCCCAAGGATAGAAGAGAGTGTGGAAGTATTATCATCATCTCACCTTGCAGGCATCAGAGCAACATTATAGAAGGGTTAATGATGTCTTTCTTTACGTGATTATTAACAAGCTTAATGGTGATGTTGGGTATACACTTAGCAGGGAGGCAATGGCTTTTGTAAATGAATGGGGGCATTGGTTTATCTAGTACCCCACATTCACCTATTTTAGGTTAGCAGGCTTTGATGGTCACCCCCATTTTCTACCTAGATGTTGTAGTGATAGGATAATTTTAATGGAGTTTATTTATCAAGCCTTGGCTATTAATTTCCAGTTTGGCAACAAACATAAGACTGGGTGCCATAATTTTCCAATGAAGTCGGGGGCCTTTTGCTATCCACACATTTAGGTAGCTAAGGATGTTTGTGATGAATTAGTTTATTTGAAGTTGGGCTTGTACACGGCCAGGAAATACTATGACCCCAAACACAAGATGAGGGTTTTGCTTCCCAGTGTCTTTGAGAAGCACTTTAATCTATTGGAGGATTTTTTGGAGGATTTGCAGGATGAGAATGATCTTAGGAAGAAGAATTATGAAAGGATACCTATCCCACTTATGGTTGAGTTTGGGATAAAGGAAGACATTCCAGAAACATTTTCTGTTGATGGGATAGTTTTGGATCCCAGGTATGATGTAGACAAGATTAGTACTAAGGATCTTGATCCAATAGATTGGAATGTTGATGAGACAATTGACATAATGCAAATTGCAAGACCGGTGCTTGATAGGAGTATTCAATGGGTGAGTTTGAGGGATACTTAGGCTGAGGCTCCATCATCTAAGAAGAGGAAAGTTGCAGGTACCACCCAAGGATATAAAAGGGCAAAGAGAAGGATGGCACCTAAGGAACCTTTAGAGTTTATGCCTTCTAGTGCACAAGAAGAGGAGGTGGTTCCTCAAGACCTTCTAGAGGTATAGGAAGATGAAACAACTATAGAGGTGGGTGCTTCTGCATCTACTATAGGGGAGGCACTTACTCAGCCCTCTGATGCACAAGAATTAGGCCAAGAATCACCAAAGGGAGCTCTCCATGATGAAGCAGAGGTTTTAAAGCAAATGGAGGATCAAATTGAGATACATAATATAGAAATAGATTTAGAAAAAACTCCATCTGATAAAGAGCATCATGCATTAACATCTTTTGATATGACAGATGATGTAGGGACCAAACATATATTGACTAAGGAAGATCAATGAAAACTCTTTGAGGATGCGAAAAGAGAAGCTGATGCCAAGGTACAAGCTGAGGCATTAGCCAAGCAACAAGAAGAGGAGGCCAAGGCACAATCTAAGTTGGAAGTCAAGCAGAAGGAGTTGGAAGATAAGGTGAAGGCCGATGAATTAGCTCAACAGCAAAAATAAAAGGAATAGGAGCTCAAGATTCAAGAGGAGAGGGATAAGTTGATAATGCAGCAGAAAATTCATAACCTTGAAGAGGAAAAGGCCCAACAAAGAAGAGAAAAAGAAGCTATTGAAGCCAAGCTCAAAGCACAAGAAGAGGATTATAGGCAAAAGGAAGAGCAAGAATGTTTGAGAAGGGAAAGGGAGGCTGCTGAGATTGCTGAATATGAAAAGAAGTCTAAGGAGGCATGGGACTATGTTGAAGAGATGAAGAAGCAGCGGGATCAAATGTTGGAGAAAAAGAAAGAGGAAGAGGAATGTGTAAAGCAGGAGCTAGAAACTAAAAGGCTGCAAGAACAAAAGGATAAAGAGGAAGCAAAAAGGTTAGCACAGGAAAATGAACAAAGTAATCAAGAAAATGTGTAGGAAGTTGATTCTCAATCGGCGCCTACATTGTTACAAACTCTGTCTTCCACTACTATTGCTTCTTCTTCAGCCCAGGAAGCCACTACTCCTATTGCTCCTACTTGGTTAAAATTGGACTTGGAAAGAAAACAAGTTTTCCAACCACAACCGTTGAATTGGGAAGAAATGATGAAAGATATTGGGAAAGAGAAACCTAAAAAGAAGGACTAGGTTCTTCACTCTACTAGGCTCACTGATGCTAGAGAGATTATTGTTGAATGTGCCATACCTATAATGGAGAAGAGCCATGATGATATGCAAATCAGTGATTATCAATTGGGGACAGTAAATTTGGGAAAGCCTAGGAGAAACCAGTAGATGAGTTTGATTGATATTGTGACTTCTTCAACTAAACCCTGGATGATTAAAGATAAAAAAATAAAGGATGAGCTTAAGGCTCAATTGGATGAGCTCCATGGTTTTTTGAAAGATGTTTCAAGTCCCATTTCTCAACAAGCTGCTCTTCCTGAATCCCCAGTTTTGTTAACAAAGAGGGAAGTAGATGATTTGATTCAAATGAAAAGCAAGGTGGGGATGATGGAAAAATGGTTGGATAAGCTCAACCAGGAGGTTGATGATGTTCTTTTTGAGGGTTCTAAAATTCATAAGGTTGCTCTTGAGTTGGCAGAAGATCTAGACCAACAGGCTAAGGATCTAGATGAGCAGGACGATGAATACAAGGAATATGTTTAAAGGCTTGAGGATATTAGCAAAGTGCCCAAGTCCACCTTGCTGGAATATTCAATTCTTGAGTAGGGTAATGAATATTTTGTGGAGAAAACTATGAGCATCATAAGGTATAAGTCAAGAGCTATGCATGGACATCAAGAAGAAGTTTGAGAAATGAGTAAAGACTTGAATCAACAGATGGTTGAGTTGTTGTGGCCATTTTAATCAACTTAGATTCCTCCAATAAAGAAGGCCTATCATTGGATAAACTAAGGGAGAGATGGAGGGGAAGGTTTGAGGAAATCATGCAAAAGGGAGATGATGGGGAGAATTTATTGTTAGATCAGTTTATGGATATCCAGGAAGAGGTAAGAATTGCTAGAAAGGAGCTAATCAAGTTAAAGGAGATGCAAAGGTTGGTTTCCACAGAATTTGAAAGAATCAAATTTGAAGGTGATTGGTTAGATGGGCCGGATTTGGGTACTCTTCAATAGGTGTTCTCTAGTTATGATGAGTACATCCTTGAGCATTCAGTGCAAAAGTGACTAACTCTTTTTGCCATACTCTATCTGCTCTTTTCCTCTTTTTGTGGGTTTTGACATAAGTTCAACTCTGAGTTTTGATCTGTGGGTTTCACTTTCTTCTTGGAGTATCAGATTTTCTTTTTATACAATAGAGTGATCAGCCTTGAAACAGGGGTTCTTGAGTCTACTTTTGTGTTCAGTTTTGAGTCCATGAATTGTGGATCTTGATTGATAAATGAGAAACTCGTGCATATGGCACCCTATATGTATTTTTAGAATCTACTTTGTAAAGGTCGGCTAATTGAAGAAAGATCAACCACTTGATGATAGAAGATAGAAACTAGATCTAGGATTTTGATGTTTTAGGAGAGATATTCTAAAGTTCAGTAAAAAAATGGTCACTTTACAGTTTTTCATACTTTTTCATGTTATGATTTTTAAAGTTTGGATCTATTTTGATAAGGTTAATGGTACATGATCAATCCATACGCCAGTGATTTTTCTATGCTTAATTGTTTCTTATTTGATGAAAGTCAATAGAAGGAACTGGATTCAAGATCATATCATTGGTTTATCTGTGAATTAAATTGTTATTGTATTCATTTGATCTGTGTTTTGGATGATGAGTGAGTGATTTGTTTGAAGTAAGTTTAGTGAATGTTGATGGTATCTGAATTAGCATTATGGATGTATGTAGTAGCATAGTTTATTCTATGGATTGCATCTTGTTGTAGTTATGGTTAGGTGGAATAAACACTCATTATTGATATGCATGTCTGGATATGTAAGGATTTTACTCACGTTTATTTGATTTAAATATCTATTTCATCTTTTTCTTTTATTTAAAACCCCCCAAACGTAGACTACTTGATGTTGTGCAGTCTTGGTCCTTGTTACCAGCAAAGGCCCCTTGAAAATTATAGTTATATCAACCACTGAGTGAAATCAACATAATTGAGAACCAATTACCAGGACCTTGGGAGTTAGATCTCCATGTGTTATCTTTCTCTTTCAAGAGAAATAGAATAATAATATTCTGTTTAATGTTGTTGTGCTATTTTGACCCTCAACAAATCCTTTACAAATTTGTGTACAACCCTTCGTGATTACCAAAATTTGGTTAGTAGTCATGAAGTGAAAACTCCTTTTAACCATCCTGGAAAGTCCAAATCCACATCTCAAACCAACTATCAACCTTTCAAGAAATAAAATAAGGGATTTCTACAACTTAATCCCTCTCAACCAAATCAACATGTTGAGACCCAAGTGGCTACTATAAAGATGAAAAATTCATATGCCTTTGGGGATAGAAATAGAGAATTCACCCCTCTACCTAATACCCTTAATATCACCATGTTGTAGCTCTTCAACAAGAATTTGATTTCCTCACCTCCTGTTAGAGCTTCTAATCCTACTAAACCTTTACCTTCAAACCATAGACCAAATTCCTATTGTCATTTTCATCAGCAAAATGGACATGATACAAAATTTTGCAAGTGTGTTAAAAATTTCGTGCAAGACCTCATTGATTCTAATCATATTCAAATTGGAGGTTTTAATGATCAAGGTAATAGTTTTGTAGCTCCTCCTAACCAAAACTTGCAAATCTTTACAAATCGTATGCCAAACCATAAAATTTCCTTTGTCAAATCTAGCAAAAGAAAGAATGATGTGATGAATGTTGACACAAATGATGATAACACAAATGGTAATGAGGAACACTATAAAATCTATGGTCATATTTATTATTAAACCTCATAAGGACCAAACTAATATGCCCCTTGACATTGCTTTCTCATTTTAAATGACATACTAAAAAATGCACCCGATGGTCCTCTTTACATAGTTGGAAAAATCAATGACAAGCCTACTAATGGGATATTAATTGATCCCTCTATGCAAAGAACATGATCACTAGGGAATTCTTATTTGTGCATGAGCTATATCAAGATACTTTTGAAAAACTGAAAGCATGGATAAAAAAAATAATGGTTTTGCTTTCCCTATGATAGGCTCGATAAATACTCCTTCAAAAGTTGGACCAAAATAATTAAATGTATCATTCACTATCATCCTAACTTTGAACCAATTTCATGTGAAGTTAGGCTACCCATGGCTTCACTCCATGAATGTTGTCTCGTCAGTTGTGCATAAATGCTTAATGTTTCCATTTGGAAAAGAGACCTTTACTCTACATCATAGTTGCTTTAATCCTGTGTCTTCCCATGGGAACTTCTCATTGGATTTCTTTTGGACCGAGCCTATAGACCCTATTAGACCCTATAAGGATTTTTTTTCAAATCCTACCAAAAGTTTAAGGAAAACTGCATAGCAGAGTTATCCTTTACCAATATGCCTCAACCCATGATTGATCCTTCTATCCTTGATGAGACAATGAGTGAAAAAAAATCTCTTCCAAGTAACCAAGACCAGGAATGATAACTTTAAGAAACCCCCCTCAAGAAAATATGTAAAATATTGGAGATTGTTTTTTTGAAAAAAATATTAATTTCTATTGGTGAATCTTTCCATTTTTTCAAAAAAATTAATAAATTTATTGGAAATATTTTTACATCACTAAAATTTTGTAGAGAATATTGGAAAATCTTAGAAAATAATAAAAAAAATTATTAATTGTGATGATGAATCCTTTCATTTAAAAATAATTATTATTATGGAAAAGTAGGGTCCCGAGGGTGGAAATGATCAATGGGTTTAAGGGGTAGACTATAATATTTATTTGTCACCATTGATTTAAAATATAATCTAACTTCCCATTGGGATTAACAATCCAAAAGCAATTTCAGGTCCCCTGAGCATTACATCTTGGGTATGTTTTACCTCATAGAATACAAGGGTCATTATTATACTTTAATCCAATGGTGGTAACGAAATATTAGAAATATGGTCTTGAAGAAACTAATAATTATGATATTCTATTTGTGAATTAATTTAGATTTCTACTATAACTTATAAAATTTATGTGAATCTAATCTAATCATGTATTGAATATTGTGATGAATTTTTTAGTTCAAAAGTTTAATAAAATAAATTCTTTGGTGATTTAAATAAGACTATAATAAAGTTGTGTAAAAATGTGGCAATTCAGGTCACATTACAACTTGAACTATTAGCTAAATTTGGATTCCAAAATTTCAACTATTATCCAATTGGTGAATATTAGCCACTAAAAATATCATTGAAGACCAACCTATGACAAATCTTTCACCTATTTCGAGGTATAAGAGATCACAATATAATTAAATAAGTTATGTGTCTCCTAAAGTCAACAATTTTACAAATCTAAAGAGAAAGTGGTTGAACAACCTCCCATGGTTCCTTCCATTCCTCCCTTAAGGGAAGAAAAGAAACCTATGATTGATAAACCAACTCCTACACAATCACAACTTGAAAATTGAATGAAAAGAAACATAAATGCTAGAGAGCCTAAGCATAGACGTTGTGCTATTGCTCGTTTGTTGCAAGCAAAAGAAGAAAACAACAACATAAAAAATCAAAATTGAAACTTGTCTCAGGCATTGCATGATGCCTCTCCACATTCACCACAAGATAAAAAAACAACCTTCTATGGATATTTTCATTAGACTTGCTATTGTGATCAATTTGGATGATGATAGTGAACATGAAAATATTGATGAACAAGTGCATAATGAGTTGAATTCATTTTTTTCATTTTCTATGAACTTAAATGGTAACAATAATGATTATGCTCCTAATAAGAGTGTTGAAGTTGGTTTTTTTCCTAGTTTGGCACTTGATGTTCTTCCTTTGGCTTGCTATCCACCTTTTGTATATAGTGAACAAGATTGGGATGCAGTAGAACTACTATAGGTTGACTCCCATGTGCCTTACTAGTCTTTTATTTATTTTATTTTCCATGTTTCTTTATGTGATTGTATGTGCGTAATTTGATCTCCCCATACTGTTCTATTTGATATATCTCTTCATGTGCATTCCCTTATTTTTACCTTCATTCTTCTATATGTCATAAACATTTACCTTTTCTTTGTCTTGTGTTTTCGTTTTAGGGATGATGCAAGGGTTTGATACATTTAGGTCTCTTCCATGTTGACCCAAAACCTTTCTCTTTGTTTTTAATCTCCATGTTCCGTTCTTCTAGTTCTACGAGTATTTAGTGAATGATCATGTTTCCAAGCTCTATAACAACAATGTAGCAAAGACATACTGAACCCAAATATGTAGAACCCTTATGTGTTTGGGATTTCATTTTGGGGGAAACCCCTCTCTTTTTCATGATGTAGATTCATTTGGAAGCATATGACTTGGCATAGGGATTTTTGAATAAGCTCTCAAGTCTCCTTTATTGTTAGCATTGAGTATTTGCTACATTAAATAATTTCTCACAGCATAGTGTTTAGTAATTTCTTTAAAGTGGGGGCACATATTGGCATTATTATTTTAAATTTTTTGACATTCCTTATGTTTCATTGTGTGATTTTCTTAACTCTTGTGATGTGGCTTTTTCTTAGTGGTGTCATTAGGTTTTATGTCCTCTAGGAGTGTGACCTTTCTTGGCATACAAATTTCCTCTTAGTGGTGATGATACACGTTGCATTCCCAAAGTTATGAGACTTTTATCCTTGACTTGTCCTCTCTTCGAGACATTAGGCATGATGTTTTCTAAGAGGAGACCTTACTCGAACTAAGAGAAATCCCTTTGAAAATGTTTATTTGCATTTTTGTTCATAAGTGTTTAGCATAACACAACTTGATAACCTTTTGAAGTTCAAATCCTTTTTATGGCCACCAAGAATAACACACTTTGCTTACTTGTGGAGCCTTTCATTTTTTTTTCATAGGTGCTTGGCATAATGCAACTTTTTAGGCCTTGTGAAGCTCAAAGTTTATGTTTTTTTTTTGTTTTGTGGTGCCTTATTGAAGTTATTAGAGTGATGGCTTTGGTATGGTATGGGAGCCTAATAACATTCTCTCATTTGCCACACTTTTTTGTTTTTGTTTTGTGGTGCCTTATTGAAGTTATTGGAGATATAACTTTGGTATGGTATGGGATCCTAATAATATTCTCTCATTTTCCACCCTTGGGGGCTCACCTAGTGGACATCTGGAGTTCCATTAGCCTATGTGAGTGTGTGTGTTTTTTTGATAGTGGACAATGAGTTTCGCTTGTGAACGTTTTGGAAAAATGGTTGAGGAGTGTTCCATATCATGTTGGACAATTGAGGCTTGATCCACCCTTTTTTTTTTTACTTTTCTTTAAGTCTTTGATGTTGTATGATTGAGTATCTTGTTATTGTTGCATACATATGTTTTGATTGTCTACTTTAGTGCGAGTTTGAAAAAAGGTTATCCTCTCACTAAAGGGGAAGCTAAATGTAGTGACGGAAAATGTATCTCTTTACATTTTCTCACTTGTTTGGGCACTCCTAGTTAAAATGGAATTAATTGTGCCTTATTTAGTGTTGTAAAGTGTACCCCTTTACACTTTCAAACTTATTTAGGGATCCCTTAATTAATTGAGCTTAATTATGCCTTAATTGGTACTTTAATTCATTTTCCAAGCTTATTTAATTACATTTTCTAAAGAGGAAACCCAAAATTCATTAATGCCTTAACATAACACTTTACATGGAGCAATGTGTGTCCTAGGTTTAGGGACCTAGGACCCATTTTCCCGTAGGAAAATGGGTCCTCTCTTGACCTTAGGACCTAAATTTAAAATATGTTTTTGGTGGTATTTTAATGTTTTCAAATATATGGTACAATATCAACTTGTGATATTTGAATTTTAGGAAATTGAGGATATGTACCTAGGTAAATATAAGGTTATTTCAGTAATTTTCACCTAGAAAATGCATATGATTTTCAAGAGAAATTCACAAGTGTTCAAGAGCATTCAAAGGCAGATTTATCAAAGTTTTATTGCAACATTCACAATCTAATTATCATATCAAAGTCTTCTTACATCATGCATGTTTTTGGAGCTAACAATGTGATGCAGGTTTCATGATCAAATCAAGAATTTAAAACACTATTTCAAGCAAGATTCAAAGTTCAAGATCCACATCCATTGAAGCCATTTCATGCAAGTTGAAAACTTTCATTCAAGGATTTATCCAAGGGTTTGTTGAGTAGTAACATATAATTGTTCAATCTTCATTCCCACTTTCATTCTTTTATTCATTTCAAGGTATGATTACCAAAATAGGGTTTGACCAAGGAAATCCCCATTCACCAAAAATAAAAAAAATTATGTTTTGTTTACAGATCTAGGTGGAAGAAAGCTTGAAGATCTGTTAAAGAGAAAATTTGAAGAAGTTGACAAAGTTGTCATAAAAGTTGTCATCTCATGGAAACTCATCTACAAAATTTATTTCCAACATTTTGACACTACCACTTGGATAAATTAGAATATTTAGATCTATATCAGGGGCTCTCAAAAGTTTTGCAAAAACCCTAATAGTGGACCCATTCACCCCTGGGAAAATGAGTCCCAGTCATCCTTCAAAAACTCACTTTTGGTGACTGGTAAACATAGTTCTGCCCTTCTCAGATCTATAATTTAACTTTGGGTTCTGCTTATTTTCAGTTTAATATTGTTGTTTCAAGTTTAATTTGGCATGATTGGGTTTATTTTCTATTTTTAATATTTCTCCCAAAAGTGTTTGGTGAACTTGACCCTCGTCCTCCACACAAAAAGGAAATTTGCAAATTCACATCTTGACTTCACTCACATAAGGGTTGTAATCCAATTATTTGTGTGGATCTCATTTCCTAATAAAATAAGGAAAATAGGTCCCTAAGTGTTTCATCAACCATTTTGATAACCCACCTACTTTTCCACTTATTTCACTAGCACATAAATATTTCAAGGTATGTCAGATGGATGTCAAGTCTATAATTTTGAATGGTGAGTTAGAAGAAGAGGTGTACATTGAACAATGGGAAGGTTTTCTAATTATTAGAAGATTTTGATATGATATGTAGGTTTAAGAAAGTGTTATATGGACTCAAACAGGATCCTAGAGCTTGGAATGCAAGATTGGATAAGTACTTATTGCAGTAAGGATTCAAAAGGGGTACCATAGATAGCAATCTTTTCATTAACGTTAAGAAAGATACAATCCTTATTATGGTTGTATGTTGATGAAATAATGTTTGGAGGAAATGGATTAATATGTAAGAATTTTAAAAAACAAATGAAAAATGAGCTTGAAATGTTAATGTTTGGGGAGATGAATTTCTTCCTTTGTCTACAAATCAATCAATTTGATAAAGGTATATTCATCTCACAATCAAAGTATGTCAATGAAATGTTAAAGAAGTTTTGAATGGAGGATTCTAAACTAGTATTGATGTAGGGAAAGGTTATTTAGGCTTCAACCAATCAGGTTCAACTAGTCTTCAAACTTGCAAACCCTTTCTAGAGTGGGTTCCTTCACAATCTCACCTACTCGCTTGTAGGTCACCAAAACCTCTTAATCTCTTATATCTTCTAGAGAATTTCGCCAAGGGACACAAATCACACACTTTCAGGGACCCATTTTTCTTCCATTCAACATATCAACCTAGTGCAATAGGTTGTTTTGAAAATTTTTACACAAAATTGCCCTGAAATGTTGGTTTTAGGCCAAATTAGGCCTCTTTTCCAAAGGAGGTACTCAAAATCCTTCTTTCACAACCTGAAAATCTTCACCAACAAGTCCAAACAGTCACATAGGGCCCAATTCTACCATTATATTCATCAAACTTCTCAAAATTTTTGTTGTCCCAAGAAAAAACCATCAAATTCTAGCTTAGCACTTGAAATTGCTAGACTGGGGAATGTGCTAAAACTCTCCTAACACCATCACCCTGCCATACAACTATGAAAATATGAAAGATCACACCTAAGAGGCGCATTCCACCAAAATACACAATTTTCCTATGGTGGAATGGCCTATTTTGACATGATTTTGTTACAAAACCCTAGAAACCCTAGCAAATTAAGCACCCTTCAAAAATCTAGCTTTATCTCCTTCAAACCTAGATGAAAAAATATCTAACTAGATTCAAATGAAATATATTTCAATTCCATAATTCTTCACATGGGTTTCACATCATTAACTTACTGTACAGAGTTGTAGCTAGTCTAGAAATGAGAAATAACAAAAAAAATCACACCAAAAATAGAGCAACAATGTTTATTTCTCCAAATTCTTCAACAACCTTGCCTCAATGATGTTAGAGGCCTTTTAAATTTTTTTTCATGAAATACCAATGGTCTACAACTAACATTTGAAAAGATGAAAATTCATCTTCAACTAACCCACAAAAATGACAAAATTGCATAAATGCAACTTTTACAACTTTGCTTTATTGTTGACAACTTTTAGACTCCACACCACTAGGACCCTAAGTGACATTAATTACATCAAAAATTGGTCTCTTAGACCTTATTTTCATCATGAAATGACACAACCTAATTCTAGACTCCAAAATGCACAATCAAACCAAAATTTCAAGAGGTGCTCTTGCACCATTCAACTGGGGAGGAAAATATTTCATCCTCCTGATGAAATGAGTTCTTGAACTAAACTACCATGTCATTTTATATCTTCTTCTACCATCCATTGATCATCTTCAATTGGTAGATCTTTCCATTTAACCAAATATTCATTATACACCTTCTTCCTAGTTCACTTGATCTCCCTTGTATCTACTATGCTTTCAAGCTTCATTGGTTTGCCAGAAGGTAGGTCCTTGACCCATTCATTATCTTCAGCTCCTGTGGCACCTATAAAATCACCTACATTAAAAACACCTTTAAAAGGATACAAATCAACAACATTGAAAATGGGTGAGATGGAAACTCGAGGAGGTAGTTCAATCTCATAAGCATTTTTCCCAAAATTGTGCACTACCCTGCAAGGGCCAGTATTTTTCATCATCGGTTTGGTGTATTTTCCTTTAGGAAGCCTTTCTTTCATGAGATGTGCAAGCACCAAATCACCAAATTTGAACTAAACATCCTTTCTTCTCAAATATGCTTTCTCCTTATACTTCTCCACACTCTTCTTCAAATTCTCCTTAACTTGTTGATGAATTTCTTTCATAGCTATGGAAAAGTCTTCTCCTACTGCACTCCTTTTCTCCATGTCTCTTAGATCCCTAAGTTCATATATGCCTCTTGGATTCATCCCATAAACAACTTCAAATGGACTTCTTCCTATGCTTCGGTTAATAGAGTCATTGTATGCATACTCTGCTTGAGGGAGTACAAGGTCCCGTGACTCCCCATGCTCCTTTGTTAGGAACCTTAACAAGTTTCTAGGAGACCTATTTACAACCTTAGTTTGGCCATCCATTTGTGGATTGTATGCTAAACTAAATTGTAGATTGGTACCCAAATTTTTCCACAAGGTCCTCCAAAAGTGACCTATGAATTTTGAATCCCTATCAGACACAATACTCAAAGGCAGTCCATGAACCTCACAATCTCTTTGAAAAAAAAAAAAGCTATATGAGATGCATCATTAGTACCTCAAATGTGCCATCTTGTTGAATCTATCTACAACCACATAAACACTCTCATATCCCCTTTGTGTCTTAGGCAGACCCAAAACAAAGTCCATGAATATTGACTCCCATGGTTAGGAACATGTAAGGGTTGATATAAACCTACATTAGAGCTTTCTCCTTTGGCTCTTTCTCAAATTTCACATCCCTCTACAAACTTTTTGACATCAACATGCATCCTAGGCCAGCAATAGAACCTCTTAACCTACTCCAAAGTTTTGTCAAAACCAAAATTCCCACTCAAGCTACCAAAATATTTTTCCCTTATCAAATTTTCCCTCATGGAACACTTAGGAACACACAACTGAGCCCCTTTAAATAACAAACCATTTTGCAACACAAAATCTGCATACTCACTATGAAAACTATCTTGAAACTAACTGCAAACAACATATACATCTTTAAATTCATCATCATGCTCATACATACCTTTTAGAGAATCTATCCCAATGCTTTGAAGTTGTACCTCTTGCACCATCATAGACCTTCTACTCAAGGCATCAACAACCATGTTTTCTTATCCTTTCTTGTGCTTGATCGAAAATGTATAGGCCTACAAGTACTCCATCCACATCATGTGCCTCTAATTCAACTTGTCTTGAGTATTCAAATAACTTAATGCATGGTTATCTATAAACACAACAAACTCCTTTGGTAAGAGATAATGTCTCCATTTCTTGAGAGACTAAACCATGGCATAAAGTTCAAGGTTGTATGTGGAGTACTTATTTTTGGCATCATTTAGTTTCTCACTGAAAAAGGCAACCTAGTTTCCCATCTTGGCTCAAAACTGCCCCTATAGTAGACCTACTTGCATCACATTCCACAGTGAAAACTTTATCAAAATTAGGGAGTGTGAGAATAGGAATTTGTGCCACTCTTGAATTAGATATTCAAAGCTTTTATCTGTATCAACAGTCCAACAAAAAATGTTCTTCTTTACACCCTTGATGGTGTCAATCATTGGTGCACATATGTGACTAAAGTTCTTGATGAACTTTCTATAGAAACTGGCTAACCCATGAAAACTCTGACTTCTCCAACTGAAGTAGGTGTTGGCCAACTGAGTATGGCTTCAACCTTTGTAGGATCCATCCTCTAAGTTCCTTCTGATATCACAAACCCAAGGTAGACAAGTTCCCTCTTCATAAACTCACACTTCTTGAGGTTGATCATCAACTTCTCCTCATTGAGTCTATTCAAGACCTTATCAAGGTGTTCCAAGTGATCTTCTCTTGTTCTTAATGTATACAAGGATGTCATCCAAGTATACCACCACAAATCTACCTATGAAGTTCTTCAACACCTCATTCATCAGCCTCATGAATGTACTTGGGGCATTTGATAGTCCAAATGGCATCACTAGCCATTCATATAAGCCTTCATTGGTCTTAAAGGTGGTCTTCCACTCATCTCCTTCCCTTATTCTAATCTAATGATATCCACTTTTCAAATCAATCTTAGAGAAATACCTTGCACCAGCCAAACTATCCATCAAGTCCTCCATCCGGGGTATAGAAAATCTATATCTAATAGTGATCTTATTTATTGCTCTTGAGTTTGTACAAAGCCTCCAATCTCCATCCTTCTTAGGTTTCAATATTGTTGGGACAACACAGGGGCTTAAAATCTCCCTTATCATCCCTTTATCTAACAACTCATGAATTTGTTTTCTGATCTCCTCATTCTGTTCAGGGGTCAACTTGTATGCTGCCTTGTTTGGTAGACTTGCACCCGGTATGAGTTCAATGTGATGACCCACATATCTAATAGGAGGAAATTGGTAACTCCATTATTCCTATGTGTTCATACTTTTCTAACAAAGCCTATGAAAGGAAAATTAGATGCGGGAACAATTCTCCTAATGTCAATACCTTAGGAAAGAATGCAGATATACTTTTAATTTTTTCAATTATAGTTCAACTAAGATGCACTATGAAACAGACAATAGAAACAGAGTATTTGACAATCACACATGAACTCCAGATATACATAGGAAAACCCTTATGGGAGAAAAACCCACCACACCAAGAGAAATTACTTTGTATTATAGTAACAAAGATTACATATAAATGCTCGACTTATCTTTCTGGTGTCATTATACAACAGCATTCACCATGAACATTCTTGTATAGGAACCTTTGAGTTATAGTCTTTATAGAATAGAATTCATCTACTGATACAATCACTCAACAATCTGTCGATTAACCAACCCGATTACAATCTGCAATCTCAGAGTATATCCATGTCGAACTCTATCTGTAGAACTTCCTAAAAGAACTGTCACACCAAACCAACTGCAAATGGTTCACATTTGGCTCCTCCTATTCATCCACGAGATGCCACATCAGAAAGTCTTACTTGGTCAACAAAATTTGCACTGTGTTGGCATCTTGGTGAGACAATAACAGTGTCTCGCCAATGCCACATAACCTTCATACCAAAGTTGCCAAGAGTAACCCATATCGCCAAGACATTCCATTGAGCTTCATGTGTTACACTGAGTCACCAAGCAGTCGCCTAGACCTATCACTTTTTCTAGGAGATCATAGCGAGTCACCAAAGGTTATACCAAAGTCACAAGTCATATCGAGCTCCAAAGAACAGTCGGCAAGACTTACATCTTTCGCCAAGAGAACATACTGAACTCCAAGACTTACTCCGAAGGCTTCAACATAAAGCACCATTGGTGAGACATGTTACTTTCCCTAAGACATCACACCAAGCTCTAGGACTTACCCCAAAGTATTCTGTCGAGAAGAGTTATATCGAAGATCCCTTATCATCAGCGAGACTTACATTCTTCACTGGGACTTCTTCCCGAACCATTTGGGTTACCCTGATAGCCATCGACTATCGACAAGACATCCTTTAGTCGCTAAGATGTTTCTCCGAAATCCTTTGTGTTACACCAATGAACAACATTTGAACCTCCATCAGTGAGACCTTTGCACATCAATAAGACTTCTTACCAATAGACTATAAGCTACATCGAAGACCAACATGTAACATACTATCGGTGAGACTCTAACACTTCGCTGGGACTTCTCACCGAGCCGCTATAAGCTACCCCGAAGCTTGTGGTTGCCATGAGTCTCCCCGATACACGATTGAATGGCCTGTCAGCTAGAGGTCTCCTGAGAGCTAAGAGGTCATACTGAACACTCCTTGTCATAGCGATAGCTCCAAAGTGAAAGAATTTGGCAAGACAGAAACTTGGTCACAATGACCTATACAAAACATGATGCTACCAATCTACTAGTCAGCTAGACATGATAGATGTCATACTGACTTTGCTCTAATGGAGGTTTTAGCCTGTATTGTTTGAGGCACATATTTCCAACAATCTCCCACTTGACGAAGATCATACAGGCACCTCCAGAGCACAAACTAATTTATTGAAAATCATGGGCACTAAGGCCCATTGAACTGGCACACCACCTGAACTTGTCTGTGCTCATTGGCTTCATCAATGAATCTGCAACATTCTCCAAAGTATCAACCTTTTCCAAACTGACCTTTCCATCCTCCACCATATCTCATACAAAGTGGTATTGTACATCTATAGGTTTCATCCTGGCATGGAAAGTAGGGTTTTTTGCTAGAAAAATTGCACTCTGACTGTCACAAAAAATAGTTATTTCCCTTGAATCAAAACCAATGTTAGAACACAAACGTTTCAACTGCACTGCTTCTTTACAAGCATGAGTAGCTTCCATGTATTTAGCCTCCATAGTGGACAAAGTGACTATAGCTTGCCGCTTACTCATCCAACTCACTGCACCACCATTCATCATGAAAATGTATCCACTGGTGGACCTCCTGCTGTCAATGTCCCTTGCCCAATCAGAATCAACATAACCACGAATGCTGAGAGTCCTTTGTGATTCAACCAAGTTTCCATGATAACACAAAGAAAAATCTGAAGTTCCCTTCAAATATTTGAAAACTCTTTTTACAACATCCCAATGTGTTCTTCTTGGATTAGCCATAAATCGACTAAGTACTCCCACTACTTGGGTAATTTCTAGCCTTGTATAGACCATTGCATACATGAGACTGCCAACCACACTAGCATAGGGTACACTGGTCATGTCCTCCATCTCAGTAGGAGATTTTGGATAGTCCTCAACAGATAACTTCATTCCCTACATGAATGGAACTACTAGCTGTTTGCAATCATTCATACAAAATCTGTCAAGAATAGTCCTGACATACTCTGACTGAGCCAAAGCTTTCTATTCTTCCTATCCTTGGTTATCTCCATCCCCAGAATATACCTTACTGCACCAAGATCCTTCATTTTGAACTTAGCAGACAATTGAGACTTAAGATCATAAATCATTAGCTTGCTATTTTCTATGAACAACATATCATCAACATAAAGAGCAATAACAAGAACTCGATCACTTTCAGCTTTATAATATACGCAGTGATCAGATTTTGATCTTACAAATCCCAAAAATAATACAAAAGTATCAAATTTTTGGTACCACATTCTAGGTGACTTCTTTAACCCATATAGAGACTTCTTTAATTTGCATACCAATTTTTCTTTACCTTTCTCAACAAAGTTCTCAGGCTGGGACATATAGATTTCTTCTTCAAGATCACCATGAAGAAATGTTGTCTTCACATCCATCTATTCTACCTCGAAGTCATATGCTGTTGTAAGTGACAAATTAAATCTGATAGATGTCAGCTTTGCTACAGGAGAAAATATTTCCCCATAATCGGTTCCCTCTACCTGGGAATAACCCTTTGTAACCAGTCTTTCCTTATACTTTTCTACATTGCCATCCAAACCAATCTTTTTCTTAAATACCCATTTGCAGCCCACATGTTTTCTACCTTTAGGCAAGGGCACTAGACTCCAGGTTTCATTCTTATCTAAAGATGCCATCTCTTCTTCCATGGCTTCCAACCAAGAATCTGAATCAGACATTTTAAATGCCTCTTTCATAGTCCTAGGCTCATCAGTACTAGAAATCAAAGCATAGGCACAAGTAGAATCAATCAATGAGAACCCATACCTATCTGGTTGTTCTCTTTCATGGGTTGACCTCCTCACTTGCTGAGGCTGAGGTTCTTCTTCTTTAGAACTTTCAGAGCTGTTTGAACTCTCCTCAGTTTCAGGTACATTTTGAATTTTCAATTCCTCTTTCTCTAGTGTAGGAGGAATTAATGCTACATCCTTATTGTTATCTGACTTTGTCTTTGACTGCAGATCTAAAGTGGAAGGTTTCAACTTATGAAAGATTACACTTCTGATGTATACAACCTTCTCTCATCGTGATCTGCTTGTATCCTTTTATGATAGCAACTATGTAGCCAATAAAACATTTGTTCCTTGTTTCCACTCTTAGATCTTTTCATGATCCGCATTACAGCATATGTTCTACCCAAAACACGAACATGTTCAAGTGAGGCCTTCCAACAAACCATGCCCAAGGGTGTTTTCTCAACAAGAGCAGAATTTTGGAGAATCCATTAATTGTATAACATGCAGATATACCTCTGCCTCAGATTTCTCCCGTGTTTTTCCAAGCTATCACATTTCTGTGCCTTCCATCACTATCCTATTGAACCTTTCTCGCAAACTCCATTCACAGTGGAGTATAAGGTGTAGTCTTGTGCCTTTTAATTCCATGGTCTACAAGACTCTTCAAATTCGACGTAACAAACACCACCATTATCAATCCTACCTATTTCTACCAAATTATTTTCAAATACCTTAAATTTTGAAATCGACCGCGAAACTTCCGATATACTTTTCGTAAAAATATACAAATGCTCTTTTCTTGAATAATCATTAATAAACAACACATAGTATCTTGATTTAGATAAAGAAGGAAATTACCCTACCGACCAAAATTACATCTAAATGAATATAATCTAACAAACAAGAAGATTTATGAGGACTATCATAAAATGAAACACGGTGCTGCTTTCCATATATACAATGTTCACAAAATTCAAATTCAAGATTATAGTCTTCAAGCCCCTCAACCAGGTTTTTGTTCTTCAAGGTTTTTAAACCTTTTTTCTCCTATGTAATTCAACCCATGATGCCAAAGCATACCTCTCTTACAAAAATTTTTACTCCATAAAGAGTTTACAATTAGTGATATTTCCTCTTTACCCCCATGAGTAGCTTTCGCAAGGACTTTTCGTGAGACACCTGCTACATTGAATGTACTGCATCCAGCCTTGTACAGATACCAATTCAAGCACCTCTTAGCGAACATTTTTTTTTTTTTTTACCCAGGAATTCAAAAAGACGCCTCCATATAACCTCACCGGGCCAACTTTACGCGGATCGCGTTGGCGGGACACACCAACCGGTACCACGGGAGCGCCGGAGAGTCGAACCCATGGTGGGTCTAGCTAGCACCATTGAACCTCTAGTCATCTTGCAACTATTTCTAGAGAATGTAACTTGTACTCCAATATCATTCAGTATACTTACAGACAATAGATTTCGAGCCAGACCTGGTATATGCATTACATTATTGATTCCCTTCACTCTGCCATTAGGGAATTGTATTCTGACTCTTCCATGACAAACTATCTCCAAATTTGAATCACTTGCCAAGTACACCTTTCCACCATTGTATTCTTCATACTTCATGAACCATTCTTTGTGAGATGTCATGTGGAAAGATGCTCCAAAATCAATTAGCCAGACATCATTTGATACCTGTGTAGCCAAGGCTGCAATGAAGGTGTCACCATCACTATGAGAAGAACCATTATCGGAAGAGCCCTTCTTCTTATTTTTCTCCTCTTTACAATCCTTTCAGACATGACCAGGTTGCCCATAGTTCCAGCATTTCACCTTGGACTTTTTGCCAGGAGATTTTGATCTCCCCTCTAATGTTGATTTTGATTTCTTGTCCTTCTTCTTGCCTTTCTCTTTCAGTCTTCCTCTAACAGCAAGAGCTTCCTTCGCCATCTCAGAAGATTTCCTTCTCATCTCTTCTGACAAAAAAGATGCAACAACATCTTCCATCTTGAAACTGGATGTTGTACTCCCAATTGCCATCACCAGATGATCCCATGAGTCTGGAAAAGAACACAATAGAAGCATACATCAATCCTCTTCTTCAGTCTTCACACCAATAGATGTCAATTGAGAAATTAGCATATTAAATGCATTCAAATGATCAGCCACAGACCCTCCTTCCTACATTCTCAAAGAATACAAATTCTTCCTTAGGAATAGTTTATTCACCAAGGACTTCCCTTGATAAATAGACGCCAGTATCTTCCACAAAGAAGAGGGAGTCTTCTCCTCATGCACATTCAAAAGCACTAAGTCTGCCAAACAGAGCCTTATCAACCCCTTAGAATTCCTATCTACAAGGTCCCAATCTTCTTGCTTCATGCCTATAGGTTTAGTTCCAGACACTGCAAGCCATAGATCACGATCAACTAGAAGATCCTCCATCTTGAGTTTCCACAACTCAAAGTTACTGCCATTGAACTTCTCTATTTCAAACTTTCCAGACATGCTAGCCATATCAGCCTATAAATAGAAATAACAATTTTCTACAAGACTCCCACTAAATAGAATTGACTCAAAAAACCCAACGTACCCACAAGGATAACACAACTGGCTAGGCTCTAATACCACTTGAAAAGAAAATCAGATGTGGAAACAATTCTCCTAACGTCAATACCTCAAGAAAGAATGTAGATATACTTTTAATTTTTTCAATTACAGTTCAACTAAGATGCACTATGAAACAAACAACAGAAACACAGTATTTGACAATCACACATGAACACCAGATATATATGGGAAAACCCTTATGGGAGAAAAACCCACCACACCAAGAGAAATCACTTTGTATTACAGTAACAGAGATTACATACAAATGCTAGACATATCTTTCTAGTGTCATTATACAACAACATTCACCATGAACATTCTTGTATAGGAACCTTCGAGTTACAGTCTTTACAGAATAGAATTCATCTACTGATACAATCACTCAACAATCTATCGATTAATCAACCCAATTACAATCTACAATCTCAAAGTATATCCATGTCGAACTATGTCTATAGAACTTCCTCACAGAACTGTCACACTGAACCAACTGCTAATGGTTCACATTCAGCTCCTCCTATTCGTCCACGAGATGCCACATCGAAAAGTCTTACTCGATCAATAGAATTTGCACTATGTTGGCATCTTGGTGAGACACTAACAGTGTCTCACTGTAAAGACCCACACTTCCTTGAACCAAAAATTTCACTAATTTTATTTTTTTAAAGTAAATCCCTTAATGTCTTGCTCAATTAGTTGTATACTCAGGAACTTCTATCCATACGGGATAGGCATCTATCCATCCGGGATAGGCATCTAACCATACAGGTTAGGATAATGTCCATACGGGACCAAGACTCATCTATCCATATGGGATAGGCATCTAACCTTTCAGGTTAGGTCAATGTCCACTTGGGACCAAGATCTATCTATCTAAATAATGTAGACATCTAACCACATGGGTTAGAAAATGCTCTCGCCAGAGACTTAGACTCATCGGGACCATCTGGGTTCTGAGTCACTATCTAAAGACTACACTCCCCTACTAGGAGTGCATCGAGGTCAACGTCCTTAGGAGTATGTGAGATAATAATAAAAGCTTGAGTTCCACCTCAAAATTTGGCCTAAAGCCTCGAGGAATCAAGCAAATCCATCCGAGATTCCTTCTGAGTATAACAAGTAATTTCTAACTTCAATTTTAATATTTATTTATCTTCCTTTATCTTAAGGTATCTTAACAAGGCCAATAAGGTAAACACCCTTAACCAATCCTAAATCCCCACCCTGAGCGCCTGTGTACTAGGGACAACTCCGTCCCTAGACTACCTACATACACCGTTCCAACACAGGATTAAGGTATATAATATGTAGTTCTGTTTTCTAATCTATTGTTTGATGTAAACTGTTTTGTGGGTACGCGACCCTTTCTAGGGCCATCTCCCCAGACAGTTTCTCTTCGGTTGCTACCCACATGAGGGAGCATAAAGATTCATGGTGATCTTTTGCTTGTTTCCTAATTCATCTATGTCCTAAATTCCTATAAGTCATGTCACCCTTTCTCGTTGAACAACAAATCATCAAAGATAAAAGAATTAAAAAGTCAATTTACATGCCCAAACCCTATTGGGGTTTTCTATGATTTTCACTAGCAGATGTAAGTCCATTATAGTATTATCTTTTTTTAGATTATCGATCTAAGAGGGATTTCCCGCCCCTTGGATTTTAACTCCAAAAATGTTCCTTATTACTCCCTGATGATTTATAGGGACGATGCCACAGATGCTGTTGTTGCAGCTTTATTAGGCTATAAGTGTAGTAACTCAAGCGCGACAATCTTACCCGTAAACGTGAGTCAGATGCACCATTAATACCGAATGCTGGTAGTTTTTTTATGTTTTTCTCCTCTTATTTAAGTTTTCTTTCTAAGAGAAATTAAATGCATTATCAATAATAAGAAAAGTAGTTTGTGCACATAAACCAAATGGAAATATAAAAGCTTTAGACCTTCTTGCTAAGAAGTAAAATTAAATGAACTTACTAAATAAAAAAAACTATTTATTCAAGTGCAATCCCTATGAAGAAGTATTGCATCTACTTACATTATTTGAAAGTAAAACTTTTTGTAATAGTGTTTTGAATAGTTAGATCCATTTATGAAATAAAAACACTTAAACATGAAGTTAAATTATTCAAGATGGGTGATCTAATTTATAGATGGTATGAATCTAATTATTTTGCAATGTTAGTATTTCTTAGAAAGGAAATTTGAATCTATTCACATAGTCTATGTCATAGAATAAGTAGTTTTGATTTAAATTGCATAACACTAATATTTTCAAGATAAATATCCATCTAAGACAGCATAAATAATTCCAACTCAAAGAGACTTCATGGCATAATCTATTGTTTCAAGACAAAAAGTTTATTAATTTTGGTTGCATAAATAAATAAATAATCCAACTAAAAAGAGACTTGATTTTAATTGCATAAGTTATTTCACTAATTTCTTAGATAGATAAACCAATACAATGTCTTAATAAGAGCCTTGATTTTTAATTGTATAAGTTATACTACTAATGCCTCAAGGTTTATGATCTATCTAAAGAAGGTTTGCATTAATTTGCATAAGTTTATTCTTGATAATATTCTAATAATTACATAATTATTTATTCACTATGATCTTGTTGTAATTAAATGAATCAACCTTGTTTTAAAAAAATGAATCTACTTGTATATTGAGGGAGAAAATTAATTTAAAGAATAACCATGATATTTAAGTTTATTGTAAATATATTAAATCATAACTATGATGTTCTATAAACCTTGAATCCCAAGAAAATAAATTTATTACATGGAGAGAGAGTTTACAATAAATCTAAGAGCTAAGTTTGTGGCATAACAAGAAAGCAATTTTATTAAATATATATTATTAATGCCTTAAGTTAGATAGTATTTTGTAAATTTAAGTTTATAATTTATTGTCTAATGGTCATAATTGTTATTATAGAGTTGTAAGTATAGTATTGCCATAAGATATAAATGTTGTAATTCCTCTATTTTAAAATTTCTATAACTAGGTCCATACTCATAGTTTATCATCATTTTATGAAGAAGAGAGATATATTATAAGTTCATTAATTATATTCAACATTAGCTAGTAACCATTTCCATTTTTGTTCAAAGGAAATTAAATACTATCTCATAGAACCATAGTTTGGACCAAATCTCCATCAATCATCGGTGTTAGTTAATTTATTGTCTTGCTAAATTAGGGTAACATTATTAAAATTAAAAAGTTTATGGAATTTTTTTTTTCATTTAATGAATAAACCAACCCTTTGATAGTTAATTAGACCGAATATTTTATTATTTAATCTATCCAATTGATACCCCTTTTCTTTGAAAATTCTATCAATTTATTTATTTTCAAAGAATAATCTAATTTTAAAACTTATTTCATTTAAGACTTAAATGAATATTAATTAAATGTTATAAAGAACTTGAATATAAAAATCACATGTATTTTAACACTAATAAAATAATAATTCATTTATTTATAAATTTATTTTATAAAAATTAATTTATATTTGAAATAACATTAACCGGATTAAAGGAAAATAATTTCTTTGTAAATAAACATAAATGAGAATAAATATATTGATAAAATAGAAATAATAATAGTAAAAGGATTAGTTTCATTCTAGATTTAGTTGAAAAAAAATAATGGATAGATTGATTTTACAAATAAGGATAAGAAAGAAAGTAATAGATTGATTCTATCAAATTTTCTAGATTTAATTAGTTATTCTAAAAGCAAATCAAAGTAAAGAAAACCTGGATATTGATGGAGTTGCAACAAATCTTCTCTTTCTCAACTTGATTCTCCTTCCTTCAATCCTATCCTTCTTCAAAGTGATAGCATAAGAATACCATTCATGTGTTAATAATGAGAGAAGAAATGGCCTCAATTTATAGATATGAGGGGAG
The DNA here is from genome assembly GCA_007258455.2 of Sequoia sempervirens. Taxonomy (NCBI): domain Eukaryota; kingdom Viridiplantae; phylum Streptophyta; class Pinopsida; order Cupressales; family Cupressaceae; genus Sequoia; species Sequoia sempervirens. Next base: position 522,557,002 of record VDFB02281492.1, read on the forward strand.
GTAAATGGAGGGCCAAGATTGGAGATTGATTCAATGGTTAGGATTGTTTGAGAAGGTGGGGTTTGGATTGATAGCATCACTTTGTGACAAGTGTCACAATAAGAAGGTTTTAAAAATAGGGCCACATGGCATGGGGAGAGGAGCCAAGGGTGCTCACACATGTGTGAGCACACCGTGGGAGAGGTGGATATGACAAGTCTCCACACCTTTCCCAAGACCATAAAACTCGTCACTCCTCTTTAGGTGACTTTTTAAAGGTTCATACTTTGCCCAAAAGGTCATATTATGTTTTCAATAAACTTCCACCCCATAGGTACTTACCCAGGGGTTCATTTTTACCCTAAAGTCAATAAAAAAAACCCAAATAACCATATGCAAGAGAATCCTAATTTTAAAATACAAATTTTGATTTGTGTGCACACCTTGGGTAGATGGGATGTTGACATGTCTATGACATATAAGAGAGAGGGTGGCTTGATAATGACATGTCTATGACATGTAAGGGAGGGTGGTTTGACCATGTGTGCTCACACGTGTGAGCACACATGGAGAAGCCAAATGGTTGAAAGAGGAAAGGTCACATGCATGGTGTGAACTCCCACACAAGGGTGAGTGGGGATGAGTTGTAAGATGATAGCAACTTGTGCATGCAAGTTACATGTGAGTGAGATTATAATGAATTTTAAATTTAAAAAAAATGATAATGAAGATTAATTAATCAATTAATTTAGGATTAACTAATTAATGGATTATGAAGGATAATGACATCTCCCTAATCATGATTAATTAGATTAAATGATGTATTATATTAATTAATGTGACTTATGAAACTGATTAATTTTATTAATTAAGTATAATAATAGATTATTTTAATCAATAATGCTTAGGATAGGATGAGAACACTTGTTACATAATGACTTAATTTTTTTTATTCAAAATTATTTTATTCCTTTTCTTTTTTTTTCCATTTCTCCAACACCATGTGCTGAAATTGTTAAAGAAACACTTATTTATTAATGTTAACTTTTATTTGTTCCTATGTATTCAATAATTTAATAATTCTTTTTTTTGTTCTTTATTTAATCTCTACCTTCTCCACACATAAATTAATTGTATAAACCACTTACATAATATTACCACACAAAATTATAGTATGTCTAAAGTTTTAACATAAAGAGGGTTATGACACTCGCCGATGCCACATAACCTTCATACCGAAGTCGCCAAGAGTAACCGATATTTCCAAGATGTTCCATCGAGCTTCATGTGTTACACCGAGTCACCAAGCAGTCACCCAGACCTATCACTTTTGCTAGGAGATCATAGTGAGTCACCAAAGGTTATACCGAAGTCACAAGTCATATCGAGCTCCAAAGAACAGTCGGCAAGACTTACATCTTTCGCCAAGAGAACATACTGAACTCCAAGACTTAGCCTGAAGGCTTCAACATAAAGCACTGTCGGCGAGACATGTTACTTTCACTAAGACATCACACCGAGCTCTAGGACTTACGCTGAAGTATTCTGTCACCAAGAGTTCTACTGAAGATCCCTTATCATTGGCGAGACTTACATTCTTCGCTGGGAATTCTTCTCAAACCATTTGGGTTACCCCGATAGCCATTGGCTATCGGTAAGACATCCTTCAGTTGCTAAGACATTTCTCTAAAAGACTTTGTGTTACGTCGATGAACAACATTTGAACCTCCGTCGGTGAGAACTTTGCACATCGGTAAGACTTCTTACCGATAGACTATAAGCTACACCGAAGACCAACATGTAACATACTATCGGCGAGACTCTAACACTTCACTGGGACTTCTCACCGAGCCACTATAAGCTACCTCGAAGCCCGTGGTTGCCATGATTCTCCCCAATACATGATTGAATGGCCTATTGGCCAGAGGTCTCCCGAGTGCTAAGAGGTCATACCGAACACTCCTTGTCACAGCAATAGCTCCACAGTGAAAGCATTTGGCAAGATAGAAACTTGGTCACAACGACTTGTACAAAACATGATGCTACCAATCTGCTAGTTGGCCAGACATGATAGATGTCATACTGACTTTTCTCTAATGGAGGTTTCATCCTGTATTGTTTGAGGCACATATTTCCAACAACCTACACTTCATTTGGAATCTCCTCTTTATCTGCTACAACATTAGAGTTTGGATTACCAACAATTGCAAAACCAACTTCCTCCTCTAGATCTTTCAAGAATACCTTTTCTTTGACAACCATTACAGTAGGACCTTAATGTACAACACCTTCATGTTCTTGTAGAGGTGACAAGGTATATGACATAACATCCTTCACAATTACATACACATTCTTGTATCCATCATACTTAGTGTTCCTGTCAAATTGTTAAGGCCTCCCAAGGAGTAGGTGGCAGACATCCATTGGCACAATATCACAAAGAATTTTATCTTTGTAAGGTCCTATGGTAAACTCCACCCAAACCAGCTCATTCATAAGCACTTTCTACCCCTTATTGAGCCATGTGATCTTATAGGGAGTTGGGTGAGGTATTCTTTTCATTTTGAGTTTCTCTACCATCTCTAAAGACACTATGTTATCTGTTGAACCAAAATCAATTATAACTTTGCTTACCTTTCCCTAAGATTTGCATGTTGTCTGAAACAAATCCTTCCTTTGAGGGGGTTCCTTGGTGGTTGGCACTTTGATTAGTGTTCTCCTAATCATTAGGGACTCTCCAACCTCTGGTGCAACATGAAGAGAAGGTGAATTGAAACTTTCTTCATCCTCCTCTTGAACTAGTTGAGTCCTCTTTTCTCCACTATGAGAACTTGTACCTTGCTTATCTGTGCACTTCCAAGGAGGATGGCCAAATTGGCTACAATTATAACACCTTCTAGAGAAGGTAGTGGACCCCCTTCCTTTTCTATTGAATCTGTCTCTACCCCCTGGAATTCTTCCTCTAAAATTTGCTCTTGTTTCACCACTAGATTCTTGACTTGCTTTTTGTTCACTTTGTCCTCTTTGTGATCCTCTTCCACTAGGGTTTCCTTTGCCCCAAAAACTCTTTCCTTTGCCCCTTCTTTCTTTTTCTACTTCCTCTTAATCTTCTCTTCAGCCTTAATTGCTATTTGAAAGCACTCCTCTATTGTCCTAAGAGTGGAAAGACTTATTTCATCTTGAATTGTAGACCTCAAACCTCAAGTATCTAGCTAATTTTTTATCCTTTTCATTTTCAATATGGCCTAACCTTATGCTAAGTTTACGGAATTCTTCAGCGTATGATACCACATCTAGCTGTTTTTACTTTAATTTTTGTAATCTCCTAAACACTTGTATCTCATAATCAATAGGTAAGAATTGTCTCTTTACATTCACCAACATCTTGTCCCAATAATTGATCTTGAAATTTCCCAACTTTGTCCTCTCCTCTTGGGTGTAATTCCACCATGTTAGTGCTGGTCCCTTCAACTAGTTTTTGGAAAATTTAACCTTCTTATCTTCAACCAACTCTTTGAACTCAAAATAATTATCTAAGACATCTATCCATTCAATCACTTCTTCAACATCTATGTTTCCACCATAAATAGGTAGCTCCATCCTCACATCTTGTGCCTCTCTCTTCACAACCTTAAGAACTTGTAGAAACTTCCTCTCTTCTAGATCCATCTGTCCTTGGGATCCTTCTGGGGTGTTCTCTTCACCCTCTTCCTCATCTTTAGACTCACTCTCCTCTACAAGACCTTTATCTCTCTTGTCTCTCCTCTCCAATGCTTCCATCCTAGCTGCCATGGATTCTTAAGACTCTCTTAGGGCTCTCAATTCCCTAGAAACAACAACTAAATTACCTTTTGGAGGCATCTCCAATACTTTTCCTTAGAACTTTTCTTCTTCCAAATCCAAAAATTCTTCCAAATGATCTCATTCTAAGCTCTGGTACCACCTAATGTAGATCAAGATGATTTAGGCTTCAACCAATCAGGTTCAAGTGGTCTTCAAACTTGCAAACCCTTTCTAGAGTGGGTACCTTCACAATCTCACCTGCTTGCTTATAGGTCTCCAAACCCTCTTAATCTCTTACATATTCTAGAGGTCACCAAGGGACATAACTCACACACTTTCAGGGGCCCATTTTTCTACCATTCAACATATCAACCTGGTGCAATAGGTTGTTTTGAAACATTTTACACAAAATTGTCCTACAATGTTGGTTTTAGGCCAAATTAGGCCTCTTTTCCAAAGGAGGTACTCAAAATACTTCTTGAAAAACCTGAAACTCTTCACCAACAAGTCCAACCAGTCACATAGGGCCCAATTCTACCATTAGAATCATCAAACCACTCCAAAAATTTTCTATCCCAAGCAAAAGCCATCAAACTCTACCCTAGCACTTAAAATTGCTAGACTAGGGCACGTGCTAAAACTCTCCTAACACCATCACTCTGCCCTAAAACTATGAAAATATGAAAGAGAACACCTAATAGGCCCATTCCACCAAACTACAAAATTTTCCTATGGTGGAATGGCCTATTTTGACAAGATTTTGTTACAAAACCCTAGAAACCCTAGCAAATTAAGCACCCTTTATAAATATAGCTTTATCTCCTTTAAACCTAGATGAAAAACTCTCTAACTATATTCAAATGAAATATATTTCAATTCCACAACTCTTTGGATGGGTTTTACATCATTAACTTACTGTACGGAACCGTACAAAGTTTGGAAATGCAAAATAACATAGAAAATCACACAAAAATAGAGCAACAATGTTTATTTCTCCAAATTATACAAAAAAAACCTCGCCTCGATGATGTTAGATGCCTTTTAACACATTTTTCATGAAATACCAATGGTCTACAACTAAAATTTGAAAATACAACCGTTCATCTTCAACTAACCCACAAAAATGACAAAATTGCATAAATGTAACTTTTACAACTTTGCTTTATTGTTGACAACTTTGAGACCCCACACCACTAGGACCCTAAGTGAGCTTAATTGCATCAAAAATTGGTCTCTTAGATCTTATTTTCATCATGAAATGACACAACCTAACTCTAGACTCCAAAATGCACAATCAAACCAAAATTTCAAGAGGTGCTCCTGCACCAAGTATGCACTTCCATGGTTACTAGTTGTAAGTTAAACAAAAATGATGAATATGCTAAGATGGATAAGAGAAAGCATAGATAAATGATCAGTGCATTGATATATTGAATTGCTACTAGACTAGACATCATGCATGTAGTTTCTCTTGTGGCACGATTTCAAGAAGTTCTTGAGAATCACATGTGGCAGTAGTCAAAAGGATATTCAAATATTTGAGAGACACTTGATACTTTGGTCTATGGTATCCTAGGGATACTGATTTATCTTTGAGTGATTATACATATGAAGATTGCGTAGGTTGTACAAATGATATTCTAGTATAAATGGAGGTGCTTTTGTTCTTGGAAGCAGATTGGTTTCCTGGTAAAGTAAGAAGCAATATTTAGTATCATTATCTACTGTAGAGGAAAGATATATTGCAACAACATCATGTTGCACACCGTTGTTATGGATGAAGCAAACATTGAAGGATATCAGAGTGTCATATGATGAACCTATTTCTATCTCATGTGACAATACAAGTGCTATCAACATTTCAAAAAAAATGACCTAATCCATTCAAGGGCAAGGCATATCTCTATCCGATATCACTTTCTAAGAGAGAAAGTTGTAGAGAATGAAGTGAAGTTGGAGTACATGCCTAAAAAAGATCAAATAGAAAATGTTTTGATGCAAGAGCATCTTGGGTGAATGCGTGATCAACAGCGATAAAAGAAATTGGTTTGGTTTTACCTTTTTGGTTTAGTTTTTTCAGTGGGAAGTTTAATCTATGGTTTGTGGAGGAAGATATGGATGAAAATATTGTCATTTCCAATTGACAAAATGTTCTCTTTCAGTTCAAAATTTAAGATCAATTATTTTTACAATTAATTGCTTAATGATTTTTTAATGTTTTAAAATCTTACCTAGCTTGAAGAATAATGATATTCAAAGCTTAATCAACTCAGTGATAGAACGAAGGCATAGAGTTCTGAAAAGGATTTAAAAGGATTTTTTAAATGTTTTTAGATCACTCAACAAAGAATATGAAGGGTTAGTTGAGTATGGATTTTGTTTTCCAAAAAAATTAAAAAGAAGAGCATGTTAAGAAAGGCAGATTGAAAGTGAAAGAGAGCGAGTTGTGGCAGGTGAAGAGATACCACAAAATAAAAGTGCAAATTTGTGGGTAGAGGGGTGCACCTATGTGAGAAGAAAAACTCACTCCAAATTACAAAGTGTGAAGGAAATCTTAATAGCATATGGATCATCATGCCATATTGAGTAAAAACTATAATTGCTGATTTGTTAAGTTAAGGAAAGGTTGTCCATAAAATGAAAATATGGACAAGTAAAGAGGCCACACACCTAAGGTTAATGAGTGGATAAACTACCACCAAGGAAATGGAAGTAAGTGGTTGTATTAGTGAAGTTATGGTTTGTGCAGACCAAGAGTATAGGCTTGCATGGGCTCTTAGATATAAGTGTAGATAAGTTAAATACTGATGAGGTCAAGCCATGGTAAGAAAAAATGTAGAATTAGCTAAAATATAAATGGAATGCAAGTGTAGCGTGGAAGACCATATGGACAAGAGAAGCCACAATACAACAGTGCACATGTTGCAACAAAGAAAGAAGATTGCACCATTTTCCTTGTGGTCTAGTTTAAAGAGAAAAAAATGTAAATAAAAGACATGTATCATGAGAAGATAAATCTAAACAAAGGGGTGAAGGACTTCGAGTGTAGATTCAGGAAAATAAGAGTTGACCAGGTAAGACAGGAGAGATTGTAAGTTAAAATATAAAAAAATGAGAATGTATATTGGAATGGTATAGGTCACACTTGTTAGATAGGAGAGATTAAAATACCATAAATATATGTTCCTAAATATTTTTTGCAAGTCACACCATTGGGAGAGTTGCTAGAGCTAGTGTAGTGTGAGAGGAGAAGTGAAGAAGAGGTATGTGTAGAGACTGCCAAATGAGAAAAGGAAAAAAATTACATATTTGGTTTAATGTATAATGTATTTGGTTATATGAACAAGTAAAATTACACATACTTTTGGATTTATGAAAATTATATGAAAATATTGTGATAATTTTGAAGTTTGTGCTAAGTTTATTTCATGGTTTTGGAGAAAACTTAATTTTAATATAAATTGACAAATGAAATTGTCAATTTGGTTAGTAGTTGGCTATGGTTCAAGATTTTCTCATGTAATTGTGTTTGTGAAATAATATTGATGAGATTTAGGTTTTTGATATTTTCATTTGCTTCAAATGGTATCAAAGCCAAAGGTTCTGAGTGTTGCAAATATGAGTTAGTTTGGTGGTGTTGTCATTGATTTTGTCATTGATGTAAACACAGTTTTGTATGTTACAGATTGTTCATGTATGGTTGGGATGCTTCTAAGATGTTGTGAGTACATGGAGATATCTTTATGGTGTTGCAGATGTGTTGTATTGGTGAGTTTCCAAGTGATTTTGAGAAAATTAGATAAAGAAGAGAAGTTAGTGTTCAAAACATGCTCTGGTATGTGCTCTGTGTTTTTGTTGTGTTGATCCTATGCCTATGCGGATTTTAAGGGTTGTTAATAAGGATTTAGTGGTGACATATGATAAGTTTCAGCTTTTGGTGAGATGGTACATGAAAGTTGTGTTCACTGGTATGTGGAATATCTGGCAAGTTTAAATCTTCTATGGACTGGGAGAATGTTTCTGCTCCACAGTCCTTCATTGTTTTGTTTCAGATTGTGTAGATCTGGGATATGTCTTGTGAAGGCCTTTCCTATGCTCTCGCAAATAATTTTGGAGTTTGGTAATAAGGAAGTCATGTTTCAGTATTCCTATATGATTTTGCACAGTTCAGGCTGACTGGTGAAAGGAATTCAATGATTGAAGTCTATTTTTTTTCTACGGATGTATTTGGATGTTTTTGAGATGTTTTCTTGTGCATAATGAAGCATGTTGTGGTGTTTGTGTGTCATCTTCTTGTTGGGGAGTGTGTGCATCAATGTTTTTTGTGTTTTCATTAGGATTGGCCGACCTGGTGTTTACACTTCATTCGAGGAATAAAATTTAAATTAAGGAAGTGTGTAGAAGACTTAAGAAAATAATTTTATTGGTCCACTCTTATTCCTTTCCACCACTGGAATTTTGAGTTGCTGACCTAATTTGAATTTATGAAACGTTGTTTTGTGGCCGACCTTAGTAAATGTTTCTAAGGTTGAGAATGGTATAAAAGCAAGTCGAATTGTAAAGTGTTGTATGGCAGTGTGATACAAAGTGATGAAAGTAAGCCACAAATCATAAGAGCAGAAGTGTGAGTGCGAGTTGTGTTGAAGATAGTGAACTGAAGGTTTCTATAATCATGCGAATGTGCTTTAATTATAGTGGTGGATCTTTTATTTTCTTTTGTATCTATAGGCAGTGAGCCTCCCTATTGGACAATGAGTCCTTTGTAGGCAGTGAGCCTTTGTACTTGGATAGTGATCCTTTTTCTATAATCTTTATATTGTGAGTTAACCCTCACCATGGTTTTTCCCTTATTGGGTTTTCCACGTAAAAATTTGGTGTTCATTGTGTTGATTTTCTTTTAGTTATTTGTGGTTCATGCTTATATTTAATAACATAATAGTGTGGTTGAATATTTGATAAGTGATAAAGTTTCAAGTTTGATTTTTTGTGACAACTGATTCACCCCCCCTCTCAGTTGTCCTGTGCCTATTTAACACTGAGAATGTGGATAGACTGCCGACTATGAGGCAGTCTACACTAGGACCTCCAGGTGGAGAGGAAATTCAAAAGAGGTTTTGGGTGCATAAGTAGATAATCAAACATGAGGAAGCATGATTGAGGAGATCAAAATTATCATTTTGGTTGTGTGAATTCCTAAGCTATTGAGGGTTAGAAAGTACAAGAAAGTTGTGAAAGTGGCAGATTACAATAAACAAAGTGGGTTGCAAATGTAAATTCCAAGTAGATTGCGAGCCGAGTAGCATGAAAAGGTTGCAGGGGTTAAGTTGCAACAAAGACATGCCATGAGGAAGGTATGGAAGGAACAAGAGGAAGTATTTGGTGGAGGAGGTTAGGATATCTGTGATGGAGTTCGTTGTAGATTGCTCACAATCTTGAAGGGTGATTCTATCACTCAACAAAACCTTTGTGAGTCCATGCTCACAAATTTCTTACCCGACGTGTGTGATGTAGGATCATCCTAGGCGAACACGCTATCAACATCAAGATAAAAAATTGGTTTGGTTTTACCTTTTTGGTTTAGCTTTTTCAAGGGGCAGTTCAATCTATGGTTTGTGGAGGTAGATATGGATGAAATTTTTGGAATTTCCAATTGATAAAATGTCCTCTTCCAATTTGAATTTTTAGCTCAATTATTTTTACAATTAATTGCTCAATGATTTTTTAATGTTTTAAAATTTTACTCATCTTGAAGAATAATGATATTCAAAGCTTAATCAACTCAGTGATAGGAGGCGTATAGTTTTGAAAAGGATCTAAAATTATTTTAAATGCTTTTAGATCACTTGACAAAGAATATGAAGGGTCAGCTAAGTATGGATTTTCTTTTCTAAACAAATAAAAAATAAGAGCAAGTTAAGAAAGGAAAATAGAAAGAGGAAGATGAGTTGGAGCAGGTGAAGAGATAGACCACAAAAAAAGTGTAGATTTTTGGGTAGAGGGGTGCACTTGGGTGAGAAGAAAAATTCACACCAAATTTCAAAGTGTGAAGGTAGCCTTAATAGCATATGGATCATCACACCATATTGAGGAAATACTATAATTTCTAATTTGTTTAGTGAAGAAAGGGTTTTCTATAAAATGCAAATATGGCCAAGTAAAGAGGCCACACACCTAAGGTTAATGAGTGGATAAACCAGTGCTAATAAAAGTGAAGTGGTTGCATTAGTCAAGTTATGGTTTGTGCAAACTAAGAGTGGAGGATTGCGTGGTATCTTAGAGAAAAGTGTAGAAAAATTACATACAGATGAGGTTGAGCCATAGTAAAAACAAGTGTAGAATTAACTGAAATATAAAATGAATGTAAGTTTAGTGTGGCAGACAATGTGGGTAGGAGAAGTTGCAATATAATATATGTTGCAAAAAATAAAGGAGATTGTGTCATTTTTCATGTGGGAATGTAAAGAGAAAAAATGTTAAAAAAGACATGTAACGTTAGAAGATCAATCTAAATAGAGGGGTGAAGGATTGTGAGTGTAGATTGGGGAAAATAAGAGTTGACCAAGTAAGATCTTGGAGAGAGTGAAAGTTAAAATAAAAAGAATGAGAATACATATTGGAATGACACAGGTTGTACCTATTAGAGAGGAGAGATTAAAATAGTATAAAGATATGTTCTTGAAGATTTTGTGCAAGTCACACCATTGGGAGAGTTGATAGAGTCAGGTTAGTGTGAGAGGAGAAGTGAAGAAGAGGTCCATGTAGAGACTACCAAATGAGAAATGGAAAAGATTTACATGTTTTAAAAACATCTACAAATTTAATGTATAATATATTTGGTTATTAGAACAAGTACAATTACACATAATTTTGGATTTATAAAAATTCAATGAAAATCTTGTGATAATTCTGGAGTTTGAGCTGAGTTTATTTCATGGTTTTGGAGAAAACTTAATTTAATTTAAATTGATAAATAAAATTTCCAATTTGGTTAGTAGTTGGCTGTGGTTGAGGATTTTCTCATGTAATTGCGTTTTTGAAATAATATTGATGATATTTAAGTTTATAATTTTTTCGTCTCCATCACATTTTCACAAAGGCTCTTCCAAAAGGTACATTTGAGTATCTTGGGTAGAAGCTAGGGGTGATTTATGCTCCTTTCAACTAGATGCATAAGTTGGTGCATCTGTCTAGGAAAGAAATTTAAGATTAATTATTTTTCCTAGATTAATGAAGGCTACCTCTCAAGGGGAGTAGGTAGTGGTGTATTTGGTTGGTACAATCAGGGGAGCATATCTTGTACCCATAATAGGGAGAGATCAGTAGAGAGAAAGAGTAGTGGAGAGAAAGTAAATGGGAGAGAGTAGTTTGTAGGTGTTACCTAAAGTGAAGTATGTAGGTATTTCCCTTTTCCATTGATGTCAAAGGAGGAGAGAAGTTTGAAAAGCATGGAGAGAGTGAAAAACATAAGGAAATTATTGATGTCAAAGGGGGAGAGAAGTCTAAATTATGAAATGTAAGAAATTTCCAAGGGGGAGAGATTCTTGATGTAGGGTTGCTTTTGTGAGCTAGTGTTTCCATTGCAGAGTTTCATTTTTTGCTGATGGTTTTTCAAAGTGAGTGTTGCCATCAATGACAAAGGGGGAGATTGTTGCAATGTTTTCATTGATGTCAACATGGAGATTGAGATTGTTGCACTATGTTGTCTTTAGTTTTGTCATTGATATAAACCTATGTCAACCTTTAGTGTGGTGTTGAGCAAGTGTTGTAGATAGGGATATTGTTGGTGTTGCAAATGGGGAGATTGTTGTAATCTTTAGTGTGGTGTTGATGAGAAGGTGTTTTCCATGTTGTTGATGCAGCTGGTTCACTTGGTTTCCAAGTGCTTTTGAGAAAATTGTGTAAAAGAGTGTACAAGGTGGAAGAGTTGTGTTATGCACTATGCTCTGCATTCCTTCATGGTTGAAGATATGCTTGTGTAGTTTGGATGATATGATCAAATGTGTTAAGAGGTGTTATATCTAGAGTTTCAGGTTCTGGATCGCATGGTAGTGGAATTTGTGTTTGATAGTATGCTAGACTATGAAGAAGGTTATCTGGGAGAAATGGAATTGCTCCACATTTCTCTGCATTGTAGGTTTTTTGTCTTGCAAATTTGGGAACATGCTAATATTTTCTATACCGACCTTCCCATGGAGTGTTGTGTGTTTAGATGTTCCACAAGGTTGGATAGTGAGTTGTATGTATGCGGTAGTGTTGCTGGCTACATAAGATGATAGTATTCTCAGTCTCAGATGGTTGCGGTAGTATTGCTGAATACTCTGATGGTGCTAGAATATTTTGGGATGTTGTGAGTTTTGGATCTTAGTTATTTTCATGGTTTGTCCTTGATGACTGTTAGCTCTCAAAAATGTAGGTTTGAACCATGAAAGGTTACCAAGCTTTCACAACGTTTTAGGGTAATAGACAAGGTCAAAAGATTTAGACCTTCTACTCTTCAATTGCTGCCAGACCTAGGCGAGTGTACCTATCTGAATGAAGCAGACTTGACTTATGATTATCCTTCTTGCAATGATTTGTCCACAATGGCAGATGAAGTGAACACATGAATTCAAACTTGATACAAAAATCAACATCAATCTTCTAATCTAGATCCTAAAATTCTCAATTAACAGATGTAAAGGAAATGAATGAATCTAAATGATGAAATTCCAGAAACCAGTGCCTTATTGGGTATGCAGTGTCAAATGAAATAGAAATAGGAAACTTATTCTGGAAGAAACTCAAATTGTCAGCATATGTTATGTTTATAACTTGTATAAACATGCAAGGCTGTGACTACCAAGCTCTACTTTAATAATCCAAATGAATCTCCCTGATTACTATGATCAACCAAAAGGATTTAATCTCTCCTTGAAAGAACTAGTCAATTAATCACACAGATACAACAGATGTGCACTGATAAACTAAAAATAATCTTGTTATATCAATTTAAACAACCAGAAAGAATCAACTTGGAGACAACTTAGCAATACTTTTCAATAAAATCAACAGACAATTGACATCAAAACTAAACTGCCACACCAACTGATTTTCATTGAAATCGACATTTGAAAACATGCATCATAGTCTCTTATATGAGAACTTTATTCTATTGTATCCATTCCTAATCTACCTACTGTAATCTCCTAATGATTTCCATTCACAATCGGGAATGAATATTTATACATATGCATTTGAACAGACATGTCACTTCACATTCCAAACGTCAGCCAACAGTTGCAATCGGGCTCATTTCATGTCGGCTAGCATCATATGAATTTTATTAATCAACACTGGAACAGTCACCGAGACAACCCTGTAAGTATGCCGAAGGAAATTATAACAATGTCAGTCGCCCCCCTTGTTTTATTTGCTTTTGTTGTGACCCATCAAAGTTGGGGACATGTCATACAAATCACTCCAAGTTTCACCGAGAGCCAGCCTTGTAATACTCTTCCGGTCATTGAGACAAATTAGCTTTCTCACTGAGATGTGCCCCCTTGCTTCATCCGCTTCGCTGTGACTTTATGATATCAGAGAGACCTCTCGTAGAGCATATTATGTCTTACCAAAAATCTTCATCCATCCTGTGTGTCGCAGGGACAATTCAATTCTCATACTGACAAAGTCCTTTTGTGTATTATCGGCGAGACCAGAGGTCACTCGCCAAGACCTCACCCCGAAAACCTTAACTCTTACCGATATATCCTTTTGTTGTCAATCGGTAAGACATGCAGCACTCGCCAAGACATTACATCGATGGCCATAATTTTTACCGATAAGCCTCCATGTGCACATGGTCGGCAAGACATAAACCTTTTCACTATGACCTTTCACTGAAGCCTTTAACTCCTGTCGATAAGCATTTTGATAGAAACCCTTTTGTTATGAGTCGGCGAGACATATACATTTCACTATGACCTTTCATCGAAGCCAAAATATTTTGCCAATGTATCTCGATATATGTTGGTCGGTGAGACAAGGAAAGATTGCCAAGATATTACATCGAAGGAAATCTCTCACCGATGAGCACCCCTTTGCCGCCGATCGGTGAGACAATAAGGTCTCGCCAAGACCCTATCCCGAATAGCATGATTCTGGCTGAAGTGTGTATCCCACTCTGTCACCAAAACAAAGTGAAAGTCCCACCGAACAGAAAAATAGATGAATTCTGATCGCCATGACAATGAAAAAGTCTCGCCTAAAGCCGCCTGCAGGTAAAGCCCAATCGCTCTGATATAAAAGGAGCCTTGTTGATAGGCAACACAAAATCCTTTTAACAAGAATACTCAATGGGTCAGAGAGAGCATAATGAACTCACACCGATAGGAAAAAGAATGTGCAATATTTAGACAAAGATGACTTTATGGGGAAAATATGGACAAAATGAAAACAAACCCATGTGCTTATGATAAGGACTCCAATGGAAACTTAGGGGTATGAAAACTTGTGAAATTATTTAGAAATTTATAGTCCCAACAGTGGCTCCATCTGGGGATGAATGATAGTAAGATAATTGCAAGGATCCAGATGTTTGGGGGAGCAAACTAGACAAAAAATGATGAGCAGTGAGCAGAATGGAAATGGACAATGGAAATGAAAGAAAAATGGAGATGAACAAAACCCTAAACTACTATGTATGGAAAGGAATTTTAAAGAGGATAAGCAAGAGTTGTCCATGCACTGGCAACCCTTAATCCTCTGTGTTTCAACTTCACCTATTCTAAGCTATTATGATTTGAAACTCAAACCATACTTTCCCCTATCAAATACTTGGTTTTATCTTGAGTTTATCAGATTCTTCTTGAAAACATTCATGCAACCTACTCTATCACTGTTATTGAAAGTTTTTAGAAAATCATCATGCTCGGCTTGGCCCAAATTCCCTACACCATCCTGCAGTTCAAATTCTTCATCATCATGGGAGAAAATTCTGTCAACTTCAACATACAATGCATACTCAATGCAAAATTCCTCATTATATTTCTCACTGTTATGAATTATGAAACACTCTCCCAACTGTATTTAAAATTGACCATCAAAGTGCTTCTCTTGAGAATCAAAAAATTTTGTTATATCAATACTGTCTAAAATCAACAAATTTGAGACCTTTTGCACCACTTTGACACTACCATTTGGATACAACACTGGACTATGACCCATATCTTCAATATCAAGAATATATGAACCAATAAAATCTAGACCTCTATCATCCTTGGTATGCAAACAAATGTCATCTTCACATGAGTTAGAAATTTCAAAATCACATACCTTATCCTGAATGGACATAGACTTTTGATCAACACTAAAGGTTTCACCATCATTCCAAGAAATGCATTGGGAGTCATAAAAATCTTTACACAAAGATCTTTCACTTTCAAAACAAATGTAAGCAGGATGCACAACTTCAAGATCACCTTCATGTGCACATCCCTGGTATTCAGGAGTTAACAAATCTGAAATCTGTTCACAGCTAAGTGAACAAGCCTCCACATTTTCATCACTATAGTTGCATTCTTCACTTTTGTCATCATCAAAAAGAAGTCCACGATCATCAGAGAATGAGAAATCAGAAACAATATCAGCACAGTCATTTATGCCATGATTACTTTGTTTATCTAAAATTATCTCCTCTCTATCATAAAATGGATTTGAAAATATCTGAAACTCATTCATGGACACACCTTGGCAAAAAATCATCTAATATTCATTTAACTCTTCATCATACAATGGGTTTGAAAAAGTTTGGAAATCACTTTCATATGTACAAACCTCTTTTTTATCAAATGTTTCTTCACAACTTTCAATTGCAGTTGGAGGTATTATCTACTTACTATCAAATAAATTGATATTTCCCATCGCTTCTTCACCCTAATCTTCATAAGAGGTAGAAGAATCCCTTGATTGCAGATCAAAATCCTCAGGTTCATCATCAAAATCTGAATATTCACTGGATTCCTCACAACATGCACTGCTTTCCCTGTCACAATCTGTTATGCAAGAGAGATACCTTGCACCTTCATCTTCCTCATGCAAGCTAACATGTGAGTTATTCTTACTTGCACATGTCTCATCTTCTATTGGATTGATCTCCTGATGCTCATCCGTGATATCACCACCATCTTCATATCTTTTCCCCTAGGATAACGCTTGAATGAAGTCAAGAGAGGAGCCTTCGACCTTAATCCTTTTCTTCTGCTCCAATGTTTCTCCTTTGTTTTCTTCCTTCTGATCAATCTCTTGCATTTATTTGCTCAACTCTTTAACTTCCTCCTTTTGGACAAGATTTTGTTCACTTTTATCATGCTATCTATTTTTTGCTTTCTTCTCAGTCCCTTGTGTCACCTTATGATCCTTCATAAAAATTCCTCTGAGGACACCCTCCTTCTCATTTACTATCATATTTCTCAACTAGTACTTACACTTTGCTTCTTCAACTGCAGCAATAGTTAGTCTCTCTATCTCCTTTCCGGTGAATCTCTTCATACTGCATTGAGTAGGCACCTCAACAGAATGTGGCTCTGTATAATCTTCTTCAGAGTCAGAAAGGACCTACTATTCAACCATATGGACATTGTATTTCTGATTTGAAACATCATACTGATAACCTTCATCCTCTGAAGATGAGTACCTCTCCTCAATTTGGTGAAAAGTATTTGAAGTCAAATATACTGTGTGATCTTCTCCATTGTTTCCCATCAACATTCCCTCTTGCACTCTTTGGGCTACAACATAATAATTTGGGGAATGTGGCTTATCACATAATTTACAGAAGTAATTGTTACTTACCATATAGGTTTTTCCCTTCATCAATGGATCAGGAGTTTCTTTGCTTCCAGGCCTAGCTGTTATAGGTTTTTCGTCCTTCCAGTCTATATTATAAGGCATGTCATGCAACCTCAGCCTCTCATTTCTGTAAGTATTCTCCTGTCTGTAATGATAATTGTTGCTTTGCTGAGGAACCTTAGGATTGTCTCTTTTATCAATTATCCCTGCAACCCTCCTATTGTTTTCAATTGTCAGTGCCATCGTCTAAGCCTCAGCTAAGTCTCTTGGGTAACTATTTCTTAGTTCATACCCCATTTTAGTATCAAAAGCATTCAAATAAACACTCAGTGCTATAGGATCTGGAAACTTTGATCCAAGAGGTATTTTATTCTGCAACTTATTGAATCTCTGATTAAAATCATAAATTGTATCATTTTGATCTTTCTGAATGTGTATTAATTCATGAAGAGCAGCATCTGGTGCACTTAGATTCCCATATTGCTCGAGGAATCGATCCTAAAATCCTTGGAGAGAATTAATAGAGAATGCTGGTAGGCTATTGAACCAATCCCTGGCATCTTCAATAAGTCATATCATGAATAGCCTCATGTGTAAATCTTCATATGGCACATCCAAATCTTGGATGAAAGCATTGAAACTTCTTAAATGCTCCTTAGCAGTAATTGCATTACTCCCTATAAACTTTGGAACAAGACTTCTCCAACTACCATCCATTGGATAAGGGGATAATTGAATCCCTGCCAAATCAAACTATCAAACCATTGTTGTGTATTGATGAGGGGGGGCACTAGGTGGGTACTGATGCTGGTATGGTGGACTATTGTATTGTGTATGATGTTGTGGCACATACTACTGACCATAAGGTGGTTGTGGTGAGTATGTATTCTGTTGTGCATGATATGCATTGCCTCCATTGTGAAAATTTCCAATTGTACTATCAGGAATTTGAGGGGTCCAATGCCTGCCTACATTTGTGTATTCATTCTTGTCCAATTGTAGTCCTTTCTTTTCCAATTCTTCAATTCCTCTTGTCAACTACTACTTCTCAAAATATTCTTTCGTTCCACACACAAATTCCATTCTTCATCAAGATTTTTTCAGAGTCACCACCTACTTTTCCAAAAGTAGGAAAATAATTCTTTCTGATCTTTTCCCAAGCGGGATCACCTTTTTTGAAACTTCTCAAATTACAACTTCTTCTTCAATGACTCTATATGATGGTCTTCAACCGAATTTTCTGATTTTTGTCCCCGGCGGAGTCACCAATTTGTTAGCTCTCAAAAATGCAAGTTTGAACCACGAAAGGTTGCCAAGCTTTCACAATGTTTTAGGGTAATAGACAAGGTCAAAAGATTTAGACCTTCTACTCTTCAGGTGCTGCCAAACCTAAGCGATTGTACCTATCTGAATGAAGCAGACTTGACTTATGATTATCCTTCTTGCAATGATTTGTCCACAATGGCAGATGAAGTGAACAAATGAATTCAAACTTGATACAAAAAGCAACATCAATCTTCTAATCTAGATCCTAAAATGTTCAATTAACAGATGTAAAGGAAATGAATGAATCTAAATGATGAAAATGTAGAGACCGGTGCCTTATTCGGTATGCGGAGTCAAATGAAATAGAAATGGGCAACTTATTCTAGCAGAAACTCAAATTGTCAGCATATGTTATGTTTATAACTTGTATAAACATGCAAGGCTATGACTACTAAGTTGTACTTTAATAATCCAGATGAATCAACTTGATTACTATGATCAACCAAAAGGATTTAATCTCTCCTTGAAAGAACCAGTCAATTAATCACACAGATACAACAACTATGCACTGATAAACTGAAAATAATCTTGTTATATCAATTTAAACAACCAGAAAGAATCAACTTGGAGATAGCTTAGCAATATTTTTGAATAAACTCAACAGACAATTGACATCAGAAATAAACTACCACACCAACTGATTTTCATTGAAATCACCATTTGAAAACATGCATCATAGTCTCTGATATGAGAACTTTATTCTACTGTATCCATTCCTAATCTACCTACTGTAATATCCTAATGATTTCCATTCACAATTGGGGATGAATATTTGTACATATGCATTTGAACAGACATGTCACTTCACATTCCAAATGTCAGCCAACAGTTGCAATCGGGCTCATTTCATGTCGGCCAACATCTTATGAATTTTATTAATCAACACTGGAATAGTCGCCGAGAAAACCCTGAAAGTATGCCGAAGGAAATTATAACATTTTCAGTCACCTCCCTTGTTTTATTCTCTTTCACCATGACCCATCAAAGTTGGGGAGATGTCATACAGATCACTCCAAGTTTCACTAAGAACTAGCCTTGTAATACTCTTCTGGTCATTGAGACAAATTAGCTTTCTCACCGAGATGTGCCCCCTCACTTCATCTTCTTTGCTATGACTTTATGATATCGGGGAGACCTCTTGTAGAGCATATTATGTCTTATCGAAAGTCTTCATCCATCCTGTGTGTCACCGGGACAATTCAATTCTCATAGCGACAGAGTCCTTTTGTGTATTATCGGTGAGACCGGAGGTCACTCGCCAAGACCTCACCCCAAAAACCTTAACTCTTACTGATATATCCTTTTGTTGTCAATCGGTAAGACACTTAGCACTCGCTAAGACATTACATCGATGTCCATAATTTTTATTGATAAGCCTCCACATGCACATGGTCGAGAAGACATAAACCTTTTCGCTATGAACTTTCACCGAAGCCTGTAACTCCTGTCGATAAGCATTTTGATAGAAACCCTTTTGTTATAAGTCGATGAGACATATACATTTCGCTATGACCTTTCATCGAAGCCAAAATCTTTTGCCAATGTATCTCCATATATGTCAGTCGGCAAGACAAGGAAAGATCGCCAAGATATTACATCGAAGGAAATCTCTCACCGATGAGCACCCCTTTGTTTCCAGTCGCTGAGACAATAAGGTCTTGCTAAGACCCTATCCCAAATACCATGACTCTGGCCGAAGTGTGTATCCCACTCTATCGCCGAAACAAAGTGAAAGTCCCGCCGAACGGAACAATAGATGAATTCTGATTGCCATGACAATGAAAAAGTCTCACCGAAAGCCGCCTGTAGGTAAAGCCCAATCGCTATGATATAAAAGGAGTCTTGCCGATAGGCAACACAAACTCCTTTTAACAAGAATACTCAATGGGTCAGGGAGACCATAATGAACTCACACCGATAGGAACAAGAATGTGCAATATTCAGACAAAGATGACTATATGGGGCAAATATGGACAAAATGAAAACAAACCCATGTGCTTATGATAAGGACTCCAATGGAAACTCAAAGGTATGAAAACTTGTGAAATTATTCAGAAATTTACAGTCCCAACAATGACAAAATCACTTTTTGGGTCTCATGGTCTGATAGTTTTAGATTTGGTCTCTCAGAATCATTTTGCTCTCCATATTCATGTGGCTTCTAGTTCAAATTTATGAATACAATTATCTTCAGATGGTTATGGTTACTGACAGTGTTGATAAGGATTGATATAGGTTATTCAAATGATGTTCATTGTGACAAGGCATGCATTAGCTTTTTTGATAAATGATATAGCTATCTTGACAGGTCGTTCAAGTTGATCACCGTTCAGACTATTCAGGTATATCATTTTCAATATGATCTTGGCTTCATTGTTATTTATTAGGTTAATCTTGGCATATGATATTCAATTATCATTGAGATTTTTCATGACACTCTATTGGAGGTAAAGCCACACATGGCTTTGACTTGGCTTAGTTAGTAATCAGGTTCTTCTCATTTCAAGTGAGATATGGTTTACATTGCATATTACACTTAGTGTATTTTGACCTCCATCTCAGGCAGTTTGGTTCTTGTTTCAATTGCTCCATGAAACTTGGTATAGTAACATCATTGCTCTCATGTCTCTAAAGCCATCTTGAACTCACATTTTATTTGATGGTTTTTATTGGCTCACATGGCATATAATTTTTACTTTTTATTTGGAGCCTCTTATGCTCTAGCCTTGACTCTATAGTCAACATTCAAAGGCAATTGCTTATCTTTATTAGTTGAAGCCTTTTCTTTTTACATATGATATTGATATATCATTGTCATGATAATATTTTGTGGGGTTGACATCTAAATGGAAACAACCCTATCAAGTTTCCTTTAGCATATTTCAGTGGTAATATTTATTGGGTTCGACTTATGTAAAAGGCTACTTGTTTATATCACTTGGTAGCCATCATTCTCCATATTTTTAAGTCAGCATTATGAGAATCTTTGACTCAGAATATAGTTCATTTTAATTATCATTATGTGTCGACAGTTTGCAAGAAAAAATTGGAGGTGATCATGTGGTTGGATCTTTGGTAAATGATTAGTCAAGCAAACTCATAAGCATTTTTAATTAGTTGATTATTATTGTTTCTTTTTTCCTTCGGACTCCAAATCTTATTAACTTTGGAAAAGTCATCAAATGACTTGAGAGAAGACTTGTTTAGGGAAAAATGATATTGCATTTTCATTGATTATGGTTTGGAACCCTAGCACCACCATGCTGGAATTTTAGTTGCATATTGTGCAAGGTTGCTATGGTATTTTGATTTGGTTTTCAGTTATGTTGGTCTTTGATGGTTGGCAAGATTGTTGGTGGTTTTCATTTGAGCTAGAAGTGGTAATTTGGGTAGTTTTCATAAAGAAATTTAGGCATTTTATTTGTAGGTTAAATCCACCGTGACAGAGGCAATATCTATGCATTGTTTTGATCTTTCAAAGGTAAATTTGGTAAATGAAGAGGAAAAGAAAACTTTGTTTTTAGTTTCAAATAAATTTCTGAACTAAACTGAAACTACCTTGAACCCGAGTGTAAACTCAAGGGTTTCATCTCGCAGTGGCATTTCATCTTCATATCATTGATTTTTTCTTAAAAATACTTGATTGGCATCATGATCAAATATTATGTTTCTTACCAGTTCAAAAACTATGGTTATTGAATGTGGTTTTTTTTTCTTGACAAAGATATATAACCGTTTCACAAACATTGTATATGTATCTCTACAAAAACACAAAAAAGAGTGTGATGTGAAGAGAGGAAATTGTCTGGACAGAGTATTGCTTATTGTGAAATCATTTTGTAAAAAAGAAGAAGAGTGGGCTCATATTGTTTTTATCTCTAATTGTATTATAGAGATTATGTTTTGAGTTGAGCATTATTGCAAAATCATTTTGTATGCTATTGTAATTTTATGACTGCAAAGAATGATTGCAGTTATAAGTGTTATGCCTTGCATAACCACCCCACTTTGATTTGAATCAAAATGGGCCCCCCTTTTTCTTTTTGATTACTTTTCTTTTGGTTTCTTGTTTTCCTCTTTGGAATTCTTGTGTCTTCCTCTTATTTTTGACTATTGATCTGTCTTATTTAATTTTGGTTATATCTCAACCTAAACTAGTTTTCTCCTTATTAGGAATTGAGTGAAAGAATTATAAGCAATGATGGATTTATTATGATATGTCTTGTTTACTTATGAGGACTAATACAAACCTTTTTCTTTTATAGGATTGAATTATGCACCTGGGGATATTTGTTAGGCGAGCTCAGTTGAATGCTATTCCTCAATGTAATTGGTCTTAAAAATCAATTAAGGTAAGAGTTGGCAGGACCCCGAGGATGTCATAGTGATCGAAATTCATGTGCAGTTCATTTTGGCAAGACACCACACAAGGTCCCAGTGACATGGAGATTCCTATTAGCATGAGGGGTTTCCTTCAGAGAAAGGTCTCGTCGAGATCTTCAAGTCTCACCAACCACTGTCAAAGACATCCACATATTGGTAAAGGATTTTCTCTTCACCAGAGGGTCTTGGCGAAGGCCATATGTCCTACCAACTAGCGAGGACAAACAAATCACTTCGGCAGGAGTTTGTCTTCGATGAGAGGTCACACCGAATAGTGGATGTCTCACCGAAACTTGAAGGCCGTTGGCATAGCAATTGGAGTGCGTTAAGAGGTCTTAGTGAAGAAGAAAGTCTCACCGACCAGTGCAAAGGGGGATTCCATTGGTGTTCATCGGCAAGAGAACCGATAAGTCTCAGCGACCAAAGAGTGAGCATGCGGAGGTCTTCGCCGTGACATGAGATGTCTATGGGACATCTCACAGACAAAAGAAGGTTACATCGACACAGATGAGAGTCGCCGTAGGTCCTGCCAAAGGGTCAGTCTTTGGTAGGACATGGTGGGCTCGATATAAGGTCTCACCGAATACATTTGGTCATGCCGATAGGGCACAAGGGGGGAGGTCTATCAGTAAGACCATAAAAATGTCTAGGCAATAGTAGGGTTCAGCAAAGGAAGCTTCGGTTGGCATAAAGTCTCGCTGGCCAGAGGAGATCTTACAGATGCAGAGAGGCTTGCCAAGAGGTATGAAGTCAGCAGAAGGTCTTGCCAAACAGTGAATGTCTCACCGAAATACAAAGGGAGCTCGCCTGATGAATCTAGCATCGCCATGACTCTTGCCGATAGAGTAAGTTCAGGGGAGAAAACAAGGGCTTGCCATAAGGTCTCCCTGACATATAAGATGAGCTCGCCCAGGGTTTGACATCACTAAAAGGTGTCACCGACTAGCGATGGTCTTGTTGTCACTGAAAAAGCTCAGGGAGAATGAAATAGTTCAGTAAAAGGTCTCACTGACAGTGTGATGTCTTGCCAATAGAAGAGGGGGCCCCCACCAAAAGAGAAATGGAGTCTCGGTGACACGCTGGGAATGAAAGAAATGCATGTCAGTATAACTAAAGAGGATTCTCCCCGACACAAAAGGTCACCAAAGAATGATAAATTTGACATAGGGTCTGGCCGAAAGGTGGAGGTCACATCGAAGTGAAGGAGCCTGAAGAGAATAAAGGAAGCTCGAGGAGACTCAGAATGAATGCAACGGGTTCGGTAGGATGTCCTACCGACCTGAGAGACTCTCAGCAAAAGAGAATGAGCTCGAGCTGAAGAGGAAGAAAGGAATTTGAGCTCGGCAAGAATGAAAAAGGAGTTCACTGAAGGTTTTGTCGATAGCGATGGATTTCCTAGTAAAGGATGATGTCGGTGAAACTCCAAGAGAAAACAAGAGCTTCGCCATGTGGTCTCAGTGAAAGGATGAAGTCTTGCCGATGGTCTTTTGGAGCTTGATGTGACTTCTATAGCCCACCGAAACATTTTTCCAACTACCTCATGCTATGGCAATAACTATGGTAAGAAAAAATTGCATCGGGGAGACACAATAGGTGTCTCACCAACATGTGATACAATCCAGACTACTTTGACCACCAAGGAATCTCACATGGCCACTGTTCCTCCAATTAGATGAGGAAATTGACTGATTGACCATCCTTGTGTAGGAGAACCAATAGAGTGCAAGAAAGATGGATCCATTCTGAGATCAGGGAAGGATGGATCAATTCAGGCGAAATGCAGAGATTTATGGGGAGGTCTGATGGTTCTTCCAGAAGATAGTTGACAAACAGAATGTTCAGGATATGAGGGAAGCCGAAAGAAGGATGAAAGATCAGTGACTCTCAGGGATAGATGTGGCCACTATTGGTGAGGAGATAGATTGATATTAATCATGATCTTTTGAGCATTCAAGGCAGATTGCAGAGGGAGTTCAAAGATGGACACCGAGACAGAGGAGTAAATGCAGCAGCTGCCAAAAGATCAAAAGGACTTCTCCTAAGGATAGAAATCCTTCATGAGCATGGACAGCAGGGCTTCCGCTTTCAATGCAGTTTTGACTTTCCTCAAAAATATTTAAGAGCCAAATCTCCCAGGTGCAGATATTTTGTAAACCCTAGTGTAGGGGGACAACACATTCTTTTGATGCATTCTATATATAAGGCATGCTTGCCTCTTTGGAAAGGTTAGAGTTTTTACAGTTAGAACTATTAGTGTTATCACTTCTAGAATAGAACTTCTAAGGTTAGAGGATTTTTAGGAGTTAGTCAATTAACAGAAGGAGATAGAGTTGCATCTTGATTCTTAGTAATGAGAGCTTCTTTTGTCTTCTTGGTTAACAGTAAAGTTTTAGTACAAACTGTGATTTGTTTTTCTAAAATCTCTTAGTGTAGTTGGAAATAATCTGAAGATTCAGATTCTCTATGCACTGGTGATTGTGCCAACTTTTGTAAACATTGTTTATCTATTTTAAATAACAGTAGAAGCAATTAGAGTTTAATCTACTTCATGTTGTGTTCTTGAATGATACTTGTCTTAGTTTGATCATTTGATTTATGGAGCCTTCAAGAAATGAAATATTATTTAGTGTTTTATTTAAATGGTAATTAAAATCTGTTATACGAATTAGCACTAAGAATGAAAGAGGTTGTGTGTCAATCACAAGTTTATCTTGTTCTACAGTTTTGGTTTACAAATTCCTTGAAGTTAACAAGTCTGGTTAAGATTGGATGAACTCTCGTTCTTTTCTGTTTCAAAACCCTGATCTATCTTTTGTTGTTTTTTAAAAACCCTAGTTAAAGTAGGTTTTATTTTCATGCTTGATCTAATAACAATCTAGAAGCTCAACACCAGTAGGCCCCTTGAATATTACTATTGCATTGACCACTGAGTAACATTAGCACAGTTGAGACCCAACTATAAAGACCTTAGGAGGTAAGGCATCCACATGTTTCCTTTCTCTTTCAGGAGAAGCAAAATAGCAATATTTTGTTTGCATTGTTGTGGTGCCAAAATTTCCATCAATAGGAACTGGCGCTAGAAGGAGGTCCTTTGAAGGGAAAACTAGATAAAGTTGGATTTTCATCCTCAGAGAAGTCCCACAGAGTTCTTTGATCAGCAGAAAATCCATCATCTTTCATAGAACTCAAGACCCCAACAAGACACAAGAATCATAAGGCTGGGGCAACAATCATACCACCTTTATCAGCTCCGCTCACTCCACCAGGCTTTTCACAGGTACCCCAGTGGATACCTAATAATCCACCATCATGTCCATCTCAATTGTCATCACAACTAATTCAACCCATACAACAGCGGGCTCAACCGCCATCGCCACCAATGGCATTCTTTTAGAATAATCCTTCTCCATTGGGGACTATCCCTGGGGGTTTTCATGATATGCCCAAGAACCCTGAGAAATTCTGCCCTAAGTATTTTCATGGTGAATCATGGAGTGCTGAGGAACACATACAAGCCTTCAAGGATGCGTGTACTAGAGCTCAGGTATCTCACCATGATGTAGTATGTAGGTTATTCCCCTATTCTTTAGGGGATATGGCCTACAATTTGTACCTTAGTCTACCTCAAGGTTCCATTTTGACCTGGACACATTTGGAAAATGCTTTCATTAACCAGTTTAGGGTTTATGTGGACCCAACTCTTTTATATCATCAATTTGCTACCATCAGGAAGGAGCCAAGTGAATCCTTACCTTTATTCAATACTAGATTCCAATGAATGTATAGAAGATTGCAAGATCCCTATCTAGTCACTGAGGACAGTGCCACTCTAGCTTACTTTAGAGTCATAGACCCCCTATTGGGATTGTTCTTGCAAAGAACTTACCAACTAGCTGAAATTGATTCTCTATCCAAAGTTTATCATTTAGCTATCAAGTTGTAGCAACAATTCAGTTCTCAACAAGGAGGTCTGGGAGGAGGTTTCCCTTTGATAGGATACCAGATGCATAGCCAAACTCTTCTATTCAACACTGTCTTGGGAATGTTTCCTTCCCACTACGGGCCTATATCTAAATTGAAAACTCAACCACCTATCCCATTCTTTGCTACTGGAACTTCTAATGCCTTTCAGCAACCACAGGTTCCTCAAAGTTCCCATGGTTATCCTAACCAAATTGGAACATCGAATCATGGTGATCAGCCACCTGTTGCCAAGAATGTGGAGAGTGAAAAGACAACCCAGCTTACAAATGAGGTGGAAACCTTGAACAAAACACTATCTCAGGTTACAAATGACATGGCTCAATTGCGGCTAAATCCTCTCAAAATTAGGGTAGTTATCTGAACCAGAGCAATTACATCCAAAGGGGTCATCAGGGCCAGAACTCCTCTAATCAAGGGTACCAAAACCAAAATCAGAATAGAGGGTATAATCAAAGTCCAAACAACAACAGGCAATGGAACACTGGGCCCAATAATGGGGGAGTTCCTCATAATTATCAAGCAAATGAGGAAAGAGCACATACTGCAAATGTGGTTGATCTAAATTTCATGACTAATTGGTGTAGGTTGCATGATACAGTGACCCATTCTGAGGTAAACTACCCTCAGATGGAGAAAGTTGTCAAGATGGCACACGAAGATGCCCACACATTCCAGGGGAGTTCTAACAAAGGAAGTGACTCAATGGATCTTGCAATGACTTATGAGCTCTTTGAGGAGGATCCTCCATTCCCAAGACAAGAGGAGAATGAACCAGAGGGAGATTCTTATGATGCCCATGCTTTTCAAACAAAAGGACACTTTCTGAAAAATCAAGGTAAGGGCCCATTCACTACCTTAGCACCTCCTAATCACATGGTGCTTCCAAATCAAAATACTGATAATAATCCTCCTCCACCGAAAGGCCCACCTGACCTTCATAACAAGGGTAATTCCTCTTCAGTTTTCAAAAGTAATTCAAGTTGTAATACAAAATTTGACATTGTTTCTGAGATGCAAAAACAAAAAACTTCTTTGTCATATTTTGACATCTTAAAGTGGTGCCCTGCCCAAAGGGAGATAGTGCTGAAAGCTCTAGAACAAGCTGATAAGTGAAAAGGAAAGAGCAAGGTGGCACCTGCTGGGGATGTGAATGCAGCCTTGTACAAAAACAAGGTAGGTACTCCACCTTTCCTTTTAAGCTTAATAATTTCTAGCAAGAACCTACATAACTATTTATTGGACTCAAGGGCTTCAGGAAATGTCATGCCATTTTCCATATGTAAGAAGTTGGGATTAAACCCCATTCAAACAAATAAGGTCATTCAACTTGACAAAACTAAGGTTAATGTAGTAGGGGAATTAAGAAACATACACGTGCAAGTAGGATCATACCCTAGGATCCTAACCAACATAGACGTTCAAGTGGTAGACATTCCCGAAACCTATGGTATGCTGCTAAGCTGAGATTTGATGAAAAATTTAGGGGGATATCTTTCCCTTGATTTTTCACATATGTGGCTATCATGGAAAGGGATTCCTAATCAGATTAGTATTGAAAGTGAGCCTCGCCTCAAGCATATCATCACTGAGTATGATTGTCCCAATGAGGTTGCTTACTTTGAGACAAAGATGGGGGTTTATAAACAAGAGGAAATTCTAACCTTCTTGGTTCTTCATTCTAAAGACATGTCAATGCAAAAACTCCCTGACTCCACGATTAATGAAAATTAGTGTACCTTGGTTAGGAAACTACAACAAGATCAGTTGATCCTAGGGAAAGACACTGATTTGTTAAGCCTTTTGCTCCCTAACTGGTACAGGGTACATTATCAAAGTCATTCTGAATTGACTTGTCAACCCTGCAGCGACATTTTGAGTCAAGTTTCCCAAGCTAAAGAAGCTAGCACAAGTCGTCCTGAGACCCCTGCAGACCACTTTTCATTTGAGGCCAAGGAAGCAACCATGCTAACTAGGGACAGGGTGCCTTTAATAGTAATTCTTTCTCAAATAGATCCCACCCTGGATATACTCCTGAGTTAGCATGTTGATAAAGAGCAGCCCCAAGGATTGTTTGATACCCCTACACTCATAAATGAAACAAAGCTCAAGGAATCAAGTCAAGGGAAAAATGACTGCTAGGTAGATAACCATAGGTCAGATAATACAACTGAGCTAGAATTGCAAAGTATACCTAGGGAACCTTTAGCGGATCCTTCCCTTGTAACTGGTCTAAGTAATTAGGAACTCCCACTCTTGTTTAGTCCTATTCAAATACCTGTGAAAACTTCAAAAGGATTACCCCCTGCTTGTGATCAGTTGTGGACCCTTACCTTTGATGGATCCAAGTCCAAGACTGGTTGTGGTGTTGGAATTGTACTAACCATGCCAAAAGGTAAAGTTTTCTTTACTTCTTATAGGCTACAATTTGGGTGCACTAATAATGTGGTTGAGTATGAAGCTCTGGCTCGAGGATTAATTTTTGCACATAAGAAAAGGGTCACTGCCTTGGTGGTCCAAGGAGATTCAGAGGTTGTTGTCAAGCAAGTAGCCAACCAGTACACCTATCACAATAAAAGGCTGGCAGCATATAGAAACAGGGTATGGAATCTAATTGAAGACTTTGACACATTTGGGATCAGCTTAATTCCTAGAGAACACAATCAGGTAGTTGATTCAATGGTTGTTGCTGCAAGCACCTTGGAACCTATGCAAGGCTCCAAATTTAAAAGGTTCTCAGTAGAACTGATGTCCACCCCAGCTGTTCCTGATAATATAAAAAAATTCAAGTTTTCGATGATGACCGACATATACTTGTTTTCCTAGCAAGTTCTGATGTCTTTGAAGGGCAAATAATTGATTATTCTGATAGGGATCAAGGAGATTGGAACCCTGGAGATTGTGATACAGAAGGGATCCTTAATCTAAAAACTAATAACATTCCCAAGGGAATGGTTGCTCTAGAAAGTATTTTTGACTCAGACTCAAATGCTCGAGAGAAGGCATCAACTGAAGGCAAAGGAGGCGAATATGACATGATTAACCTAGCTAAATCAGGTCTTGAAAGGAATGTCTGCATAGGGAAGGCCTGCCCTGAAGCAATTAGAAAAGACATAGTAAGGGCACTTAAAAGGAATATCGTTGTGATCGCATGGGGGTATGAAGAGCTCCAGACCTTTGATTCTTCTATTATGACCCACACTATCCCCTTGAAGCCTAAGGCTAAACCCTTCCGATAGAAGCAGGGCCATGTCAATGCTCTGATTGAGCTGTTAATTTATAAAGAAGTTCAGAAATTGTTGTCTACAAGGATAATCTTCCCTGTGCACCATTCAACATGGGTGGCTAACCTAGTCCTAGTCCATAAGAAGAATGGGGAGATTAGGCTGTGCGTCGACTTTAGAAACATGAACAGGGCTTCAAAGAAGGATAATTACCTACTCCCTTCCTTGGAAGAGGTATTACAAACTGTCAATGGAGCACAGATGATGTCATTCTTGGATGGTTACTTTGGGTACAATTAGGTGATGGTTGACTTTAAGGACAGGATGAAGACAACTTTCACTACCAAGTGGGGGACATTCACATACAGAAGGATGCCATTTGGTCTGATAAACGCTGGAGCAACTTTCCAGTGCACCATGGATATAGCTTTCAAGGATCTAATTGGCAAATGTATTATTGTTTACATAGACAACCTGACAGTGTTCTCCAAGGATCGACTTAATCATGCTGCCGACTTGGCCATGGTTCTCCAGAGGTGTATTCAATATGGCATCTCCTTGAATCCCAATGAGTGTGTGTTCGGAGTCTCTGAAGGAAGGCTCTTGGGACATATAATTTTGGAAAGGGGACTATCAATTGATCTAGATTGAGTCGAGTCTATTTTGAAGATCACCTGACTGGGAAGCAAGAAAGAAATGAAGTCTTTCTTCAGGAAAATTAGCTTCCTGAGGAAGTTCATCATGGGCTTTGCTGAAATTGTGAAACCCCTAAATAAAATGATGAAGAAGGACGCCAGAACAGAGTGGACTGAGGAGGCAAAGGCTGCATTCGTACAAATCAAGCGATCCATCTCAGAGGCGCTGGTTCTTACCAGCCCGAATTACACCAAGCAGTTCTACATCTATTCTTTCACCTCTGAGCACTCGTGTGCAACCGTATTAACTCAACGAGGACAAGAGTTAGGTGAGAGACCAATCGCTTTCATGAGTTCTCCCTTTAAGAATGCAAAAGTCAAATACCCACTCTTGGAGAAGCAAGCTTTTGCGTTAGTTCAGGCTGTTAAGAAATTCTGATATTACATTCTCTGAAGTCAAGTTGTCACTGTAGTTCTAGATGTAGCTATCAAATCCCTACTGATGCAGAGTGAGATAGGAGAAAGAAGAGGAAAGTGGATGGATATCTTACAGGAGTTCAATCTGGAGATATTCCTTGTGAGATTAGCCAGGGGCATGGGTCTATCTCATTCCATGGCAGATGCTAGTAACAACATTGTTTTCCAGCAGTATACGACCCAGTCCTTCTCCAACAATCCCTGGTATACTGATGTGGTCCATCTGATGCTCAAAAATCATTGTCCAAAGGGAATGAATTCTACTCAAAGGAGAGCCTTGAGACTGAAGAGTTATCATTATATGTTCAAAGGAGGGTTGCTATACAGGAGGAATTTTGAAGGACTATACTTAAGATGCCTTGATCATCAAGAGGCCAAGCAAGTGATCTCTCAATTTCATGGGAAACATTGCACAGGTCATGGTTCCACAGATTCTTTGGCACACCAGATCCTTAGGTCTAGTTATTATTGGCCCTATGTATTCAAGGACACACACCAGCATGTGAGGATATGTCACACCTGCTAGGTTTCTGCTCCAAGGGAACACCATTCAACTATGTCACTACAGCTTGTCTATGAGGTAAGGTCATTTTCCCAGTAGGCTTTGGATTTCATTGGAGTGATTAACTCGAATTCCTCTACAAGACAAAAATTCATCTTGACTGCTACTGACTACTGCATGAGGTGGATAGAGGCCATACCCTGCAAGAACAGCACCATGGAGGTAGTGATCAAATTCCTCACTGAATGCATCACTATGAGGTTTGGGGTACCCTTCACTCTGGTATGTGATAATGGCTCCACTTTTTCTTTTGCTGAGTTTATTTCTTGGACATATGATCACAAGATTGTCTTGAAGTATTCTTCAAATTATTATCCACAAGGAAATGGAGTTGCGGAGTCTACCAATAAGAATCTCTTAGGGGTAATTAAGAAATTGTTAGAACATAACCCTAGGGACTGGCATACCCAGCTGAAATTC
Organism: Sequoia sempervirens; assembly: GCA_007258455.2. Lineage (NCBI taxonomy): Eukaryota > Viridiplantae > Streptophyta > Pinopsida > Cupressales > Cupressaceae > Sequoia > Sequoia sempervirens. The sequence goes on from VDFB02281492.1 coordinate 522,588,597, forward strand.
GCATTATGGGCAGATAGGACTAGGATTAAGGCTACCTTAAACACCTCACCGTTCAAGTTGGTATATGGCCAAGAGCCTATCTTTCCTATCCATCTGCAAATACCTATATTGGAGTTCATGCAAAAAATTTAGTAGGATAGAGGTTCGGTTGGCTGCTTTGTTGAAATTAGAAGAGCTGTGGGATATGGCCTTACAATAATTCTTTAAGCATCAGGCTGTTTTCAAACACTGGTTTGACAAAAGAGCCAAGATAAAAGCTTTTAGGATATCTATCCTAGTACTGTTATGGGATAAAGCCAATGAAAAGAAGGGAAGCCATCAAAAGTTTGACAAAATATGGCTGGGTCCTTATCAAATTGTTGAGATCCTAGGGGAAAATGCTTTCAGACTAGGTAGTTTAACTGGTGAACAGGTTCCATTGCCTATCAATGGGTAGTTCCTCAAGCACTATTTCGAGTCATGAGGCTTGTTGACTTCTGTTCTGTATATAAGTTTTTTGTCGTTCTTTATGTAAAGGTTTTATTTGTTTCTTGTTTGTAAATAATTTGCATTTATATTCATAGATTTTGTACTTCATTTTGTAAACAACTTTTTCCTCTATGTGAATAACTTGCTGCTCTTTGTGTAAGTAATTTTCTCTCTTCTTGTAAACATCTCCCTTTTGTTCATCTTCTTTCCTTTCTATTTTATGTTTGTTCTGTTATTTGGGGATCTATCTTTTCTGTTACATCTCAAAGTGGTTGGTTGTTATCTAAAGCATGCTATGGTCATTAGGAGAGAAGTGGTTTAGATATTTTTAGGTTTTCTAATTGTGATCCTATCCTCAATTCATTGTTTCATGTTTATTGTCAATAAGGGTTGTGGAAAGTTTTAGGGAACAAGGTATCAAGTAAGTAACATTCATCGGTTCCCCTGAATTTGTCACAAATCATTAAAATCATCTCCCTTTCTAGTAGTGTATTTTTCCTAGGATGATAGTGTTGTAAAGTTTGAGTGAAAATTTTGGCTTCCAATTGTTGTTATGAGGTCCATTGTAGTTTTCAACCCAGATCAGATGTTGAACATCTGACATATTGAAAAGAAAAAGACAATTAAATGAAATATCTGAAACTCCAAAAGAAAAAGAAAAGAATTATCAAAAGAAAAGAGGATTCAATAAAGAGGATTCAATATGAATGTGTGATTTCAATATCTCTACTGGGGCTATGGACGCCTACCCGATAGTACAACAATGCTGTGAGAAAACTAGAGGTATCTCCATCGGGGCTGTGAACGCCTGACTGGCAGCGGAGCAATGCCCAGGATATCATTGCACGAAGGAAATCAACTCATGTAGCCCAAATTTTACACATTGTTATTCAAAAGATGAAGAACTTTATGAAAGGAATGATGCACTATCAAGCACACACATAGATTCAGGGGATGCCATTTTTTGACTTACATTTGAGATTTTAGCTCTACCTTGCTTGTTTTAACTGACCTAACTCAAGTTGTGATGTTCATGAACCAGAGTTCTGGGTAGTTGAATCTTTTAGATTCATGAAAATGGTTAAACCATTTTCCCATTTGAGTCGCCATTTGTTATGCCTTGCATAACCACCCCACTTTGATTTGAATCAAAATGGGTCCCCCTTTTTCTTTTTGATTACTTTGCTTCTGGTTTCTTGTTTTCCTCTTTGGAATTCTTGTGTCTTCCTCTTAGTTTTTACTATTGATCTATCTGATTTAATTTTGGTTGTGTCTCAACCTAAACTGGTTTTCTCCTTATTAGGAATTCAGTGAAAGAATTATAAGAAATGGTGGATTTATTATGATATGTCTTGTTTACTTATGAGGACTAATACAAACCTTTTCTTTTATAGGATTGAATTATGCACCTGGGGATATTTGTTAGGTTAGCTCAGTTGAATGCTATTCCTGAATGCAGATGGTCTTAAAAATCAGTTAAGGTAAGAGTCAACAGGACCCTAGGGATGTCATAGCGATCGAAATTCATGTGCAGTTCATTTCGGCAAGACACCACACAAGGTCCCAATGACATGGAGTTTCCTATTGGCATGAGGGGTTTCTTTCGAAGAAAGGTCTCGACGAGATCTTCAAGTCTCACCGACTGCTATCAAAGACATCCACATATTGATAATGGCTTTTCTCTTCGCTAGAAGGTCTCGGCAAAGGCCATATGTCCTGCCGACTAGCGAGGACAAACAAATCACTTCGGTAGGAGTTTGTCTTCGATGAGAGGTCTTGATGAACAATGGATGTCTCACTGAAACCTGAAGGTCGTCGGCGTAGTAGTTGGAGTGCGCTGAGAGGTCTTAGCGAAGAAGAAAGTCTCATCGACCAGTGCAAAGGGGGATTCCATTGGTGGTCACCGGTGAGAGAACCGGTAAGTCTCAGCGACCAAAGAGTGAGCGTGGGGAGGTCTTTGCCATGACGTGAGATGTCTATGTGACATCTCACCGATAAAGGAAGGTTACAGTGACACAGATGAGAGTTTCCGTAGGTCCTGCAGAAGGGTCAATCTTTGGTAGGACATGGTGGGCTCGATATAAGGTCTCATCAAATACATTTGGTCATGCCGATAGGGCACAAGGGGGGAGGTCTATCGGTAAGACCACAAAAATGTCCCGGCGATAGCAGGGTTTGGCAAAGGAAGCTTGGTCGGCATAAAGTTTCACCGACCAGAGGAGGTCTTGCTGATGTGGAGAGGCTCGCCAAGAGGTATGAAGTCAGCGGAAGGTCTCGCCGAATGGTGAATGTCTCACCGAAATACAAAGGGATCTCACCTGACAAATCTGGCATCACCGTGACTCTTGCCGACAGAGTAAGTTCAGGGGAGAAAACAAGGGCTTGCCATAAGGTCTCCCCGAAATGACAAAGTCTCCCCGATATCTAAGATGAGCTCGCCCAAGGTTTGAAATCGCTATAAGGTCTCGCCGAGTAGCAATGGTCTTGCCATTACCGAACAAGCTTGGGAAGAATGAAATAGTTCCGTAAAAGGTCTCACCGACTGTGTGATGTCTTGCTGTTAGAAGAGGAGGCCCCCACCAAAAGAGAAATGGAGTCTCAATGATGTGCTAGGAATGAAAGAAATGCATGTCAATATAACTGAAGAGGAGTCTCCCCAACACAAAGGGTCGCCAAAGAATGATAAATTCAACATAGGGTTTGGCCGAAAGGCGGAGGTCACATCGAAGCGAAGGAGCCCAAAGAGAATAAAGGAAGCTCAGGGAGACTCGAAATGAATGCAACAGGTTCGGTAGGATGTCATTCTGACCTGAGAGACTCTCAGTGAAAGAGAATGAGCTTGAGCCCAAGAGGAAGAAAGGAATTTGAGCTCGGCGAGAATGAAAAAGGAGTTCGCTGAAGGTCTTGTCGACAGCGATGGATTTCCCAATAAAGGAGGATGTCGTGGAAACTCCAAGAGAAAATAGGAGCTTCACCATGTGGTCTCAGTGAAAGGATGAAGTCTTGCTGATGGTCTTTTGGAGCTCGATGTGACTTTTGTAGCCTGTCGAGACATTTTTTTGACTGCCTCGTGCTATGGAAATAACTGTGGTAAGACAAAATCGCATCGAGGAGACACAATAGGTGTCTCACACACATGCAATACCATCCAGACTACTTTGACTGCCAAGGAATCTTGTGTGGCTGTTGTTCCTCCAATCAGATGAGGAAATTGACTGATTGACCATCCTCGTGTAGGAGGACCAATAGAGTGCAAGCAAGATGGATCCATTCTGAGATCAGGGGAGGATGGATCGGTTTGGGCCAAATGTAGAGATTTATGGGGAGGTCTGATGGTTCTTCTAGAAGATGATTAACGAACAAAAATTTTAGGACATGAGGGAAGCTGAAAGAAGGATGAAAGATCAGTGACTCATAGGGATAGCTATGGCCACTGCTGGTGAGGAGATAGATTGATATTAATGATGATCTTTTGAGCATTCAAAGCAGATTGCAGAGGGAGTTCAAAGATGGACACCGAGACAGAGGAGTAAATGCAGCAGCTGCCAGAAGATCAAAAGGACTTCTCCTAAGGATAGAAATCCTTCGTGAGCATGGACAGTAGGGCTTCTGGTTTGAATGCAATTTTGACTTTCCTTAGAAAGATCTAAGAGCCAACTCTCCCAGGTGTAGATATTTTGTAAACCCTAGTGTAGGGGGACAACACATTCTTTTGATGCATTCTATATATAAGTCATGCTTGCATCTTTGGAAAGTTTAGAGTTTTTACGGTTAGAACTATTAGTGTTAGCACTTCTAGAATAGAACTTCTAAGGTTAGAGGATTGTTAGGAGTTAGTCAGTTAATAGAAGGAGATAGAGTTGCATTTTGATTCTCAGTAATGAGAGCTTCTTTTGTCTTCTTGGTTAACAATAAGGTTTTAGTACAGACTGTGATGTGTTTTTCTAAAATCTCTTAGTGTAGTTGGAAACAATCTGAAGATTCAGATTCTCTGTACACTAGTGATTGTGATAGCTTTTGTAAACATTGTTTATCTATTTTAAATAACAGTAGAAGCAATCAGAGTTTAATCTACTTCATGTTGTGTTCTTGAATGATACTTGTCTTAGTTTGATCATTTGATTTGTGGAGCCTTCAAGGAATGAAATAGTATTTTGTGTTTTATTTAAATGGTAATTAAAATATGTTATACAAATTAGCACTGAGAATGAAAGAGGTTGTGTGTCAATCACAAGTTTATCTTGTTCTACAGTTTTGGTTTACAAATTCCTTGAAGTTAACAAGTTTGGTTAAGATTGGATGAACTCTCGTTCTTTTCTGTTTCAAAACCCTGATCTATCTTTTGTTGTTTCTTTAAAAACCCCAGTTAAAGTAGGTTTTATTTTCATGCTTGATCTAAGAACAGTCCAGAAGCTCAACACCAGCAGGCCCCTTGAATATTACTGTTGCATTGACCACTGAGTAACATCAGCACAGTTGAGACCCAACTACAAAGACCTTGGGAGCTAAGGCATCCACGTGTTGCCTTTCTCTTTCAGGAGAAGCAAAATAGCAATATTTTGTTTGCATTGTTGTGGTGCCAAAATTGCCATCAATAATAAGGTTCTGATGGGTTGTAATATTTTGAATGTTTGATGAAGTTGGTGCTTTAGAAATATTATGGGAGTTGGTGCTCCACATTGTTACAAAGTTGGTGCTCTTTGATTAATAAAAGGGAAATTTTAGCAAGTGGTTTTTTATACCCCAAGAGGGTTTTTCCACTCAGGAAATCTAGTGTTATGTGATTTTATTTGTCTCTTATTTTGTTTCATGTTAATGTGCTCATTCAATCAATGCTCTGATACTTTTAGTATGCTCAAAAGTTTCTTTTTTCAAAAGGTTGTCATGTAAAGTTAAAAAGTCTTCTGTTAAGCAAATTAAAAGTGCATTGGGAAAAGTTGTTCTGTTACAAAAGTACATACAAGATTGTTCACACTTTAATTGAAAAATATCATATGATGCTTTTAACATGAGTTGTAAATGTTAATCAAATTTCATTTCAATCTGATTTAAAATGTTGATGTACACTTGCATAAACAAGTATGCCACATTGAGTTTAAATTTGTAAAAAGTTTCATTGTGCCTTCAAAGTCAAAAATTTAAAAATTACTTCACTCTAATTCACCCCCCTCTCAAAGTGAATCCACTTCCAAAAGTGAGATGTTGTTTCATGGTCTGAAGAATATTTTTGGACTTGGTGAGGACTGAATTGATTGTTTGGTAGTGTTAATACAGGTTTGGCTGACCTGGTTTGTTAACATTACTTGTGGATGTGCTTCATGGTTTGTGGAAGCATAGTGAAGCGTGTACATATAGATTTGAGTCCCAATTAACCATTGGTGTGGTCCTCCTTCACTTATTTCCACCATGAACATGTTTGGTGCTGACCTATTTTTTGGTTGCACATTTTAGGTGCATACATTTCATTGAGGCCGACCTAAATAAGGCTATTTTTGGTCACATAGGATATATAAACTTAAGGATAAATTTTGGAGATGTGTGTGGAAAAGAGTAGATGTGAAGTGAGATTTGAATGTGATCAAGTGTTTTGATCTAAGTGTGAGCTTAAATTCATAAGGCTACAAGATGTAGTGAGTAGAAGGTGTTTACATTTTCAGTGTGCCTAAAGTTGTTGGAGGCAATGAACCAAAGGTTGCAGATGATGTAGAGTTGTTTTGGTGGATCTTCTTGTTGCTCTAAAGTAGTGAACCTCCTTGTAACATTTTTATTTTATTCTCTTCTATTCCAGATAGTAATTCCTTTAGGAAGTGATGCCTTGGTAGTGATCCATTATTTTCTTTAGGGTAGTGAGCCCTTCTGAAAATGAACCTATTGTATTCAATGTTGTTATTCATATAGGTGTGAGTTAATCCTCACTGTGGTTTTTCCTTGATTAGGGTTTTCAACATAAATTTGGTGTTCTATTGTGTATGGTTGTTGATGTGTTGATGTTTCACTTGTTTACATTCTTGGGTCAATGCACCAATCTACAATAGAAAAAAGGTGCCACTTTTTGTAAAAAACCCAAAATAGGCCATTTTTTGCTTGCCAAACTAGTTATGCATTTGGTGAGCACCAGATTTGGTGCTCACCAAATGAAAAATATCTTTAAAATAATAAGCATGTTTCTCCTCTTTTTTTCTTATATTCGTGACTTGAGCTCTCATTTTCTGCTCTTCCAACTCGCGCTCGCCAAAAGGAGATCAAATTTTTCTTACAATTCTTCATGAGAATGCCACCAGGATGTCAAAGAGGTCAAAGAGATTGAAAAGGTATGTATATCTATTGTTTTAGTTTCAAATTTTAATTAGAATGTAGATTGAAATAGGTTTTTTAATTTTTTTTTTAATTTCTAGGAAATCAATCTCCACCTCAAAACATTGATAATTCATAATCACCCCCTCATGAAGAGCCTCCTGAAAAAGAACAACCTAAAACCCCTCCATCATTTTGTAGGCATCCACAAGGAACCCAAGAAAATATCTTAAATAAAATTGAAAACAACAAAAGAGAGATTGAACAATTGATTGGAAGATTAACTTAGCATGCTAAAACCCACCCTTCTAGGAGAGGGATTGTCGAATCGCTGAAGTTGATTGTATCACATATAGGAGAAATAAGTGAGAAAATAAATTTTTGGTCGAATAAGAGGGATGAATTAAAAAAAAATTATGCTAGTGGTCTTTCATATGTAGATGTGAAAAAATAAAAATAAATAGCAAAGTCGACTTGTGTGTCCTATTTATAGACCCAAGAACCAACACACCTTTATCACATGCATGCAGGAGGTTCGCCATCAATTGGTGCCACCATGAATTAATAAAAAATAAGTTTTGGGAGTGATGGTGGATAATTTTTGACCAAACTCCATACAATAACCATGAGCCATCATATTATTTTTTGAGGAAACTCTATTGTGAGTTTGTCCTCAATAAGGTGCCAAATTATTTTGACATTTTAGACTTTTAGGGTAGAGGTGGGGGTTCCACAGATGATAGAATGAGTGCACGACATAATACATAGTTGGAACCGAGACCCTTGGACAAACCCATGGTGGAGCATGTCATCATTCCTTCCATTGAGAAGGACAGTGTCGAGGTGGACACGTTGGAGTCAATTAGCTTGCTCAATCAAAGTATTGTATAGTGTGTGAGGCCTTTAGTAGAGCTTGATGTGGATGAGACCTCTAGGCCCAAAGTTCCACCCCACCATTGTCACTCTTGCAGTGTTGTTTTCACATATGATTATCAGAGTGCTCAGGATGCAGCTACACATCCTACAACTATAGAGAATATGGTTATGAAAGATGCATTATTGAATGAAACATTCAACATTGATACTTAGGTAAAATTCAGCAAGTTCATTTATTTATTTTTATAAATTATATTTTGAAATGTAAGAATAACTAAATTAGTAGAATCAATATGATGAAAATTCAGGGTCGGAGTGTTAATGATATGTGCACCATTCCTATAGACCCTTATTTATTTTTGAAGTCGATTCCACAGGTATGCAACTAGTATCAAAGAAATAATTATTGCATATGAACAATTGAATGTTATTTGAATGATTGTATCATAACATGCTTTGGATGTCAAACAATTTTTTGGTGGAACTTTGAGCTCCACACCTCACTATTCACTTCATCAAACAACTTTCAATCAACTAACCTTTATTGATTAATGATGTTGTAAAATAATGTGTAGTGTAGAAAAATGCATACCCATGCATTTTCACACTTGTTTGGGCCCACCTTGCTTTATTTATACCTATTTATGTCTTAATTGGTCCCTTTTTTCATCCAAAAGCCTAATAAATTACATGTTTTTATGGCTAATCCTGACAAACATCAAAGGATAAATGATAATTTAATGATTCTGGTTGTTTGTCCCTGATTTCTGGGTTGAGAGTAAGACACCACCTAGGGATTCTTTGTCCCCCAAAGGTCTTGGGACCCTGATTTCAAAGGAACCTTAAATGGGCCCCTTTTTGGAGTTTGTGCCCCGAGTTTCATGCCTTGGGACTAAGATGCCACCTATGGTATCTTAGTCCCCCTTAGGTTATTTTTAGGATTTAATTTCAAATCTTGGAAAAATTTTCCCTCCTTTAATTAGTGAACTCATATGTCGGCTTGTTGTCTAATTTTAGGATACTAAGCATAAATAAGTATAAATACAAGGTTCTTTCACTCATATTTTGATACCTAGCAATCTAACAACTAATCTAAGCATCCAAGTATTCAATTATTAGAGCATTCAAGAGTAGTTCATCAAGAATTTGGAGCCCTCATTAAGATTCAAGCATCATATCAAATATCTTCTTGCATCATGTGAGTTTTTGAGCTAACATTTGTAATGTAGAGTTTTCATTCAAGCAAGCAATTCAAGTCAAGATCTATCAAGCATTCCTTTGATTCAAGATCTACATTCAAGCTAGCCACTTCACACAAGTTTATAGATTCCATAATAATGGTTTTGTGAGTTGCAACATAACACTTTGTTCATTCATCATTTCCCTCTATTTAATTTCATTCCAAGGTTTAATTACCAACAAGGGGTTTCACCAAGGAAAACCCCCATTTATTAACAACCAACAAGTTTTTCCTTGCTTGCATTTTTTTGTTTGTAGATTTAGGTTGAAGATCATTTGGAGTGCAAAGTTTCAAAGTTATAAAGTTACAAAGTTGCATTGCAAAGTTGTAATATTCACAGAAACTCACCTATAGGCCAAATCTGGAAGTTTCAAAAACTAAGATCCGAGAAGAAGGAAGTGTCGACATTGAGCCTTAGGATCACATTTATAGATTTAAGAAATTCAAGAGAGGAAAAAGTTGGTAGCAAGGGCGTCTTAGTCCTCCAAGTAGAATTTTTTAGAGATTCTTTTGGATCTTGGTTATACATTCGAAGATTCCTCATTTGCCCTGAAAAACAACAGCAAGACTAAGACAAGAGTAAGGGTGTCTTTGTCCTCTCTAGCATGTGTTGACAACATTTTTACATTTCTAGAATCCTCATTACATTTGCAGACTTCCCACGTACATATATCCTAACTTGTTACTTAATTTCATCATGTGCACTCATTGTTTGGCTTGCATTACTAGGCTTTGTGAGTTGAATGTTAAATTGTTTTTTCTAACATTTTGCTTGGTGGTGAACCCCTTAAAGGTTAAAGAACCCCCTCCTAGGTCTTCCTTGTTGAGAATTAACTCACCTTTGTGTTGATAGTCAATCCAATTTGGGGTCCTAGGGAATATTTGAATGACAATTTGGAGTATGGTGTTCTATGACCTAGGTTATAAAGCATCCCCATTTCCCCTTTGGTTCATTTTGGTGAACCCAACATTTTGGGACATTAATTTTTTTGATTTGGAGTTCATTAAAGTCCTAGATCTAGGTTGCATCCATTCTTGCATTACAACTTGTATTAATGAAAGTGCATCTAGGGTTTCTCACATTTCCATTATTGAAAGTGCATATAGGTCACATTTTTTCTTTCTTGCATCATCTTATCTCATTAAAAAATGGAAAAGTGCATTGCCAATCATCCTAATTGCATTTAGGAAAATTGTTATTGCATTCAACTTTGCATCTAATTGCTTGTAATTAGTCACTTTTTCTTGCATTCATTTGCACACTTTTATGTTTCTAAACATCAGGTCCCTGAGTAGGCAACTTGGGAACACTATAAACAATTAAGATTTTTCTTTTTTTTGAAAAAAACCTCTACTGGGACTAAAACGCCCTTAATGGCATCTTAGTCCCTCTGTGGATTTTTGGCTTAGAACCCTCTTAGTGTTGTTTGTTGTCTGTTCCAATTTCTCAAACCTAAAAATTCCTTTAGTGCAACTAAGATGGCCTTATTGGCATCTTAGTCCTTGTTGAGTTTGAAGCTACAGTTTGAAGCTATAGTTTTTAGGGTTTTAATATGCTTTTCTATGCTTTTGTTTGTTGCTTTAAGTTTTTTGTTATAGTTTGCAAAATTAATGTTATTCCAATTTCTTTCATTTCAAGTTTATTTTGAAATCATTTCAATTACAAGCATCATTAGATCTGAAAATGCTCACATTTCTAAAAATTTGTATAATATGGATAAAACTACTTTTCACTTTTTCATATTCAATGTTTACATTCATAAAACTTTACATAAGTTTGATAAAAGTGCTTTTCACTTTTGGATATACATTGTTTGCATTCTTAAAGTTTTTCATACATTGGATAAAAGTTTTTTCTAGCTTTGGATATACATTGTTTACATTATTAAAGCATTGCATGAGATGGTTAAAATTTCTTTTTCTTTTTTTTTCAAACAATGTTAGTACCTTACCTTTCTAGGAACACTAAGAAAAAGTTCATGTACCCTCCCTATGAGAGTGTTTTAATGAAAGCGAATACAACCTTGGACAATCCAAATGATCATATTCATTCTTCTCCTAATATTTCTCCTATTGGCGAAGAATATATTTTGGTGTTAGAAGAACCAATCAATGAGAGTTTTGAGAATCCTAGTTTTTCCTCTCCTTCTACCTCTGTTACTAGGAAAGAAATTGATGAACAAGAAGAAAAAACCATAGGTAATCATGACGACCACATAACACAACAAGAGACCATTAAGATCTATGTTCGTGTTGGATGATCAAAACTTTAAGATCTATGCAAAATCCTCTCTATGCTTCCTCTCCTATTTTGGAAGGCACTATAGGACAAAGGAATGAAATTATGGATAATTATGATAATTCCATTTTTCCTTCTCCTAGTATCTCTCCTAGTTGTGAGGAAGATGTCTTGGTGTTAGAAAATACAACCAATAAAATTCATGGGGAAAACATTCTTGGAAAAGAAAATGACATCATTGATAAGCACTAAAATTCAACCATTGATCATTCCCCTACTTGTGATGAAGTCATTTTGGAAGAACCAATCCTTGAATGTCAAGAACATTTGGTTTGTAGTTCTCCTAAGAAAACTCCTACTAGGGAAGATATAACAATGGAAGAAAATGAGATCATTGAAAATAGTAATTCCTTAGATGAATATGATGAAGTAACATTAGACTCCTCTTCACTAAGAAATCATGAAAATAAGGATAATTCTTTTGAGGTTATGCAACTTAGATACCCCTTAGAGTATCTCTCGAACCTAAACTTACCATTTATCCACCTTCTCAAAAATCACAAGTTCAAAACAACCCCGTCCGTATCCTTGAACCACCTAAGAACAATGTTTTGCAACAATCGAGTTGTAATACCATTTCTCATACATATAACACTAGAAACAATTTTCAACCAAGATAAACAACTTCAACATCCCTCCCTTTGCCTAATCCCATTTTGCCTAGTGCTCCTCATTTAACTTCATAGAGTGGGAAGGAGTATGATCTTGTTGATCAACTTAAGAATACTTCTGCAAAGATATCCCTATGGGACCTAATTCAGAATTCATCTAATTATCACACTACGCTTTAAACATCCTTACAACAAGTTGTGGTCCCCTCTAGTGCAAACCTAAATGACATAGCAACAATGATTCAAGGAATAAATGTTGACATTATTTTCCACCAAAGTGAGCTCCATCCTTGGGAAGTGCAAAAACAAAATGATGCTTTCATGATCATAGCTCAATACAATAGCACAAGGATAAAAAAAACCCTTGTTGACAATGGATCAACCCTTAATGTGTGTAGTGTGACCCTTTTGGATAGGCTTGGAGTCGATAAATCAAAAATTCAACCTGAATCTTTATATATTAAGGGATTTGACAATGTCGAAAAACAATCGCTTGGTGTGATCACTTTGCCTATTACAATAGGAAAGGAAAAATTAGAGACACTGATCCATGTTATGCCTCATGATATTTCATATAATATCCTTTTAGGTAGAACGTGGATTCATGCAATGAATGGGGTGCCTTCTACTCTTCATCATAAAATGAAATACATCTACAATAAAAAACTATACACACTCAAATCCAACCCTGAACCAAATAGTTGTTTGAACATTGAGAAAGGAAAAGAGAATCCTTTGAAAACATTAACACCAACTACACAAGTTGAACCCATGCAAGAACAAAAAAAAGATAGATGTCCTAAACCCTTCACAATGATATTACTAGATGATTTACGATCATTGAATTTTGAACCAACATTCATGGGAGAATAGAATATCATAAACAAAGTTTCATACAAGGGAAAAGAAAAAGTGGTAATGTCAACACAAAATTTAGAAGAACCTTTGAAATCATCCACCTCAACCAATTTAGAAGAAAAAGAAAAATATACTACAAAGTTTAATGAAACTAACTATCAACAACCACCAAATCCTAAAGAAATAAAAATGATTTATGGAAAAGGTGACAAACTTATGAAACAACTTGGATATAGTGGAAAAGGATGTGGTGCTAGAGAACAAGGTATTTGTGTCCCTATGAAGTATAACACGCAAGAAACAACCCATGGTCTTGGTTATTGTCCTTTGATAGAAATCAAACCAACAAACAAGCCTTCACTTCATATCAACACTCTTACAAAAGATTCCTCTAAGCTGACTTTAACAATAGTGCATCTTGAATTGATATACACTAGTGGTATTTATTGTTATCATTTGAAAGAAAAAAATAAGTCCTCACTTAACATTAATGTCATCATGCAAAAAACTAATGATTTGAATTCATTAGATTTTACACCTTCCTTTAAAGAAGAGTACAAAATCTTGCAATCTAAAGAGTCTTGTGTAAGTATGACATCCTATACTAAGCAAGAGATATCTTTGTCACAAAATAAAGAACCATTGTCTACTTTTTATCAAGAAGGTATCTTGTTGAGACTCCTCCAAGATCATTTGATATCCCTCCCTCCAAGAACACAAAAAAAAAATTGTGACAAGAATTCATTTTGTGCATATCATAGAGTTCATGGTCATGCTTCTAATGAATGTAAGGATTTGAGTAGTAAAAGCAAACATCTTAAGGAGTTTGGTGCTCTTCCTTATGTGGGGGAACCTAATTCCTCTATTTGATACTGATTTTCACTCTAGCACTCGTCTCATCAACCATTTTGAGTCATCCTTGTCTACACTAAGTGGGGGAAAGGGGTTAGGTAGCCTTGTTCTCATATGTCACTTGTGTTGGAATCAAGGAACATTGAGAGGGGGGGTGAATCAGTGTTATGCAAAATTTAACTTTATTAACTTGATCTTTAACCCACTTATAGCATTGAACCAAAAGAAAGATGAAACAACACAAGACAATCAACCACAACACCATAACACAAGGATTTTTACATGGAAACCCTATTAGGGGAAAAACCGCGGTGGAAGGCCAATCCACAATAAGAGTATACTCAAAATAAGTGTTTACAAATGGGAATGCACATGCATTCAAGCACACTACCTAGTGTTCACTACTCAGATACAAAAAGGCTTACTACCCAAAAGAATAATCACAGATAGACAATCTAGAGTCGATGAACTATGAAATTAGCATCTGTAAATGCCTGAGTATAGTTCTGATTAAGCACATTAATCGCATTCTTCACACTCTGTCTAATTTTCTCTTGAAACTCTATTTGCTCTAATTCGAATCCCAATCTTTATTTTGTGGAAGTGAAATTGTGCACAATCAATCTATAATCCTTCTAACTTTTGGATCTCATCACAACACATATCAAAATGATAGAAGTAATCAATTATATATATTTGTGACTAAAGATTTGATCAACCACATGTCGGCTTCAATAAAACATAAAACATGTACAAACTATCGACTCAATCCATAAGAAATTATTAATGCACACCAACCAAAGTCAACCAAAACATAGTGAGGACCCAAATCAACATGGTCAAACAAAAAAATACTTCAAACAATTTCGCCTCGAAGATCCACAACATGCTATATTCACTTAGTTAGCCTTCTTGCACTGTTAGACAAAAAAATCAATCAACCAGACCTTCTAACTTGCATATCAATCAATATGAGGCTCTATGATTCAATGATAGCATAGTTCATACATCGAGAGACCTTCCCTGAGATCCACAACTCAAAATGATAATAGGAATTTACATATGAATCAATATACACAACTTTGTCGAATGCTCTATTCTAGCTTTGACAGTTAACACATATTTTCAATCTAACTTCTGGTGTGAGAAAATACTAAAGTGTGGATAGGATTATTGACTAGGGTTGCCATAAATGACAACACCAGATGACTTGTGAAGTGTCTCTTTCCAAAAATCTCCCCCTTTGGCATTGATGGCAACATTTAGTGAAAAAATTCTAAGTGTCAGATCAGTACCAACATGAATACACTGCCAACCTTCAAAACTTCAAAACACAACTCCCCCTGAGATGATTATGAAATTTCTCATTGTCCCAATCTCCCCCTTTGACATCAATGGCAAAGTTGAGAAATCCACATACCAAAAATAAAATAAAATTTCTATGAACAAACTACATATGTACAACTAACATAAACTTGAATATGTCTGCAAAATCACTCTTCAACAAGCTCAAACTAGTGTCCCAACCCTTTTTGAGACTCTCCAAAATAGTCATGTGACCACAGAACAAGTAGGATTGCATCTTTGTTGACTCAAGGTTTGTCGGATCACTAACATCCATAATGTCCTGTGCTTCCTTCAATGTACTAAGCATTGTCTCCATCTTAGGACCAATCAATCCTCTGAGCTCACATACTCTTTCAAAAAAAAAATCATTTTCACGCTTCAAACTTTTGATTTTGTCAAGCAGGGATATGACTTGACCTTTTTCCTTGCTTATAGATATGGTTAGAGGATCAAATTCTTGAGAGGTACCTACTAACTATTTCTCATATTCCTTCATTTTCTTCTCAGTTCCCTCAGTGAACTTAGAAAATGATAAGCATGACTTATAAATGTTTCCACCTTTAGATAATGCACTTAAATATTCTTTACATAGGTAGTTAACAAAGATTTATCATTAGCAATCATGCTCCTCAATCTATTGAACCTTTTTCCATCAAATTCTTTTTGAACCTTATCCTCAGGTAACTTTTCAAGAGACTCAAAGTGAGTACTTACAAAGTTGATAAGTTTCTTCAGCTGACCGGATGGAGAATTGGATGAATCCTTGACATGTGTAGGAATGATCTTCTCCAAGATGCTGAATGCAAGGCTTGGCAGCTCATTGTCCTCAATGTGAGATTTCAATATCTCCTCCCTTGCCTTAGCATGAGAAAATGATGCTACCTTCAGCTTCTGAATAGGAGATAGTGGCCAAGTTGATAGGACCTTCAACCAATTCAGGGTCAAACTCCTCTTGTTGTTCTTCCAAAAAATCCTTTACTACTTTAGGAGTCTCTCTTGCTTCCACAACAATCTCTTTTAACTCATCCTTCTCTTGAACCACATATTCTCCCTTAGCTTCAGAAATCTCAATTTCATCAACTGACACAACTTTAGGAGCTTCAGTCTCCATAGGAATTTCAACATGTTGCATGTCTAGAGGATTCAGAGTATCCTCAAATGTGTCTTCTTCCCCTTCTTCAATTTTTGGACCAGATGGAACATTTTCATCATGAACTTCAGAAACAACATTGTACATGTTCTTCAATACAAGTACCATAAGAATTTTCTTAGTGTCTTTTTCCACTTCCTTAGTCTGTCTAATCATAAGCTTATTTACCCTTAATTTTCTCTTAAAATCCTTTTTATCATCATGGAGGATTTTATTCATTTCTTCCATTGACATTACCAGACATAGATCAGAAAGTATGCATTCTCTCATCTGTTCATGTTCATTGCTTGCATTAACTCTCCTCATTTCCAAAACTTCATACAGACCTTTAGGTAACTTTGATATTATTTCTATGAGAGTCATATTGAAATTATTCAAATACTTTATTGTGGCTTCCTCAAGAATTCTTTGACCGACACTATCAAAGGTGTGATACCATTCACAAAGTAGCCTAAGATTACCATCCTTAAACAAGGCTTTTTCCACTTCATCTAAAGTCATACCTGATCTATCATTTTTCATCTTTTTCTTTGCTTTCTCTTCACCAGAGGGCTTGTCCTTAGAGAATTCTGATGCCTTTGTGCCCTTATGCTTGATTTCTCTTACCTCTTCATTAGATTCAGTTTCTTCATCCTTTGAAACAACAACATAGACTCTTGTGATTTTATCCTTCTTCTTCTTTCCTTCTCTCTTGGATGTCTTGGCTTGAGCCTTCACAGGTCTTGACTTCTTTGCAGGACCGAATAAGGATGCAAAGCTTCTTGTAGATCTAGATCTGGCAGAGAATGTTGTTGGACTAGTAGACTCAGTTCTAGTTGTCTCTCTTGCTTCAACTTGTTCTCTTTTCCTTCTAGCTTCTCTCACTACTTCAGCTGATATCCCCGTGCTTTCTGCAAAACCTTCAACTTCCTTTCTCACTCCTTAGATTGTCATATGATTCTTTAGTTGTTCATGCACTTGCATATCCTTCTCTTCAAAAGTACCAAACATTTCTTCTAATGGATCCTAAGGTTTTCTTAGCAATTTTTGAGCATATAACTCCAAAAAAATTTCATCAACCTCATAACCCATAGGCATTATCCACACAGTTCTAGGTTCTATAGCTTCCATCAAACACTGATCAATGTCAACCATGAAGAAAATTGTGTCCTTATATTTTTCCACAATAGAAGTAGGAATCCTTTCTCTGGCTTTCATTTCATTATGAAGACTTTTGAAATAACCCCAGATAGTAGTTTTCTAGCTTTGATGTCACCAATTCCATACAAGATGTCTCTAATTTGAACAACTACCAGTTTATCACCTTGCCATTGAAATTTTCCAACTCCCAGTACTTCATTCATGAAGTATAAGAATAAACATAGCAACAGATTACCATACTTGAAAGAATTCTTCTTATCCTTCTTGATTTTTCCAAGATTCTCAATTTGATGGCTTTGGAGTAACTCACATAGGTCATATTCTGCATTTTCCTTGACCATTTGATAAGTTGCATAGATTGTAGTATTGGATATAGATTTATCCCGACTGGAGTGATATATTTTATATCCAATAACCATAGAGAAAAATCTCACATCCACTTCAACGATGTCATTTATTGTCATGGCTCTTTTGTCAAAAACTGAACCAGTTGCATCAATAACTATTTGGTTCTTCATAGATTTCAATGTCAAAAAACCACCAGATGAATTCAAACCTATAGCAATCCTTATAGATTCCTTTGTGATCTTGAAAGGCTGACTTAACCATAGGAACTCAACATGTACTCCACTCAATATGTACTGAACCCATTCATTTTCATCGAACATGGGAAACTTCACAATTTGTGTGAACTTCTTCTCCTCTAGAGTTTTGAATTTAGGTTTTACACAAAAATATTCTCCCACAATGTGATTGGTATAAAAATTCAACAACTGGGAGCTTCCTTATTCTTCAACATTTGCATAAATGTATGCCCTAATATCTTCGATATGAAAAACACCATACGAAATGGAAGAAAATGTGCCTAATGGTAATGTCTTGATGGATTTGAAGAAGTGCTATTTGAATTTTGAATGGGGCCTATCCTTAATATTGACAACCAATGGAGTAGCCATTTCCAAAAAATTCAATTTCATGAGTTTATAGATAAATACCTTTCATTAGATTAGGGTTTGATTTCCAAATCGCCTTCAGACTTGTATCTTCACCAATATTCACTATAGAGCTCTCCAAACTTCTTCTTCTTGAAATGCAATGTGACAAATGAGGGATAGAAATGACTTTTTATCATTCATGCACCTAAATTTTTCATCGCAATAAATGATTTTTCCCTAGGTCTTCCAGATACCCTATTTTCATAGATAGTGAAAGAAAATTCTTCTATGAACCTTCAATTTTGCACAAATATCCTCCACAAGAGATCCCAAAACATCTGCACATCACTAATGCAGTCAATGTTATCTGCCACATTCTGGTACCAACTACCAACAAGGGGGTTAAAATATTTTCTTGAGAACTCCCCCTAGGCCAGAGGCCATAAACTAATTCCCGGAGGAATTACAAGAACCAGATTCTAGTGCTAAACCATTTCTTGCATCAAAAGGACTCTTCTTCATTTGCTTCTTGGTCTCATCTGTAGTAACTTTTCCTTTTCCTTTCTCATCCTTCTACATGTTTTTCCTTTGATTTATCTGACCCTTCTTGCTTTTACAGAATCTAGCAATGTGACTAGATTTGTTACAGTTATAGCACACAATATTTCTTTGTCCAGACTAGTTGTTCCATTGATTTTCTCTTGATATGCACTAGTTAGCAATATGGCCAAATTTATTGTAG
>VDFB02281492.1:522607508-522646929 GCA_007258455.2 Sequoia sempervirens
TTTTAGATCACTTGACAAAGAATATGAAGGGTCAGCTAAGTATGGATTTTCTTTTCTAAACAAATAAAAAATAAGAGCAAGTTAAGAAAGGAAAATAGAAAGAGGAAGATGAGTTGGAGCAGGTGAAGAGATAGACCACAAAAAAAGTGTAGATTTTTGGGTAGAGGGGTGCACTTGGGTGAGAAGAAAAATTCACACCAAATTTCAAAGTGTGAAGGTAGCCTTAATAGCATATGGATCATCACACCATATTGAGGAAATACTATAATTTCTAATTTGTTTAGTGAAGAAAGGGTTTTCTATAAAATGCAAATATGGCCAAGTAAAGAGGCCACACACCTAAGGTTAATGAGTGGATAAACCAGTGCTAATAAAAGTGAAGTGGTTGCATTAGTCAAGTTATGGTTTGTGCAAACTAAGAGTGGAGGATTGCGTGGTATCTTAGAGAAAAGTGTAGAAAAATTACATACAGATGAGGTTGAGCCATAGTAAAAACAAGTGTAGAATTAACTGAAATATAAAATGAATGTAAGTTTAGTGTGGCAGACAATGTGGGTAGGAGAAGTTGCAATATAATATATGTTGCAAAAAATAAAGGAGATTGTGTCATTTTTCATGTGGGAATGTAAAGAGAAAAAATGTTAAAAAAGACATGTAACGTTAGAAGATCAATCTAAATAGAGGGGTGAAGGATTGTGAGTGTAGATTGGGGAAAATAAGAGTTGACCAAGTAAGATCTTGGAGAGAGTGAAAGTTAAAATAAAAAGAATGAGAATACATATTGGAATGACACAGGTTGTACCTATTAGAGAGGAGAGATTAAAATAGTATAAAGATATGTTCTTGAAGATTTTGTGCAAGTCACACCATTGGGAGAGTTGATAGAGTCAGGTTAGTGTGAGAGGAGAAGTGAAGAAGAGGTCCATGTAGAGACTACCAAATGAGAAATGGAAAAGATTTACATGTTTTAAAAACATCTACAAATTTAATGTATAATATATTTGGTTATTAGAACAAGTACAATTACACATAATTTTGGATTTATAAAAATTCAATGAAAATCTTGTGATAATTCTGGAGTTTGAGCTGAGTTTATTTCATGGTTTTGGAGAAAACTTAATTTAATTTAAATTGATAAATAAAATTTCCAATTTGGTTAGTAGTTGGCTGTGGTTGAGGATTTTCTCATGTAATTGCGTTTTTGAAATAATATTGATGATATTTAAGTTTATAATTTTTTCGTCTCCATCACATTTTCACAAAGGCTCTTCCAAAAGGTACATTTGAGTATCTTGGGTAGAAGCTAGGGGTGATTTATGCTCCTTTCAACTAGATGCATAAGTTGGTGCATCTGTCTAGGAAAGAAATTTAAGATTAATTATTTTTCCTAGATTAATGAAGGCTACCTCTCAAGGGGAGTAGGTAGTGGTGTATTTGGTTGGTACAATCAGGGGAGCATATCTTGTACCCATAATAGGGAGAGATCAGTAGAGAGAAAGAGTAGTGGAGAGAAAGTAAATGGGAGAGAGTAGTTTGTAGGTGTTACCTAAAGTGAAGTATGTAGGTATTTCCCTTTTCCATTGATGTCAAAGGAGGAGAGAAGTTTGAAAAGCATGGAGAGAGTGAAAAACATAAGGAAATTATTGATGTCAAAGGGGGAGAGAAGTCTAAATTATGAAATGTAAGAAATTTCCAAGGGGGAGAGATTCTTGATGTAGGGTTGCTTTTGTGAGCTAGTGTTTCCATTGCAGAGTTTCATTTTTTGCTGATGGTTTTTCAAAGTGAGTGTTGCCATCAATGACAAAGGGGGAGATTGTTGCAATGTTTTCATTGATGTCAACATGGAGATTGAGATTGTTGCACTATGTTGTCTTTAGTTTTGTCATTGATATAAACCTATGTCAACCTTTAGTGTGGTGTTGAGCAAGTGTTGTAGATAGGGATATTGTTGGTGTTGCAAATGGGGAGATTGTTGTAATCTTTAGTGTGGTGTTGATGAGAAGGTGTTTTCCATGTTGTTGATGCAGCTGGTTCACTTGGTTTCCAAGTGCTTTTGAGAAAATTGTGTAAAAGAGTGTACAAGGTGGAAGAGTTGTGTTATGCACTATGCTCTGCATTCCTTCATGGTTGAAGATATGCTTGTGTAGTTTGGATGATATGATCAAATGTGTTAAGAGGTGTTATATCTAGAGTTTCAGGTTCTGGATCGCATGGTAGTGGAATTTGTGTTTGATAGTATGCTAGACTATGAAGAAGGTTATCTGGGAGAAATGGAATTGCTCCACATTTCTCTGCATTGTAGGTTTTTTGTCTTGCAAATTTGGGAACATGCTAATATTTTCTATACCGACCTTCCCATGGAGTGTTGTGTGTTTAGATGTTCCACAAGGTTGGATAGTGAGTTGTATGTATGCGGTAGTGTTGCTGGCTACATAAGATGATAGTATTCTCAGTCTCAGATGGTTGCGGTAGTATTGCTGAATACTCTGATGGTGCTAGAATATTTTGGGATGTTGTGAGTTTTGGATCTTAGTTATTTTCATGGTTTGTCCTTGATGACTGTTAGCTCTCAAAAATGTAGGTTTGAACCATGAAAGGTTACCAAGCTTTCACAACGTTTTAGGGTAATAGACAAGGTCAAAAGATTTAGACCTTCTACTCTTCAATTGCTGCCAGACCTAGGCGAGTGTACCTATCTGAATGAAGCAGACTTGACTTATGATTATCCTTCTTGCAATGATTTGTCCACAATGGCAGATGAAGTGAACACATGAATTCAAACTTGATACAAAAATCAACATCAATCTTCTAATCTAGATCCTAAAATTCTCAATTAACAGATGTAAAGGAAATGAATGAATCTAAATGATGAAATTCCAGAAACCAGTGCCTTATTGGGTATGCAGTGTCAAATGAAATAGAAATAGGAAACTTATTCTGGAAGAAACTCAAATTGTCAGCATATGTTATGTTTATAACTTGTATAAACATGCAAGGCTGTGACTACCAAGCTCTACTTTAATAATCCAAATGAATCTCCCTGATTACTATGATCAACCAAAAGGATTTAATCTCTCCTTGAAAGAACTAGTCAATTAATCACACAGATACAACAGATGTGCACTGATAAACTAAAAATAATCTTGTTATATCAATTTAAACAACCAGAAAGAATCAACTTGGAGACAACTTAGCAATACTTTTCAATAAAATCAACAGACAATTGACATCAAAACTAAACTGCCACACCAACTGATTTTCATTGAAATCGACATTTGAAAACATGCATCATAGTCTCTTATATGAGAACTTTATTCTATTGTATCCATTCCTAATCTACCTACTGTAATCTCCTAATGATTTCCATTCACAATCGGGAATGAATATTTATACATATGCATTTGAACAGACATGTCACTTCACATTCCAAACGTCAGCCAACAGTTGCAATCGGGCTCATTTCATGTCGGCTAGCATCATATGAATTTTATTAATCAACACTGGAACAGTCACCGAGACAACCCTGTAAGTATGCCGAAGGAAATTATAACAATGTCAGTCGCCCCCCTTGTTTTATTTGCTTTTGTTGTGACCCATCAAAGTTGGGGACATGTCATACAAATCACTCCAAGTTTCACCGAGAGCCAGCCTTGTAATACTCTTCCGGTCATTGAGACAAATTAGCTTTCTCACTGAGATGTGCCCCCTTGCTTCATCCGCTTCGCTGTGACTTTATGATATCAGAGAGACCTCTCGTAGAGCATATTATGTCTTACCAAAAATCTTCATCCATCCTGTGTGTCGCAGGGACAATTCAATTCTCATACTGACAAAGTCCTTTTGTGTATTATCGGCGAGACCAGAGGTCACTCGCCAAGACCTCACCCCGAAAACCTTAACTCTTACCGATATATCCTTTTGTTGTCAATCGGTAAGACATGCAGCACTCGCCAAGACATTACATCGATGGCCATAATTTTTACCGATAAGCCTCCATGTGCACATGGTCGGCAAGACATAAACCTTTTCACTATGACCTTTCACTGAAGCCTTTAACTCCTGTCGATAAGCATTTTGATAGAAACCCTTTTGTTATGAGTCGGCGAGACATATACATTTCACTATGACCTTTCATCGAAGCCAAAATATTTTGCCAATGTATCTCGATATATGTTGGTCGGTGAGACAAGGAAAGATTGCCAAGATATTACATCGAAGGAAATCTCTCACCGATGAGCACCCCTTTGCCGCCGATCGGTGAGACAATAAGGTCTCGCCAAGACCCTATCCCGAATAGCATGATTCTGGCTGAAGTGTGTATCCCACTCTGTCACCAAAACAAAGTGAAAGTCCCACCGAACAGAAAAATAGATGAATTCTGATCGCCATGACAATGAAAAAGTCTCGCCTAAAGCCGCCTGCAGGTAAAGCCCAATCGCTCTGATATAAAAGGAGCCTTGTTGATAGGCAACACAAAATCCTTTTAACAAGAATACTCAATGGGTCAGAGAGAGCATAATGAACTCACACCGATAGGAAAAAGAATGTGCAATATTTAGACAAAGATGACTTTATGGGGAAAATATGGACAAAATGAAAACAAACCCATGTGCTTATGATAAGGACTCCAATGGAAACTTAGGGGTATGAAAACTTGTGAAATTATTTAGAAATTTATAGTCCCAACAGTGGCTCCATCTGGGGATGAATGATAGTAAGATAATTGCAAGGATCCAGATGTTTGGGGGAGCAAACTAGACAAAAAATGATGAGCAGTGAGCAGAATGGAAATGGACAATGGAAATGAAAGAAAAATGGAGATGAACAAAACCCTAAACTACTATGTATGGAAAGGAATTTTAAAGAGGATAAGCAAGAGTTGTCCATGCACTGGCAACCCTTAATCCTCTGTGTTTCAACTTCACCTATTCTAAGCTATTATGATTTGAAACTCAAACCATACTTTCCCCTATCAAATACTTGGTTTTATCTTGAGTTTATCAGATTCTTCTTGAAAACATTCATGCAACCTACTCTATCACTGTTATTGAAAGTTTTTAGAAAATCATCATGCTCGGCTTGGCCCAAATTCCCTACACCATCCTGCAGTTCAAATTCTTCATCATCATGGGAGAAAATTCTGTCAACTTCAACATACAATGCATACTCAATGCAAAATTCCTCATTATATTTCTCACTGTTATGAATTATGAAACACTCTCCCAACTGTATTTAAAATTGACCATCAAAGTGCTTCTCTTGAGAATCAAAAAATTTTGTTATATCAATACTGTCTAAAATCAACAAATTTGAGACCTTTTGCACCACTTTGACACTACCATTTGGATACAACACTGGACTATGACCCATATCTTCAATATCAAGAATATATGAACCAATAAAATCTAGACCTCTATCATCCTTGGTATGCAAACAAATGTCATCTTCACATGAGTTAGAAATTTCAAAATCACATACCTTATCCTGAATGGACATAGACTTTTGATCAACACTAAAGGTTTCACCATCATTCCAAGAAATGCATTGGGAGTCATAAAAATCTTTACACAAAGATCTTTCACTTTCAAAACAAATGTAAGCAGGATGCACAACTTCAAGATCACCTTCATGTGCACATCCCTGGTATTCAGGAGTTAACAAATCTGAAATCTGTTCACAGCTAAGTGAACAAGCCTCCACATTTTCATCACTATAGTTGCATTCTTCACTTTTGTCATCATCAAAAAGAAGTCCACGATCATCAGAGAATGAGAAATCAGAAACAATATCAGCACAGTCATTTATGCCATGATTACTTTGTTTATCTAAAATTATCTCCTCTCTATCATAAAATGGATTTGAAAATATCTGAAACTCATTCATGGACACACCTTGGCAAAAAATCATCTAATATTCATTTAACTCTTCATCATACAATGGGTTTGAAAAAGTTTGGAAATCACTTTCATATGTACAAACCTCTTTTTTATCAAATGTTTCTTCACAACTTTCAATTGCAGTTGGAGGTATTATCTACTTACTATCAAATAAATTGATATTTCCCATCGCTTCTTCACCCTAATCTTCATAAGAGGTAGAAGAATCCCTTGATTGCAGATCAAAATCCTCAGGTTCATCATCAAAATCTGAATATTCACTGGATTCCTCACAACATGCACTGCTTTCCCTGTCACAATCTGTTATGCAAGAGAGATACCTTGCACCTTCATCTTCCTCATGCAAGCTAACATGTGAGTTATTCTTACTTGCACATGTCTCATCTTCTATTGGATTGATCTCCTGATGCTCATCCGTGATATCACCACCATCTTCATATCTTTTCCCCTAGGATAACGCTTGAATGAAGTCAAGAGAGGAGCCTTCGACCTTAATCCTTTTCTTCTGCTCCAATGTTTCTCCTTTGTTTTCTTCCTTCTGATCAATCTCTTGCATTTATTTGCTCAACTCTTTAACTTCCTCCTTTTGGACAAGATTTTGTTCACTTTTATCATGCTATCTATTTTTTGCTTTCTTCTCAGTCCCTTGTGTCACCTTATGATCCTTCATAAAAATTCCTCTGAGGACACCCTCCTTCTCATTTACTATCATATTTCTCAACTAGTACTTACACTTTGCTTCTTCAACTGCAGCAATAGTTAGTCTCTCTATCTCCTTTCCGGTGAATCTCTTCATACTGCATTGAGTAGGCACCTCAACAGAATGTGGCTCTGTATAATCTTCTTCAGAGTCAGAAAGGACCTACTATTCAACCATATGGACATTGTATTTCTGATTTGAAACATCATACTGATAACCTTCATCCTCTGAAGATGAGTACCTCTCCTCAATTTGGTGAAAAGTATTTGAAGTCAAATATACTGTGTGATCTTCTCCATTGTTTCCCATCAACATTCCCTCTTGCACTCTTTGGGCTACAACATAATAATTTGGGGAATGTGGCTTATCACATAATTTACAGAAGTAATTGTTACTTACCATATAGGTTTTTCCCTTCATCAATGGATCAGGAGTTTCTTTGCTTCCAGGCCTAGCTGTTATAGGTTTTTCGTCCTTCCAGTCTATATTATAAGGCATGTCATGCAACCTCAGCCTCTCATTTCTGTAAGTATTCTCCTGTCTGTAATGATAATTGTTGCTTTGCTGAGGAACCTTAGGATTGTCTCTTTTATCAATTATCCCTGCAACCCTCCTATTGTTTTCAATTGTCAGTGCCATCGTCTAAGCCTCAGCTAAGTCTCTTGGGTAACTATTTCTTAGTTCATACCCCATTTTAGTATCAAAAGCATTCAAATAAACACTCAGTGCTATAGGATCTGGAAACTTTGATCCAAGAGGTATTTTATTCTGCAACTTATTGAATCTCTGATTAAAATCATAAATTGTATCATTTTGATCTTTCTGAATGTGTATTAATTCATGAAGAGCAGCATCTGGTGCACTTAGATTCCCATATTGCTCGAGGAATCGATCCTAAAATCCTTGGAGAGAATTAATAGAGAATGCTGGTAGGCTATTGAACCAATCCCTGGCATCTTCAATAAGTGATATCATGAATAGCCTCATGTGTAAATCTTCATATGGCACATCCAAATCTTGGATGAAAGCATTGAAACTTCTTAAATGCTCCTTAGCAGTAATTGCATTACTCCCTATAAACTTTGGAACAAGACTTCTCCAACTACCATCCATTGGATAAGGGGATAATTGAATCCCTGCCAAATCAAACTATCAAACCATTGTTGTGTATTGATGAGGGGGGGCACTAGGTGGGTACTGATGCTGGTATGGTGGACTATTGTATTGTGTATGATGTTGTGGCACATACTACTGACCATAAGGTGGTTGTGGTGAGTATGTATTCTGTTGTGCATGATATGCATTGCCTCCATTGTGAAAATTTCCAATTGTACTATCAGGAATTTGAGGGGTCCAATGCCTGCCTACATTTGTGTATTCATTCTTGTCCAATTGTAGTCCTTTCTTTTCCAATTCTTCAATTCCTCTTGTCAACTACTACTTCTCAAAATATTCTTTCGTTCCACACACAAATTCCATTCTTCATCAAGATTTTTTCAGAGTCACCACCTACTTTTCCAAAAGTAGGAAAATAATTCTTTCTGATCTTTTCCCAAGCGGGATCACCTTTTTTGAAACTTCTCAAATTACAACTTCTTCTTCAATGACTCTATATGATGGTCTTCAACCGAATTTTCTGATTTTTGTCCCCGGCGGAGTCACCAATTTGTTAGCTCTCAAAAATGCAAGTTTGAACCACGAAAGGTTGCCAAGCTTTCACAATGTTTTAGGGTAATAGACAAGGTCAAAAGATTTAGACCTTCTACTCTTCAGGTGCTGCCAAACCTAAGCGATTGTACCTATCTGAATGAAGCAGACTTGACTTATGATTATCCTTCTTGCAATGATTTGTCCACAATGGCAGATGAAGTGAACAAATGAATTCAAACTTGATACAAAAAGCAACATCAATCTTCTAATCTAGATCCTAAAATGTTCAATTAACAGATGTAAAGGAAATGAATGAATCTAAATGATGAAAATGTAGAGACCGGTGCCTTATTCGGTATGCGGAGTCAAATGAAATAGAAATGGGCAACTTATTCTAGCAGAAACTCAAATTGTCAGCATATGTTATGTTTATAACTTGTATAAACATGCAAGGCTATGACTACTAAGTTGTACTTTAATAATCCAGATGAATCAACTTGATTACTATGATCAACCAAAAGGATTTAATCTCTCCTTGAAAGAACCAGTCAATTAATCACACAGATACAACAACTATGCACTGATAAACTGAAAATAATCTTGTTATATCAATTTAAACAACCAGAAAGAATCAACTTGGAGATAGCTTAGCAATATTTTTGAATAAACTCAACAGACAATTGACATCAGAAATAAACTACCACACCAACTGATTTTCATTGAAATCACCATTTGAAAACATGCATCATAGTCTCTGATATGAGAACTTTATTCTACTGTATCCATTCCTAATCTACCTACTGTAATATCCTAATGATTTCCATTCACAATTGGGGATGAATATTTGTACATATGCATTTGAACAGACATGTCACTTCACATTCCAAATGTCAGCCAACAGTTGCAATCGGGCTCATTTCATGTCGGCCAACATCTTATGAATTTTATTAATCAACACTGGAATAGTCGCCGAGAAAACCCTGAAAGTATGCCGAAGGAAATTATAACATTTTCAGTCACCTCCCTTGTTTTATTCTCTTTCACCATGACCCATCAAAGTTGGGGAGATGTCATACAGATCACTCCAAGTTTCACTAAGAACTAGCCTTGTAATACTCTTCTGGTCATTGAGACAAATTAGCTTTCTCACCGAGATGTGCCCCCTCACTTCATCTTCTTTGCTATGACTTTATGATATCGGGGAGACCTCTTGTAGAGCATATTATGTCTTATCGAAAGTCTTCATCCATCCTGTGTGTCACCGGGACAATTCAATTCTCATAGCGACAGAGTCCTTTTGTGTATTATCGGTGAGACCGGAGGTCACTCGCCAAGACCTCACCCCAAAAACCTTAACTCTTACTGATATATCCTTTTGTTGTCAATCGGTAAGACACTTAGCACTCGCTAAGACATTACATCGATGTCCATAATTTTTATTGATAAGCCTCCACATGCACATGGTCGAGAAGACATAAACCTTTTCGCTATGAACTTTCACCGAAGCCTGTAACTCCTGTCGATAAGCATTTTGATAGAAACCCTTTTGTTATAAGTCGATGAGACATATACATTTCGCTATGACCTTTCATCGAAGCCAAAATCTTTTGCCAATGTATCTCCATATATGTCAGTCGGCAAGACAAGGAAAGATCGCCAAGATATTACATCGAAGGAAATCTCTCACCGATGAGCACCCCTTTGTTTCCAGTCGCTGAGACAATAAGGTCTTGCTAAGACCCTATCCCAAATACCATGACTCTGGCCGAAGTGTGTATCCCACTCTATCGCCGAAACAAAGTGAAAGTCCCGCCGAACGGAACAATAGATGAATTCTGATTGCCATGACAATGAAAAAGTCTCACCGAAAGCCGCCTGTAGGTAAAGCCCAATCGCTATGATATAAAAGGAGTCTTGCCGATAGGCAACACAAACTCCTTTTAACAAGAATACTCAATGGGTCAGGGAGACCATAATGAACTCACACCGATAGGAACAAGAATGTGCAATATTCAGACAAAGATGACTATATGGGGCAAATATGGACAAAATGAAAACAAACCCATGTGCTTATGATAAGGACTCCAATGGAAACTCAAAGGTATGAAAACTTGTGAAATTATTCAGAAATTTACAGTCCCAACAATGACAAAATCACTTTTTGGGTCTCATGGTCTGATAGTTTTAGATTTGGTCTCTCAGAATCATTTTGCTCTCCATATTCATGTGGCTTCTAGTTCAAATTTATGAATACAATTATCTTCAGATGGTTATGGTTACTGACAGTGTTGATAAGGATTGATATAGGTTATTCAAATGATGTTCATTGTGACAAGGCATGCATTAGCTTTTTTGATAAATGATATAGCTATCTTGACAGGTCGTTCAAGTTGATCACCGTTCAGACTATTCAGGTATATCATTTTCAATATGATCTTGGCTTCATTGTTATTTATTAGGTTAATCTTGGCATATGATATTCAATTATCATTGAGATTTTTCATGACACTCTATTGGAGGTAAAGCCACACATGGCTTTGACTTGGCTTAGTTAGTAATCAGGTTCTTCTCATTTCAAGTGAGATATGGTTTACATTGCATATTACACTTAGTGTATTTTGACCTCCATCTCAGGCAGTTTGGTTCTTGTTTCAATTGCTCCATGAAACTTGGTATAGTAACATCATTGCTCTCATGTCTCTAAAGCCATCTTGAACTCACATTTTATTTGATGGTTTTTATTGGCTCACATGGCATATAATTTTTACTTTTTATTTGGAGCCTCTTATGCTCTAGCCTTGACTCTATAGTCAACATTCAAAGGCAATTGCTTATCTTTATTAGTTGAAGCCTTTTCTTTTTACATATGATATTGATATATCATTGTCATGATAATATTTTGTGGGGTTGACATCTAAATGGAAACAACCCTATCAAGTTTCCTTTAGCATATTTCAGTGGTAATATTTATTGGGTTCGACTTATGTAAAAGGCTACTTGTTTATATCACTTGGTAGCCATCATTCTCCATATTTTTAAGTCAGCATTATGAGAATCTTTGACTCAGAATATAGTTCATTTTAATTATCATTATGTGTCGACAGTTTGCAAGAAAAAATTGGAGGTGATCATGTGGTTGGATCTTTGGTAAATGATTAGTCAAGCAAACTCATAAGCATTTTTAATTAGTTGATTATTATTGTTTCTTTTTTCCTTCGGACTCCAAATCTTATTAACTTTGGAAAAGTCATCAAATGACTTGAGAGAAGACTTGTTTAGGGAAAAATGATATTGCATTTTCATTGATTATGGTTTGGAACCCTAGCACCACCATGCTGGAATTTTAGTTGCATATTGTGCAAGGTTGCTATGGTATTTTGATTTGGTTTTCAGTTATGTTGGTCTTTGATGGTTGGCAAGATTGTTGGTGGTTTTCATTTGAGCTAGAAGTGGTAATTTGGGTAGTTTTCATAAAGAAATTTAGGCATTTTATTTGTAGGTTAAATCCACCGTGACAGAGGCAATATCTATGCATTGTTTTGATCTTTCAAAGGTAAATTTGGTAAATGAAGAGGAAAAGAAAACTTTGTTTTTAGTTTCAAATAAATTTCTGAACTAAACTGAAACTACCTTGAACCCGAGTGTAAACTCAAGGGTTTCATCTCGCAGTGGCATTTCATCTTCATATCATTGATTTTTTCTTAAAAATACTTGATTGGCATCATGATCAAATATTATGTTTCTTACCAGTTCAAAAACTATGGTTATTGAATGTGGTTTTTTTTTCTTGACAAAGATATATAACCGTTTCACAAACATTGTATATGTATCTCTACAAAAACACAAAAAAGAGTGTGATGTGAAGAGAGGAAATTGTCTGGACAGAGTATTGCTTATTGTGAAATCATTTTGTAAAAAAGAAGAAGAGTGGGCTCATATTGTTTTTATCTCTAATTGTATTATAGAGATTATGTTTTGAGTTGAGCATTATTACAAAATCATTTTGTATCCTATTGTAATTTTATGACTGCAAAGAATGATTGCAGTTATAAGTGTTATGCCTTGCATAACCACCCCACTTTTATTTGAATCAAAATGGGTGCCCCTTTTTCTTTTTGATTACTTTGCTTCTGGTTTCTTGTTTTCCTCTTTGGAATTCTTGTGTCTTCCTCTTAGTTTTGACTGTTGATCTGTCTGATTTAATTTTGGTTCTGTCTCAACCTAAACTAGTTTTCTCCTTATTAGGAATTCAGTGAAAGAATTATAAGCAATGGTGGATTTATTATGATATGTCTTGTTTACTTATGAGGACTAATACATGCCTTTTCTTTTATAGGATTGAATTATGCACCTGGGGATATTTGTTAGGCGAGCTCAGTTGAATGCTATTCCTCAATACAGTTGGTCTTAAAAATTAGTTAAGGTAAGAGTCGATAGGACCCTAGGGATGTCATAGTGATCGAAATTCATGTGCAGTTCATTTTGGCAAGACACCATGCAAGGTCCCGATGACATGGAGTTTCCTATCGACATGAGGGGTTTCCTTCAGAGAAAGCTCTCAGCGAGATCTTCAAGTCTCACCAACCACTGTCAAAGACATCCACATATCGGTAAAGGATTTTCTCTTTGCCAGAAGGTCTCAATGAAGGCCATATGTCTTGCTGACTAGCGAGGACAAACAAATCACTTCGGCAGGAGTTTGTCTTCGATGAGAGGTCTCGCCGAATAGTGGATGTCTCACCAAAACCTGAAGGTCGTTGACGTAGTAGTTGGAGTGCTCTAAGAGGTCTTAATGGAGAAGAAAGTCTCACCAACCAGTGCAAAGGGGGATTCCATTGGTGGTCATCAGCGAGAGAACTGGTAAGTCTGGGCGACCAAAGAGTGAGTGTGTGGACGTCTTCACCATGATGTGAGATGTCTATGGGACATCTCACTGACAAAGGAAGGTTACAGCAGCACAGATGAGAGTCGTCGTAGGTCCTGCCAAAGGGTCAATCTTCGATAGGACATGGTGGGCTCGATATAAGGTCTCACTGAATACATTTGGTCACACCGACAGGGCACAAGGGGGGAGGTCTATCAGTACGACCATAAAAATGTCCCAATGACAACAGGGTTTAGCAAAGGAAGCTTCAGTCGGCATAAAGTCTTGTCGACCAGAGGAGGTCTTGCTGATGCAGAGAGGCTTGCCAAGATGTATGAAGCTGGTGAAAGGTCTCACCGAACGGTGAATGTCTCACCAAAATACAAAGGGAGCTCACCTGACGAATTTGGCATTGTCGTGACTCTTGTTGACAGAGTAAGTTCAGGGGAGAAAACAAGGGCTCGCCATAAGGTCTCCCCAACATGACAAAGTCTCCACGACATATAAGATGAGCTCGCCCAGGGTTTGACATTGCTATAAGGTCTCGCTAACTAGCGATGGTCTTGCCATTACCAAACAAGCTCAAGGAGAATGAAATAGTTCAATAAAAGGTCTCACTGACCGTGTGATGTCTTACCAATAGAAGAGGGGGCCCCCACCAAAAGAGAAATGGAGTCTCAGTGATGCACTGGGAATGAAAGAAATGCATGTTAGTATAACTAAAGAGGATTCCCCCCAACACAAAAGGTTGCCAAAGAATGATAAATTCGGCATAGGGTCTGGCCAAAAGGCAGAGGTCACATCAAAGTGAAGGAGCCTGAAGACAATAAAGGAAGCTTGGGGAGACTCAGAACGAATGCAACGGGTTTGGTAGGATGTCTTGCCGACCCGAGAGACTCTCAGCAAAAGAGAATGAGCTTGAGCCCGAGAGGAAGAAAGGAATTTGAGCTCAGCGAGAATGAAAAAGGAGTTCGTTGAAGGTCTTGTCGACAATGATGGATTTCCCAATAAAGGATGATGTTGGAGAAACTCCAAGAGAAAATAGGAGCTTCACCATGTGGTCTCAGCGAAAGGATGAAGTCTTTCCGATGGTCTTTTGGAGCTTGATGTGACTTTTGTAGCCCATTGGAACTTTTTTCTGACTACATAATGCTATGGCGATAACTATGGTAAGACAAAATCGCATCGGGGAGACACAATAGGTGTCTCACCGACATGCGATACCATGCAGACTACTTTGACTACCAAGGAATCTCACGTGGCCACTGTTCCTCCAATCAGATGAGGAAATTGACTGATTGACCATCCCCATGTAGGAGGACCAATAGAGTGCAAGCATGATGGATCCATTCTAAAATTAGGGAAGCATGGATCAGTTCGGGTGAAATGTAGAGATTTATGGGGAGGTCCAATGGTTCTTCCAGAAGATGGTTGACGAATAGAAAGTTTAGGACATGAGGGAATCCGAAAGAAGGATGAAAGATCAATGACTCACAAGGATAGTTGTGGCCACTGCTGGTGAGGAGATAGATTGATATTAATGACAATCTTTTGAGCATTCAAGGCAGATTGCAGAGGGAGTTCAAAGATGGACACCGAGATAGAGGAGTAAATGCAACAGCTGCTAGAAGATCAAAAGGACTTCTCCTAAGGATAGAAATTCTTCATGAGCATGGACAACAAGGCTTCCAGTTTGAATGAAGTTTTGACTTTCCTTAGAAAGATCTAAGAGCTGACTCTCCCAAGTGCAGATATTTTGTAAACCCTAGTGCAGGGGGACAGCGCATTCTTTTGATGCATTTTGTATATAAGGAATGCTTGCCTCTTTGGAAAGGTTAGAGTTTTTATGGTTAGAACTGTTAGTGTTAGCACTTCTAGAATAGAACTTCTAAGGTTAGAGGATTGTTAGCAGTTAGTCAGTTAACAGAAGGAGATAGAGTTGCATCTTGATTCTTAGTAATGAGATCTTCTTTTGTCTTCTTGGTTAACAGTAAGGTTTTAGTACAGACTGTGATTTGTTTTTCTAAAATCTCTTAGTGTAGTTGGAAACAATCTGAAGATTCAAATTCTCTGTACACTGGTGATTGTGCCAGCTTTTGTAAACATTGTTTATCTATTTTAAATAATAGTAGAAGCAATCAGAGTTTAATCTACTTCATGTTGTGTTCTTGAATGATACTTGTCTTAGTTTTATCATTTGATTTGTGGATCCTTCAAGGAATGAAATATTATTTTCTATTTTATTTAAATGGTAATTAAAATTTGTTATACAAATTAGCACTGAGAATGAAAGAGGTTGTGTGTCAATCACAAGTTTATCTTGTTCTATAGTTTTGGTTTACAAGTTCCTTGAAGTTAACAAGTCTGGTTGAGATTGGATGAACTCTCATTCTTTTCTGTTTCAAAACCCTGATCTATCTTTTGTTGTTTCTTTAAAAACCCTAGTTAAAGTAGGTTTTATTTTCATGCTTGATCTAAGAACAGTCCAAAAGCTCAACACCAACAAGTCCCTTTAATATTACTATTGCATTGACCACTGAGTAACATCAACACAGTTCAGACCCAACTACAAAGACCTTGGGAGCTAAGGCATCCACATGTTTCCTTTCTCTTTCAGGAGAAGCAAAATAGCAATATTTTGTTTGTATTGTTGTGGTGCTAAAATTTCCATCAATAAGAACTGGTGCTAGAAGGAGGGACTTTGAAGGGAAAACTGGATAATCCTCAGAGAAGTCCCATAGATTTCTTCGATCAGCAGAAAATTCATCATCTTTCATGGAACTCAAGACCCCAACAAGACACAAGAATCATAAGGCTGGGGCAACAATCATACCACCTTTATCAGCTCTGCTCACTCCACCACACTTTTCACAAGTACCCTAGTGGATACCTATTAATCCACCATCATGTCCATCTCAATTGTCATCACAGCTGATTCAACCCATACAACAGCTGGCTCAACCGCCACGGCCACCAATGGCATTCTTTCAAAATAATCCTTCTCCATTAGGGACTATCCCTGGGGGTTTTCACAATATGCCCAAGAACCCTGAGAAATTCTACCCTAAGTATTTTCATGGTGAATCACAGAGTGCTAAGGAACACATACAAGCCTTCAAGGATGCGTGTACTAGAGCTCAGGTAGCTCACCATGATGTAGTTTGTAGGTTATTCCCCTATTCTTTAGGGGATATGGCCTACAATTGGTACCTTAATCTGCCTCAAGGTTCCATTCTAACCTAGACACATTTGGAAAATGCTTTCATTAACTAGTTTAGGGTTTATGTGGACCCAACTCTTTTATATCATCAATTTGCTACCATCAGGAAGGAGCCAAGTGAATCCTTACCTTTATTCAATACTAGATTCCAGCGAATGTATAGAAGATTGCAAGATCCCTATCTAGTCACTAAGAACAGTGCCATTCTAGCTTACTTTAGTCATAGACCCCCTATTGGGCTTGTTCTTGCAAAGAACTTACCAGCTAGATGAAATTGATTCTCTATCCAAAGTTTATCATTTAGCTATCAAGTTATAGCAACAAGTCAGTTCTCAATAAGAAGGTCTTGGAGGAGGTTTCCATTTGATAGGATACCATATGCATAGCCCAACTCCTCTATTCAACACTGTCTTGGGAATGTCTCCTTCCCAATATGGGCCTATATCTAAATTTCAAACTCAACCACCTATCCCATTCTTTGCAACTAGAACTTCTGATGCCTTTTAACAGCCACAGGTTCCTCAAAGTTCCCATGGTTATCCTAACCAAATTGGAACATTGAATCATGGTGATCAACCACCTATTGCCAAGAATGTGGAGAGTGAAAAGACAACTCAACTTACAAATGAGGTGGAAACCTTGAAGAAAACACTATCTCAGGTTACAAATGACATGGCTCAGTTGCGGCTGAATCCCCCTCAAAATTAGGGTAGTTATCCAAACTAGAGCTATTACATCCAAAGGGGTTATCAGGGACAGAACTCCTCTAATCAAGGGTACCAAAACCAAAATCAGAATAGAGGGTATAATCAAAGGCCAAACAACAACAGGAAATGGAACACTGGGCCCAATAATGGGGGAGTTCCTCATAATTATCAAGCAAATGAGGAAAGAGCACATACTGCAAATGTGGTTGATCTGAATTTCATGACTATTTGGTGTAGGTTGCATGATACAGCGACCCATTCTGAGGTAAACTGCCCTTAGATGGAGAAAGTTGTCAAGATTGCACATGAAGATGCCCACACATTCTAGCGGAGTTCTAACAAAGGAAGTGACTCAATGGATACTACAATGACTTATGAGCTCTTTGAGGAGGAGCCTCCATTCCCAAGACAAGAGGAGAATGAACCAGAGGGAGATTCTTATGATGCCCATGCTTTTCAAACAAAAGGAGGACACTTTCTAAGAAATCAAGGTAAGGGCCCATTCACTACCTCAATGCCTCCTAATCACATGGTGCTTCCAAATCAAAATGCTGATAATAATCCTCCTCCACCGAAAGGCCCGCCTAACCTTCATAACAAGGGTAATTCCTCTACAATTTTCAAAAGTAATTCAAGTTGTAATACAGAATTTGACATTGTTTTTGAGATGTAGAAACAAAAAACTTCTTTGTGATATTTTGACATCTTAAAGTGGTGCCCTGCCCAAAGGGAGATAGTGCTGAAAGCTCTAGAACAAGCTGATAAGTAAAAAGGAAAGAGCAAGCTAGCACCTGTTGGGGATGTGAATGCAGCCTTGTAAAGAAACAAGGTAGGTACTCCACCTTTCCTTTTAAGCTTAAATTTTTTTGGCAAGAACCTACATAACTGTTTATTAGACTCAGGGGCTTCGGGAAATGTCATGCCATTTTCCATATGTAAGAAGTTGGGATTAAACCCCATTCAGACAAATAAGAAGTTCATTCAACTTGACAAAACCAAGGTTAATGTACTAGGGGAATTAAGAAACATACACGTACAAGTAGGATCAAACCCTAGGATCCTAACCAACATAGACGTTCAAGTGGCAGACATTCTCGAGACCTATTGTATGCTGCTAAGCCGAGATTTGATGAAAATTTTAGGGGGATATCTTTCCCTTGATTTTTCACATATGTGGCTATCATGGAAAGGGATTCCTAATCAGATTAGGATTGAAAGTGAGCCTTGCCTCAAGCATATCATCACTGAGTACGATTGTCCCAATGAGGTTGCTTACTTTGAGATAGAGATGGGGGTTTATAAACAAGAGGAAATTCTAACCTTCTCGGTTCTTCATTCTAAAGACATGTCGATGCAAATACTCCCTGACTCCATGATTAATGAAAATTAGCATACCTTGGTTAGGAAACTACAACAAGATCAACTGATCCTAGGGAAAGACACTGATCTGTTAAGCCTTTTTCTCCCTAACTGGTGCAGGGTACATTATCAAAGTCATTCTGAATTGACTTGTCAACCCTGCAAGGACATTTTGAGTCAAGTTTCCCAAGCTGAGGAAGCTAGCACAAGTCATCCTGAGACCCCTGTAGACCACTTTTCCTATAGACCACTTTTCATTTGAGGCCAAGGAAGTAACCATGCTAACCAGGGACAGGGTGCCTTTAATAGGAATTCTTTCTCAAATAAATCCCACCCCGGATATACTCCTAAGTTAGTATGTTGATAAAGAGTAGTTTGATACCCCTACACTCATAAATGAAACAAAGCTCAAGGAATCAATTCAAGGGACAAATGACTGCTAGGTAGATAACCATAGGTTAGATAATACAACTGAGCCAGAATTGCAAAGTATACCTAGGGAACCTTTAGAGGATCCTTCCCTTGTAACTGATCTAAGTAATTAGGAACTCCCACCCTTGTTTAGTCCTATTCAAATACCTGTGAAAACTTCAAAAGGATTACCCCCTGCTTGTGATTAGTTGTGGACCCTTACCTTTGATGGATCCAAGTCCAAGACTAGTTGTGGTGTTGGAATTGTACTAACCAACCCGAAAGGGAAAGTTTTCTTTGCTTCTTACAGGCTGCAATTCAAGTGCACTAATAATGTGGCTGAGTATGAAGCTCTGGCTCGAGGATTAATTTTTGCACATAAGAAAAGGGTCACTACCTTGGTGGTCCAACGAGATTTAGAGGTTGTCAAGCAAGTGCCCAGCCAGTACACCTATCACAATAAAAGGCTGGTAGCATATAGAAATAGGTTATGGAATCTAATTGAAGACTTTGACACCTTTGGGATCAGCTTAATTCCTAGAGAACACAATCAGGTAGTTGATTCATTGGTTGTTGCCGCAAGCATCTTGGAACCTATGCAAGGCTCTAGATTTAAAAGGTTCTCAATAGAACTGATGTCCACCCCAGCTGTTCTTGATAATATAAAAAAATTCAAGTTTTCGATGATGACCAACATATAATTGCTTTTCTAGCAAGTTCTGATGTCTTTGAAGGGAAAATCATTGATGATTCCGACAGGGATCAAGGAGATTGGAACCCTAGAGATTGTGATATGGAAGGGGTCCTTAATCTAAAAACTAATAACATTCCCAAGGAAATGGTTGCTCTAGAAAGGATTTTTGACTCAGACTCAAAGGCTTGAGAGAAGGCATCAACTAAAGGAAAAGGAGGAGAATATGACATGATTAACCTAGCTGACTCGGGTCCTGAAAGGAATGACTGCATAGGGAAGGCCTGCCCCAAAGCAATTAGAAAAGACATAGTAAGGGCACTTAAAAGGGATATTGTTGTGATCGCATGGGGGTATGAAGACCTCCAGACCTTTGATTCTTCTGTTATGACCCACACTATCCCCTTGAAGCCTGAGGCTAAACCCTTCCAACAGAAACAACGCCCTGCCAATGCTTTGATTGAGTCGTTAATTTATAAAGAAGTTCAGAAATTGTTGTCTACAAGGATAATCTTCCCTGTGTGCCATTCAACATGGGTGGCTAATCTAGTCCTAGTCTGCAAGAAGAATGGGGATACTAGGTTGTGTGTCGACTTTAGAAACCTAAACAGGGCTTCAGAGAAGGATAATTACTCGCTCCCTTCCTTGGAAGAGGTATTACAAACTGTCAATAGAGCACAAATGATGTCATTCTTGGATGGTTACTCTGGGTACAATCAGGTGATGGTTGAATTTGAGGATAGGATGAAGACGGCTTTCACTACCAAGTGGGGGACATTCGCATATAGAAGGATGCCATTTGGTCTGATAAATGCTAGAGCAACTTTCCAGCGTGCCATGGATATAGCTTTCAAGGATCTAATTGGAAAATGTATTATTGTTTACATAGATGACCTGACAGTGTTCCCCAAGGATCAACTTAATCATGCTGCCAACTTGGCCAAGGTTTTCCAGAGGTGTATTCAATATGGCATCTCCTTGAATCCCAACAAGTGCGTGTTTAGAGTCTCTGAAGGAAGGCTCTTGGGACATATAATTTTGGAAAGGGGAATATCAATTGATCTAGATCAAGTTGAGTCTATTATGAAGATCACCCAACCAGGAAGCAAGAAAGAAATGAAGTCTTTCTTCGAGAAAATCAACTTCATGTGGAAGTTCATCACGGGCTTTGCTGAAATTGTGAAACCCCTGAATGAAATGATGGACACCAGAATAGAGTGGACTGAGGAGGCAAAGGCCGCATTCACACAAATCAAGTGATCCATCTCAGAGGTGTCGGTTCTTACTAGCCTCGATTACACCAAGCAGTTCTACATCTATTCTTTCACCTCTGAGCACTTGTGTGTAGCCGTATTAACTCAACAAGGAGAAGAGTTGGGTGAGAGACCAATCACTTTCATGAGTTCTCCCTTTAAGAACGCAAAATTCAGATACCCACTCTTGGAGAAGCAAGCTTTTGCGCTGGTTCAGGCTGTTAAGAAATTCTGACATTACATTCTCTGAAGTCAAGTCGTCGCTATAGTTCTAGATGCAGCTGTCAAATCCCTACTGATGCAAAGCGAGCTAGGAGAAAGAAGGGGAAAGTGGATGGCTATCTTATAGGAGTTCGATCTGAAGATATGCCCTATGAGATTAGTTAGGGGCACGGGTCTATCTCAGTCCATGGCAGATGCTAGTAACAATGTTGTTTGCCAACAGTATACGACCCAGTCCTTCTCTAGCGATCCCTGGTATGCTGATGTGGTCCATTTGATGCTCAACAATCATTGTCTAGAGGGAATGAATTCTACTCAAAGGAGAGCCCTAAGACTGAAGAGTTCTCATTATATGTTCAAAGGAGGGTTGCTATATAGGAGGAATTTTCAAGGACTATACTTAAGATGCCTTGATCATCAAGAGGCCAAGCAAGTGATCTCTCAATTTCATGGGAAACATGGCACAGGTCATGGTTCCGTAGATTCTTTGGCACACTAGATCCTTAGGTCTGGTTATTATTGGCCCTATGTATTCAAGGACACACACCAACATGTGAGGATATGTCACACTTTCCAGGTTTCTGCTCCAAGGGAACACCATTTAGCTATGCCACTACAGCCTATCTATGAGGTAAGGCCATTTGCCCAATGGGCTTTGGATTTCATTGGAGTGATTAACTCAAATTCCTCTGCAGGACACAAATTCATCTTGACTACTACTGACTACTGCATGAGGTGGACAAAGGCCATACCTTGCAAGAACAGCACCACGAAGGTAGTGATCAAATTCCTCACTGAATGCATCACTACGAGGTTTGGGGTACCCTTCACTCTGGTATGTGATAATGGTTCCACTTTTTCTTCTTCTGAGTTTATTTCTTGGATGTATGATCACAAGATTTTCTTGAAGTATTCTTCAAATTATTATCCACAAGGAAATGGAGTTACAGAGTCTACCAATAAGAATCTCTTAGGGGTAATTAAGAAATTGTTAGAACATAACCCTAGGGACTGGCATACCCAGCTAAGATTCACATTATGGGCAGATAGGACTAGGATTAAGGCTGCCTTAAACACCTCACCGTTCAAGGTGGTATATGTCCAAGAGCCTGTCTTTCTATCCATCTGCAAATACCTATACTAGAGTTCATGCAGAAATTTTACTCCAGTGACAATAGGATAGAGGTTTGGTTGGCTGCTTTGTTGAAATTGGAAGAGCAGAGAGATGTGGCCTTACAACAATTCTTTAGGCCAAGATAAAAGCTTTTAGGATATCTGACCTAGTACTGTTATGGGATAAAGCCAATGAAAAGAAGGGAAGCCATCAAAAGTTTGACAAATTATGGCTAGGTCCTTATCAAATTGCTGAGATCCTAGGGGAAAATGCTTTCAAACTGAGTAGTTTAATTGGTGAACAGGTTCCATTGCCTATCAATGGGCAGTTCCTCAAGCACTATTTCGAGTCATGAGGCTTGTTGACTTCTATTCTGTATATAAGTTTTCGTTGTTCTTTATGTAAGGGTTTTATTTGTTTCTTGTTTGTAAATAATTTGCATTTATATTCATAGGTTTTGTACTTCATTTTGTAAATGACTTTTTCCTCTATGTGAATAACTTGCTGCTCTTTGTGTAAGTAATATGCTCTCTTCTTGTAAACATCTCCCTTTTGTTCATCTTCTTTCCTTTCTATTTTTTGTTTGTTCTGTTATTTGGGGGTCTATCTTTTCTATTACATCTCAAAGTGGTTGGTTGTTATCTGAAGCATGCTATGGTCATTAGGAGAGAAGTGGTTTAGATATTTTTAGGTTTTTTGATTGTGATCCTGTCCTCAATTTATTGTTTCATGTTTATTGTCAATAAGGGTTGTGGAAAGTTTTAGGGAACAAGGTATCAAGTAAGTAACATTCATCGATTCCCCTGAATTTGTCACAAATCATTAAAATCATCTCCCTTTCTAGTATGTATTTGTCCTAGGATGACAGTGTTGTAATTTTGAGTGAAAAATCCGGCTTCCACATCCTGATACGAGGTCCATTGTAGTTTTCAATCCAGATCAGATGTTGAACATCTGACATATTGAAAAGAAAAAGAGAATTAAATGAAATATCTGAAACTCCAAAAGAAAAAGAAAATAATTATCAAAAGAAAAGAGGATTCAATATGAATGGGTGATTCCAATATCTCTACCAGGGCTATGGATGCCTATCCAACAGTAGAGCAATGCTATGAGAAAACTAGAGGTATCTTCGTCGGGGCTATGGACACCTGACTAACAGCAGAGCAATGCCTGGGATATCATTGCACGAAGGAAATCAACTCATGTAGACCAAATTTTACACATTGTTATTCAAAAGATGAAGAACTTTATGAAAGGAATGATGCACTATCAAGCACACACATAGATTTAGGGGCTGCCATTGTTTGAATTACATTTGAGATTTTAGCTCTAGCTTGCTTGTTTTAACTGACCTAACTCGAGTTGTGATGTTAATGAACCAGAGTTTTGGGTAGCTGAATCTTTCTGATTCATGAAAATGGTTAAACCATTTTCCTAGCTGAGTCACCATTTGTTATGCCTTGGATAACCACCCCACTTTGATTTGAATCAAAATGGGTCCCCCTTTTTATTTT
Source organism: Sequoia sempervirens (assembly GCA_007258455.2). NCBI lineage: Eukaryota > Viridiplantae > Streptophyta > Pinopsida > Cupressales > Cupressaceae > Sequoia > Sequoia sempervirens. The sequence continues at coordinate 522,631,114 of VDFB02281492.1, forward strand.
TGATTACTTTGCTTTTGGTTTCTTGTTTTCCTCTTTGGAATTCTTGTGTCTTCCTCTTAGTTTTGACTGTTGATCTATCTGATTTAATTTTGGTTGTGTCTCAACCTAAACTAGTTTTCTCCTTATTAGGAATTCAGTGAAAGAATTATAAGCAATGGTGGATTTATTATGATATGTCTTGTTTACTTATGAGGACTAATACAAACCTTTTCTTTTATAGGATTGTATTATGCACCTGGGGATATTTGTTAGGCGAGCTTAGTTGAATGCTATTCCTCAATGCAGTTAGTCTTAAAAATCAATTAAGGTAAGAGTCAACAAGACCCCAGGGATGTCATAGCGATCAAAATTCATGTGCAGTTCATTTCAGCAAGACACCACGCAAGGTCCCAATGACATGGAGTTTCCTATCGGCATGACGGGTTTCTTTCGGAGAAAGGTCTCGGCGAGATCTTCATGTCTCACCGACTGCTGTCAAAAACATCCACATATCAACAAAGGATTTTCTCTTCACCAGAAGGTCTCGGTGAAGGAAAAAGGTCCTTCCAACTAGCGAGGACAAACAAATCACTTCAATAGGAGTTTGTCTTCAATGAGAAGTCTCGCCGAGCAGTGGATGTCTCACCGAAACCTGAAGGCCATCGATGTAGCAATTGGAGTGCGCTAAGAGGTCTTAGCAAAGAAGAAAGTCTCACCGACTAGTGCAAAGGGGGATTCCATTGGTGGTCATCGGTGAGAGAACCAATAAGTCTAGGTGACCAAAGAGTGAGCATTCGGAGGTCTTCGCCGTGATGTGAGATGTCTATGGGACATCTCACCAACAAAGGAAGGTTACAGTGACACAGATGAGAGTTGTCGTAGGTCCTGCCAAAGGGTTAGTCTTTGGTAGGACATGGTGGGCTTAATATAAGGTCTCATTGAATACATTTGGTCACACCAATAGGGCACAAGGGGGGAGGTCTATCGGTAAGACCACAAAAATGTCTTAGTGACAGCAGGGTTCAACAAAGGAAGCTTTGGTCGGCATAAAGTCTCACCGACCAGAGGAGGTCTTGCCGAAGCAGAGAGGCTTGCCAAGAGGTATGAAGTTGGCAGAAGGTCTCGCCGAATGGTGAATGTCTCACCAAAATACAAAGGGAGCTCACCTGACAAATTTGGCTTCACCATGACTCTTGCCGACAGAGTAAGTTTGGGGGAGAAAACAAGGGCTTGCCATAAGGTCTCCCCAAAATGACAAAGTCTCCCTAACATCTAAGATGAGCTCACCCAAGGTTTGACATTGCTATAAGGTCTTGCTGACTAGCAATGGTCTTGCTATTACCGAACAAGCTTAGGGAGAATGAAATAGGTCGGTAAAAGGTCTCACCGACCGTGTGATGTCTTGCTGTTAGAAGAGGGGGCCCCCACCAAAAGAGAAATGGAGTCTCAGCAACGTGCTAGGAATGAAAGAAATGCATCTCAATATAACTGAAGAGGAGTCTCCCCTACACAAAAGGTCACCAAAGAATGATAAATTCGGCATAGGGTCTGGCCGAAAAGCAGGGGTCACATCAAAGCGAAGGAGCCCAAAGAGAATAAAGGAAGCTCGGGGAGACTAAAAATGAATGCAACGGGTTCGGTAGGATGTCCTGCCAACCTGAGAGACTTTCAGTGAAAGAGAATGAGCTTGAGCCCAAGAGGAAGAAAGGAATTTGAGCTCGACGAGAATGAAAAAGGAGTTTGCTAAAGATCTTGTCGATAGTGATGGATTTCCTAGTAAAGGAGGATGTCATGGAAACTCCAAGAGAAAATAGGAGCTTCGCCATGTGGTCTCAGCGAGAGGATGAAGTCTTGCCGATGGTCTTTTGTAGCTCAATGTGACTTTTGTAGCCACCAAAACATTTTCCTGACTGCCTTGTGCTATGGTGATAATTGTGGTAAGAAAAAATCGCATTGGGGAGACACAATAGGTGTCTCACTAACATGTGATACCATCCAGACTACTTTGACTACCAAGGAATCTCACATGGCCGCTGTTCCTCCAATCAGATGAGGAAATTGACTGATTGACCATCCCCATGTAGGAGGACCAATAGAGTGCAAGCAAGATGGATCCATTTTGAGATTAGGGAAGGATGGATTAGTTCAGGCGAAATGCAAAGATTTATGGGGAGGTCCAATGGTTCTTCTAGAAGATGATTGACGAACAGAAAGTTCAGGACATGAGGGAAGCTGAAAGAAGGATGAAAGATTAGTGACTCACAGGGATAGTTGTGGCCACTACTAGTGAGGAGATAGATCGATATAAATGACGATCTTTTGAGCATTCAAGGAAAATTGCAGAGGGAGTTCAAAGATGGACACCAAGACAGAGGAGTAAATGCAGTAGCTACCAGAAGATCAAAAGGACTTCTCCTAAGGATAGAAATCCTTCATGAGCATCGACAGTAGGGCTTCTGTTTTGAATGCAGTTTTGGCTTTCCTTAGAAAGATCTAAGAGCTGACTCTCTGAGGTGCAGATATTATGTAAACCCTTGTGCAAGGGGACAGCTTATTCTTTTGATGCATTCTGCATATAAGTCATGCTTGCCTCTCTGGAAAGGTTAGAGTTTTTACGGTTAGAACTGTTAGTGTTAGCACTTCTAGAATAGAACTTCTAAGGTTAGAGGATTGTTAGGAGTTAGTTAGTTAATAGAAGGAGATAGAGTTGCATCTTGATTCTCAGTAATGAGAGCTTCTTTTGTCTTCTTGGTTAATAGTAAGGTTTTAGTACAGACTGTAATGTGTTTTTCTAAAATCTCTTAGTGTAGTTGGAAACAATCTAAAGATTCAGATTCTCTATACATTGGTGATTGTTGTAGCTTTTGTAAACATTGTTTATCTATTTTAAATAATAGTAAAATCAATTAGAGTTTAATCTACTTCATGTTGTGTTCTTGAATGATACTTGTCTTAGTTTGATCATTTGATTTGTGGAGCCTTCAAGGAATGAAATATTATTTTCTATTTTATTTAAATGGTAATTAAAATCTGTTATATGAATTAGCATTGAGAATGAAAGAGTTTGTGTTTCAATCACAAGTTTATCTTGTTCTGCAGTTTTGGTTTACAAATTCCTTAAATTTAACAAGTCTGGTTAAGATTGGATGAACTCTCATTCTTTTATGTTTCAAAACCCTGATCTATCTTTTGTTCTTTCTTTAAAAACCCCAATTAAAGTAGGTTTTATTTTCATGCTTGATCTAAGAATAGTCCAGAAGCTCAACACCAGCAGGCCCCTTGAATATTACTATTGCATTGACCATTGAGTAACATCAACATAGTTGAGACCCAACTACAAAGACCTTGGGAGCTAAGGCATCCACGTGTTGCCTTTCTCTTTCAAGAGAAGAAAAATAGAAATATTTTGTTTGTATTGTTGTGGTGCCAAAATCACCATCAACAATAAGGTTCTGATGGGTTGTAATATTTTGAATGTTTGATGAAGTTGGTGCTTTAGAAATATTATGGGAGTTGGTGCTCCACATTGTTACAAAGTTGGTGCTCTTTGATTAATAGAAGGGAAATTTTTTCAAGTGGTTTTTTATACCCCAAGAGGGTTTTTCCACTCAGGAAATCTAGTGTTATGTGATTTTATTTGTCTCTCATTTAGTTTCATGTTAATGTGCTCATTTAATCAATGCTCTGATACTTTTAGTATGCTCAAAAGTTTCTTTTTTCAATAGGTTGTCATGTTAAGTTATAAAGTCTTATGTTAAGCAAATTAAAAGTGCATTGGGAAAACTTGTTCTGTTATAAAAGCACATACAAGATTATTCACACTTTAATTGAAAAATATCATATGATGCTTTTAACATGAGTTGTAAATGTTAATCAAATTTCATTTCAATATGATTTTAAATGTTGATGTACACTTGCATAAACAAGTCTGCCACATTGAGTTTAAATTTGTAAAAAGTTTCATTGTGCCTTCAGAGTCAAAAATTTTGAAATTACTTCACTCTTATTCACCCCCCCTCTCAAAGTGAATCCACTTCCAATAGTGAGATTTTGTTTCATGGTCTGAAGAATATTTATGGACCTGGTGAAGACTGAATTGATTGTTTGGTAGTGTTAATACAGGTTTGGCTAACCTAGCTTGTTAACATTACTTGTGGATGTGCTTCATGGTTTGTGGAAGCATAGTGAAGCGTGTACATATAGATTTGAGTCCCAATTAACCCTTGGTGTGGTCCTCCTTCACTTATTTCCACCATGAACATGTTTGGTGCCGACCTATTTTTTTGTTGCACATTTTAGGTGCATACATTTCATTGAGGCTGACCTAAATAAGGCTATTTTTGGTCACATAGGATATATAAACTTAAGGATAAATTTTGGAGATGTGTGTGGAAAAGAGTAGATGTGAAGTGAGATTTGAATGTGATCAAGTGTTTTGATCTAAGTGTGAGCTTAAATTCATAAGGCTACAAGATGTAGTGAGTAGAAGGTGTTTACATTTTCAGTGTGCCTAAAGTTGTTGGAGGCAGTGAACCAAAGGTTGCAAATGATGTAGAGTTGTTTTGGTGGATCTTCCTATTCTCTGGTAGTGAACCTCCTTGTAACATTTTTATTTTATTCTCTTCTATTCTAGATAGTAATTCCTTTGGGAAGTGATGCCTTGGTAGTGATCCATTATTTTTTTTAGGGTAGTGAGCCCTTTCAAAAATGAACCTATTGTATTCAATGTTGTTATTCATATAGATGTGAGTTAATCCTCACTATGGGTTTTCCTTGATTACAGTTTTCAACGTAAATTTGGTGTTCTATTGTGTATGGTTGTTGATGTGTTGATGTTTCACTTGTTTACATTCTTGGGTCAATGCACCAATCTATGATAGAAAAAAGGTGCCACTTTTTGTAAAAAAACCTAAAATAGGCCAGTTTTTGCTTGCCAAACTAGTTATGCATTTGGAGAGCACCAAATTTGGTGCTCACAAAATGAAAAATATCTTAAAAAAAAAAGAATGTTTCTCCTCTTTTTTTCTTATATGCGTGACTTGAGCTCTCATTTTCTGCTCTTCCAACTCGTGCTTGTCAAAAGGAGATCAAATTTTTCTTACAATTCTTCATGAGAATGCCACCAAGATGTCAAAGAGGTCAAAGAGATTGAAGAGGTATGTATATCTATTGTTTTAGTTTTGAATTTTAATTAGAATGTAGATTGAAATAGGTTTTTTAAAAAAACTTTTTTTTAATTTCTAGGAAATCAATCTCTACCTCAAAACATTGACAATTCATAATCACCCCCTCACGAATAGCCTCCTGAAAAAGAACAAACTAAAACCCCTCCATCATTTTGTAGGAATCCACAAGGAACCCAAGAAAATATCTTAAATAAAATTGAAAACAACAAAAGAGAGATTGAACAATTGATTGGAAGATTAACTTAGCATGCTAAAACCCACCCTTCTAGGAGAGGGATTGTCGAATCGCTGAAGTTGATTGTATCACATGTAGGAGAAATGAGTGAGAAAATCAATTTTTGGTTGAATAAGAGGGATGAATTAAAAAAAAATTATGCTAGTGGTCTTTCATATGTAGATGTGAAAAAATAAAAATAAATAGCAAAGTCGACTTGTGTGTCCTATTTAGAGACCCAAGAACCAACACACCTTTATCACATGCATGCAGGAGGTTCGCCATCCATTGGTGCCACCATGAATTAATAAAAAATAAGTTTTGGGAGTGATGGTGGATGGTTTTTGACAAAACTCCATACAATAACTATGAGGTATCATATTATTTTTGGAGGAAACTCTATTGTGAGTTTGTCCTCAATAAGGTGCCAAATTATTTTGACATTTTAGACTTTTAGGGTAGAGGTGGGGGTTCCAAAGATGATAGAAAGAGTGCACGACATAATACACGGTTGGAACTAAGACCCTTGGACAAACCCATGGTGGAGCATGTCATCATTCCTTCCATTGAGAAGAGTCAATTAGCTTGCTCAATCAAAGTATTGTACAGTGTGTGAGGCCTCTAGTAGAGCCTGATGTGGATGAGACCTCTAGGCCCAAAGTTCCACCCCACCATTATCGCTCTTGCGGTGTTGTTTTCGCATATGATTATCAGAGTGCTTAGGATGCAGCTACACATCCTACAACTACAGAGAATATGGTTATGAAAGATGCATTATTGAATGAAACATTCAACATTGATACTTAGGTAAAATTCAGCAAGTTCATTTATTTATTTTTATAAATTATATTATGAAATGTAAGAATAACTAAATTAGTAGAATCAATATGATGAAAATTTAGGGTTGGAGTGTTAATGATATGTGCATCATTCTTGCAGACCCTTATTTATTTTTGATGTCAATTCCACAGGTATTCAACTACTATCAAAGAAAAAATTATTGCATATGAACAATTGAATGTTATTTGAATGATTGTCTCATAACATGCTTTGGATGTCAAACAATTTTTTGGTGGAACTTTGAGATCCACACCTCACTATTCACGTCATCAAACAACTTTCAATCAAGTAACATTTATTGATTAATGATGTAAAATAATGTGTAGTGTAGAAAAATGCATACCCATGCATTTTCACGCTTGTTTGGTCCCACCTTGCTTTATTTATACCTATTTATGTCTTAATTGGTCCCTTTTTTCATCCAAAAGCCTAATAAATTACATGTTTTTATGGCTTATCTTGACAAACATCAAAGGATAAATGATAATTTAATGATTTTGGTTGTTTGTCCCTGATTTCTGGGTTGAGAGTAAGACACCACCTAGGGATTCTTTGTCCCCCAAAGGTCTTGGGAACCTGATTTCAAAGGAACCTTAAATGGGCCACTTTTTGGAGTCTGTGCCCCGAGTTTCATGGCTTGGGACTAAGATGCCACCTATGGTATCTTAGTCCCCCTTAGGTTATTTTCAGGATTTAATTTCAAATCTTGGCAAAATTTACCCTCATTTAATTAATGAACTCATATGTCGGCTTCTTGTCTAATTTTAGGATATTAAACATAAATAAGTATAAATACAAGGTTCTTTCACTCATATTTTGATACCTAGAAATCTAACAACTAATCTAAGCATCCAAGTATTCAATTATTAGAGCATTCAAGGCAGTTCATCAAGCATTTGGAGCCCTCATCAAGATTCAAGCATCATATCAAATATCTTCTTGCATCATGTGAGTTTTTGAGCTAACATTTGTGATGTAGAGTTTTGATTCAAGCAAGCAATTCAAGTCAAGATCTATCAAGCATTCCTTTGATTCAAGATCTACATTCAAGCTAGCCACTTCACACAAGTTTGCAGATTCCATAATAATGGTTTGGTGAGTTGCAACATAACACTTTGTTCATTCATCATTTCCCTCCTTTATTTAATTTCATTCCAAGCTTTAATTACCAACAAGGGGTTTCACCAAGGAAAACCCCCATTTACTAACAACCAACAAGTTTTTCCTCCCTTGCATGTTTTTTTTGTAGATTTAGGTTGAAGATCATTTGGAGTGCAAAGTTGCAAAGTTATAAAGTTACAAAGTTGCATTGCAAAGTTGTCATATTCACAGAAACTCACCTATAGGCCAGATCTGGAAGTTTCAAAAACTAAGATCTAAGAAGAAGGAAGTGTCGACATTGAGCCTTAGGATCACATTTAGAGATTTAAGAAATTAAAGACAAGACAAAGTCGGTAGCAAGAGCGTCTTAGTCCTCCAAGTAGAATTTTTTAGAGATTCTTTTAGATCTTGGTTAGACATTCGAAGATTCCTCATCTGCCCTAAAAAACAACAGTAGGACTAAGAGAATAGTAAGGGTGTCTTTGTCCTCTCTGGAATATGTTGACAACATTTTTACATTTCTAGAATCCTCATTACATTTCTAGACTTCCCACATAGATATATCCTAACTTGTTACTTAATTTCATCATGTGCACTCATTGTTTGGCTTGCATTACTAGGCTTTGTGAGTTGAATGTTAAATTGTCTTTTCTAACCTTTTGCTTGGTGGTGAAACCCTTAAAGCTTAAAGAACCCCCTCCTAGGTCTTCCTTGTTGAGAATTAACTCACCTTTGTGTTGATAGTCAATCCAATTTGGGTTCCTAGGGAATATTTGAATGACAATTTGGAGTATGGTGTTCTATGACCTAGGTTATAAAGCATCCCCATTTCCCCTTTGGTTCATTTTGGTGAACCCAACATTTTGGGACATTAATTTTTTTGATTTGGAGTTCATTAAAGTCCTAGATCTAGGTTGCATCCATTCTTGCATTACAACTTGTATTAATGAAAGTGCATCTAGGGTTTCTCACATTTCCATTATTGAAAGTGCATATAGGTCACATTTTTTCTTTCTTGCATCATCTTATCTCATTAAAAAATGGAAAAGTGCATTGCCAATCATCCTAATTGCATTTAGGAAAATTGTTATTGCATTCAACTTTGCATCTAATTGCTTGTAATTAGTCACTTTTTCTTGCATTCATTTGCACACTTTTATGTTTCTAAACATCAGGTCCCTGAGTAGGCAACTTGGGAACACTATAAACAATTAAGATTTTTCTTTTTTTTGAAAAAAACCTCTACTGGGACTAAAACGCCCTTAATGGCATCTTAGTCCCTCTGTGGATTTTTGGCTTAGAACCCTCTTAGTGTTGTTTGTTGTCTGTTCCAATTTCTCAAACCTAAAAATTCCTTTAGTGCAACTAAGATGGCCTTATTGGCATCTTAGTCCTTGTTGAGTTTGAAGCTACAGTTTGAAGCTATAGTTTTTAGGGTTTTAATATGCTTTTCTATGCTTTTGTTTGTTGCTTTAAGTTTTTTGTTATAGTTTGCAAAATTAATGTTATTCCAATTTCTTTCATTTCAAGTTTATTTTGAAATCATTTCAATTACAAGCATCATTAGATCTGAAAATGCTCACATTTCTAAAAATTTGTATAATATGGATAAAACTACTTTTCACTTTTTCATATTCAATGTTTACATTCATAAAACTTTACATAAGTTTGATAAAAGTGCTTTTCACTTTTGGATATACATTGTTTGCATTCTTAAAGTTTTTCATACATTGGATAAAAGTTTTTTCTAGCTTTGGATATACATTGTTTACATTATTAAAGCATTGCATGAGATGGTTAAAATTTCTTTTTCTTTTTTTTTCAAACAATGTTAGTACCTTACCTTTCTAGGAACACTAAGAAAAAGTTCATGTACCCTCCCTATGAGAGTGTTTTAATGAAAGCGAATACAACCTTGGACAATCCAAATGATCATATTCATTCTTCTCCTAATATTTCTCCTATTGGCGAAGAATATATTTTGGTGTTAGAAGAACCAATCAATGAGAGTTTTGAGAATCCTAGTTTTTCCTCTCCTTCTACCTCTGTTACTAGGAAAGAAATTGATGAACAAGAAGAAAAAACCATAGGTAATCATGACGACCACATAACACAACAAGAGACCATTAAGATCTATGTTCGTGTTGGATGATCAAAACTTTAAGATCTATGCAAAATCCTCTCTATGCTTCCTCTCCTATTTTGGAAGGCACTATAGGACAAAGGAATGAAATTATGGATAATTATGATAATTCCATTTTTCCTTCTCCTAGTATCTCTCCTAGTTGTGAGGAAGATGTCTTGGTGTTAGAAAATACAACCAATAAAATTCATGGGGAAAACATTCTTGGAAAAGAAAATGACATCATTGATAAGCACTAAAATTCAACCATTGATCATTCCCCTACTTGTGATGAAGTCATTTTGGAAGAACCAATCCTTGAATGTCAAGAACATTTGGTTTGTAGTTCTCCTAAGAAAACTCCTACTAGGGAAGATATAACAATGGAAGAAAATGAGATCATTGAAAATAGTAATTCCTTAGATGAATATGATGAAGTAACATTAGACTCCTCTTCACTAAGAAATCATGAAAATAAGGATAATTCTTTTGAGGTTATGCAACTTAGATACCCCTTAGAGTATCTCTCGAACCTAAACTTACCATTTATCCACCTTCTCAAAAATCACAAGTTCAAAACAACCCCGTCCGTATCCTTGAACCACCTAAGAACAATGTTTTGCAACAATCGAGTTGTAATACCATTTCTCATACATATAACACTAGAAACAATTTTCAACCAAGATAAACAACTTCAACATCCCTCCCTTTGCCTAATCCCATTTTGCCTAGTGCTCCTCATTTAACTTCATAGAGTGGGAAGGAGTATGATCTTGTTGATCAACTTAAGAATACTTCTGCAAAGATATCCCTATGGGACCTAATTCAGAATTCATCTAATTATCACACTACGCTTTAAACATCCTTACAACAAGTTGTGGTCCCCTCTAGTGCAAACCTAAATGACATAGCAACAATGATTCAAGGAATAAATGTTGACATTATTTTCCACCAAAGTGAGCTCCATCCTTGGGAAGTGCAAAAACAAAATGATGCTTTCATGATCATAGCTCAATACAATAGCACAAGGATAAAAAAAACCCTTGTTGACAATGGATCAACCCTTAATGTGTGTAGTGTGACCCTTTTGGATAGGCTTGGAGTCGATAAATCAAAAATTCAACCTGAATCTTTATATATTAAGGGATTTGACAATGTCGAAAAACAATCGCTTGGTGTGATCACTTTGCCTATTACAATAGGAAAGGAAAAATTAGAGACACTGATCCATGTTATGCCTCATGATATTTCATATAATATCCTTTTAGGTAGAACGTGGATTCATGCAATGAATGGGGTGCCTTCTACTCTTCATCATAAAATGAAATACATCTACAATAAAAAACTATACACACTCAAATCCAACCCTGAACCAAATAGTTGTTTGAACATTGAGAAAGGAAAAGAGAATCCTTTGAAAACATTAACACCAACTACACAAGTTGAACCCATGCAAGAACAAAAAAAAGATAGATGTCCTAAACCCTTCACAATGATATTACTAGATGATTTACGATCATTGAATTTTGAACCAACATTCATGGGAGAATAGAATATCATAAACAAAGTTTCATACAAGGGAAAAGAAAAAGTGGTAATGTCAACACAAAATTTAGAAGAACCTTTGAAATCATCCACCTCAACCAATTTAGAAGAAAAAGAAAAATATACTACAAAGTTTAATGAAACTAACTATCAACAACCACCAAATCCTAAAGAAATAAAAATGATTTATGGAAAAGGTGACAAACTTATGAAACAACTTGGATATAGTGGAAAAGGATGTGGTGCTAGAGAACAAGGTATTTGTGTCCCTATGAAGTATAACACGCAAGAAACAACCCATGGTCTTGGTTATTGTCCTTTGATAGAAATCAAACCAACAAACAAGCCTTCACTTCATATCAACACTCTTACAAAAGATTCCTCTAAGCTGACTTTAACAATAGTGCATCTTGAATTGATATACACTAGTGGTATTTATTGTTATCATTTGAAAGAAAAAAATAAGTCCTCACTTAACATTAATGTCATCATGCAAAAAACTAATGATTTGAATTCATTAGATTTTACACCTTCCTTTAAAGAAGAGTACAAAATCTTGCAATCTAAAGAGTCTTGTGTAAGTATGACATCCTATACTAAGCAAGAGATATCTTTGTCACAAAATAAAGAACCATTGTCTACTTTTTATCAAGAAGGTATCTTGTTGAGACTCCTCCAAGATCATTTGATATCCCTCCCTCCAAGAACACAAAAAAAAAATTGTGACAAGAATTCATTTTGTGCATATCATAGAGTTCATGGTCATGCTTCTAATGAATGTAAGGATTTGAGTAGTAAAAGCAAACATCTTAAGGAGTTTGGTGCTCTTCCTTATGTGGGGGAACCTAATTCCTCTATTTGATACTGATTTTCACTCTAGCACTCGTCTCATCAACCATTTTGAGTCATCCTTGTCTACACTAAGTGGGGGAAAGGGGTTAGGTAGCCTTGTTCTCATATGTCACTTGTGTTGGAATCAAGGAACATTGAGAGGGGGGGTGAATCAGTGTTATGCAAAATTTAACTTTATTAACTTGATCTTTAACCCACTTATAGCATTGAACCAAAAGAAAGATGAAACAACACAAGACAATCAACCACAACACCATAACACAAGGATTTTTACATGGAAACCCTATTAGGGGAAAAACCGCGGTGGAAGGCCAATCCACAATAAGAGTATACTCAAAATAAGTGTTTACAAATGGGAATGCACATGCATTCAAGCACACTACCTAGTGTTCACTACTCAGATACAAAAAGGCTTACTACCCAAAAGAATAATCACAGATAGACAATCTAGAGTCGATGAACTATGAAATTAGCATCTGTAAATGCCTGAGTATAGTTCTGATTAAGCACATTAATCGCATTCTTCACACTCTGTCTAATTTTCTCTTGAAACTCTATTTGCTCTAATTCGAATCCCAATCTTTATTTTGTGGAAGTGAAATTGTGCACAATCAATCTATAATCCTTCTAACTTTTGGATCTCATCACAACACATATCAAAATGATAGAAGTAATCAATTATATATATTTGTGACTAAAGATTTGATCAACCACATGTCGGCTTCAATAAAACATAAAACATGTACAAACTATCGACTCAATCCATAAGAAATTATTAATGCACACCAACCAAAGTCAACCAAAACATAGTGAGGACCCAAATCAACATGGTCAAACAAAAAAATACTTCAAACAATTTCGCCTCGAAGATCCACAACATGCTATATTCACTTAGTTAGCCTTCTTGCACTGTTAGACAAAAAAATCAATCAACCAGACCTTCTAACTTGCATATCAATCAATATGAGGCTCTATGATTCAATGATAGCATAGTTCATACATCGAGAGACCTTCCCTGAGATCCACAACTCAAAATGATAATAGGAATTTACATATGAATCAATATACACAACTTTGTCGAATGCTCTATTCTAGCTTTGACAGTTAACACATATTTTCAATCTAACTTCTGGTGTGAGAAAATACTAAAGTGTGGATAGGATTATTGACTAGGGTTGCCATAAATGACAACACCAGATGACTTGTGAAGTGTCTCTTTCCAAAAATCTCCCCCTTTGGCATTGATGGCAACATTTAGTGAAAAAATTCTAAGTGTCAGATCAGTACCAACATGAATACACTGCCAACCTTCAAAACTTCAAAACACAACTCCCCCTGAGATGATTATGAAATTTCTCATTGTCCCAATCTCCCCCTTTGACATCAATGGCAAAGTTGAGAAATCCACATACCAAAAATAAAATAAAATTTCTATGAACAAACTACATATGTACAACTAACATAAACTTGAATATGTCTGCAAAATCACTCTTCAACAAGCTCAAACTAGTGTCCCAACCCTTTTTGAGACTCTCCAAAATAGTCATGTGACCACAGAACAAGTAGGATTGCATCTTTGTTGACTCAAGGTTTGTCGGATCACTAACATCCATAATGTCCTGTGCTTCCTTCAATGTACTAAGCATTGTCTCCATCTTAGGACCAATCAATCCTCTGAGCTCACATACTCTTTCAAAAAAAAAATCATTTTCACGCTTCAAACTTTTGATTTTGTCAAGCAGGGATATGACTTGACCTTTTTCCTTGCTTATAGATATGGTTAGAGGATCAAATTCTTGAGAGGTACCTACTAACTATTTCTCATATTCCTTCATTTTCTTCTCAGTTCCCTCAGTGAACTTAGAAAATGATAAGCATGACTTATAAATGTTTCCACCTTTAGATAATGCACTTAAATATTCTTTACATAGGTAGTTAACAAAGATTTATCATTAGCAATCATGCTCCTCAATCTATTGAACCTTTTTCCATCAAATTCTTTTTGAACCTTATCCTCAGGTAACTTTTCAAGAGACTCAAAGTGAGTACTTACAAAGTTGATAAGTTTCTTCAGCTGACCGGATGGAGAATTGGATGAATCCTTGACATGTGTAGGAATGATCTTCTCCAAGATGCTGAATGCAAGGCTTGGCAGCTCATTGTCCTCAATGTGAGATTTCAATATCTCCTCCCTTGCCTTAGCATGAGAAAATGATGCTACCTTCAGCTTCTGAATAGGAGATAGTGGCCAAGTTGATAGGACCTTCAACCAATTCAGGGTCAAACTCCTCTTGTTGTTCTTCCAAAAAATCCTTTACTACTTTAGGAGTCTCTCTTGCTTCCACAACAATCTCTTTTAACTCATCCTTCTCTTGAACCACATATTCTCCCTTAGCTTCAGAAATCTCAATTTCATCAACTGACACAACTTTAGGAGCTTCAGTCTCCATAGGAATTTCAACATGTTGCATGTCTAGAGGATTCAGAGTATCCTCAAATGTGTCTTCTTCCCCTTCTTCAATTTTTGGACCAGATGGAACATTTTCATCATGAACTTCAGAAACAACATTGTACATGTTCTTCAATACAAGTACCATAAGAATTTTCTTAGTGTCTTTTTCCACTTCCTTAGTCTGTCTAATCATAAGCTTATTTACCCTTAATTTTCTCTTAAAATCCTTTTTATCATCATGGAGGATTTTATTCATTTCTTCCATTGACATTACCAGACATAGATCAGAAAGTATGCATTCTCTCATCTGTTCATGTTCATTGCTTGCATTAACTCTCCTCATTTCCAAAACTTCATACAGACCTTTAGGTAACTTTGATATTATTTCTATGAGAGTCATATTGAAATTATTCAAATACTTTATTGTGGCTTCCTCAAGAATTCTTTGACCGACACTATCAAAGGTGTGATACCATTCACAAAGTAGCCTAAGATTACCATCCTTAAACAAGGCTTTTTCCACTTCATCTAAAGTCATACCTGATCTATCATTTTTCATCTTTTTCTTTGCTTTCTCTTCACCAGAGGGCTTGTCCTTAGAGAATTCTGATGCCTTTGTGCCCTTATGCTTGATTTCTCTTACCTCTTCATTAGATTCAGTTTCTTCATCCTTTGAAACAACAACATAGACTCTTGTGATTTTATCCTTCTTCTTCTTTCCTTCTCTCTTGGATGTCTTGGCTTGAGCCTTCACAGGTCTTGACTTCTTTGCAGGACCGAATAAGGATGCAAAGCTTCTTGTAGATCTAGATCTGGCAGAGAATGTTGTTGGACTAGTAGACTCAGTTCTAGTTGTCTCTCTTGCTTCAACTTGTTCTCTTTTCCTTCTAGCTTCTCTCACTACTTCAGCTGATATCCCCGTGCTTTCTGCAAAACCTTCAACTTCCTTTCTCACTCCTTAGATTGTCATATGATTCTTTAGTTGTTCATGCACTTGCATATCCTTCTCTTCAAAAGTACCAAACATTTCTTCTAATGGATCCTAAGGTTTTCTTAGCAATTTTTGAGCATATAACTCCAAAAAAATTTCATCAACCTCATAACCCATAGGCATTATCCACACAGTTCTAGGTTCTATAGCTTCCATCAAACACTGATCAATGTCAACCATGAAGAAAATTGTGTCCTTATATTTTTCCACAATAGAAGTAGGAATCCTTTCTCTGGCTTTCATTTCATTATGAAGACTTTTGAAATAACCCCAGATAGTAGTTTTCTAGCTTTGATGTCACCAATTCCATACAAGATGTCTCTAATTTGAACAACTACCAGTTTATCACCTTGCCATTGAAATTTTCCAACTCCCAGTACTTCATTCATGAAGTATAAGAATAAACATAGCAACAGATTACCATACTTGAAAGAATTCTTCTTATCCTTCTTGATTTTTCCAAGATTCTCAATTTGATGGCTTTGGAGTAACTCACATAGGTCATATTCTGCATTTTCCTTGACCATTTGATAA
>VDFB02281492.1:522647029-522887205 GCA_007258455.2 Sequoia sempervirens
AGAGAACAAGTTGAATCAAGAGAACCAACTAGAACTAAGTCTACTAGCCCGACAACATCCTCTGCCAGATCTAGATCTACAAGAAGCTTTGCATCCTTATTCGGTCCTACAAAGAAGTCAAGACCTGTGAAGGCTCAAGCCAAGACATCCGAGAGAGAAGGAAAGAGGAAGGATAAAATCACAAGAGTCTATGTTGTTGTTTCAGAGGATGAAGAAACTGAATCTAATGAAGAGGTAAGAGAAATCAAGCATAAGGGCACAAAGGCATCAAAATTCTCCAAGGACAAGCCCTTTGGTGAAGAGAAAACAAAGAAAAAGGTGAAAAATGATAGATCAGGTATGACTATAGATGAAGTGGAAAAATCCCTGATTAAGGATGGTAATCTTAGGCTACTTTGTGAATGTTATGACACCTTTGATAGTGTTGGTCAAAGAATTCTTGAGGAAGCCACAATAAAGTATTTGAATAATTTCAATATGACTCATAGAAATAATATCAAAGTTACCTAAAGGTCTGTATGAAGTCTTGGAAATGAGGAGAGTTAATGCAAGAAATGAAGATGAACAGATGAGAGAATGCATACTTTCTGATCTATGTCTGGTAATGTCAATGGAAGAAATGAATAAAATCCTCCATGATGATAAAAAGGATTTTAAGAGAAAATTAAGGGTAAATAAGCTTATGATCAGACAGACTGAGGAAGTGGAAAAAGACACTGAGAAAATTCTTAAGGTAGTTCTATTGAAGAACAGGTACAATGTTGTTTCTGAAGAAGTTCATGATGAAAATGTTCCATCTGGTCCAAAAATTGAAGAAGGGAAAGAAGACACATTTGAGGATACTCTGAATCCTCTAGACATGCAAGATGTTGAAATTCCTATGGAGACTGAAGCTCCTAAAGTTGTGTCAGTTGATGAAATTGAGATTTCTGAAGCTAAGGGAGAATATGTGGTTGAAGAGAAGAAGGATGAGTTAAAAGAGATTGTTGTGGAAGCAAGAGAGACTCCTAAGGTAGTAAAGGATTTTTTGGAAGAACAACAAGAGGAGTTTGACCATGAATTGGTTGAAGGTCCTATCAACTTGGCCACTATCTCCTATTCAGAAGTTGAAGGTAGCATCATTTTCTCAGGCTAAGGCAAGGGAGGAGATATTGAAATCTCACATTGAGGACAGTGAGCTGCTAAGCCTTGCATTCAATATCTTGAAGAAGATCATTCCTACACATGTCAAGGATTCATCCAATTCTCCATCCGGTCAGCTGAAGAAACTTATCAACTTTGTAAGTACTCACTTTGAGTCTCTTGAAAAGTTACCTGAGGATAAGGTTCAAAAAGAATTTGATGGAAAAAGGTTCAGTAGATTGAGAAGCATGATTACTAATGATAAATATTTGTTAGCTACCTGTGTAAAGAATATTTAAGTGCATTATCTGAAGGTGGAAATATTTATAAGTCATGCTTATCATTTTCTAAGTTCACTGATGGCACTGAGAAGAAAATGAAGGAATATGAGAAATAGTTAGCAGGTATCTCTCAAGCATTTGATCCTCTAACCATATCTGTAAGTAAGGAAGAAGGTCAAGTCATATCCTTTCTTGACAAAATCAAAAGTTTGAAGTGTGAAAATGAAGTTTTTTTTCAAAGAGTATGTGAGCTCAGAGGATTGATTGGTCCTAAGATGAAGACAATGCTTAGTACATTGAAGGAAGCACATGACGTTATGGATGTCAGTGATCCGACAAACCTTGAGTCAAAAAAGATGCAATCCTACTTGTTATGTGGTCACATGACTATTTTGGAGAGTCTCAAAAAGGGTTGGGACACTAGTTTGAGCTTGTTGAAGAGCAATTTTTTAGACATATTCAAGTTTATGTTAGTTGTACATATGTAGTTTGTTCATAGAAATTTTGTTTGATTTTTGGTATGTGGATTTCTTGCCTTTGCCATTGATGTCAAAGGGGGAGATTGGGACAATGATAAATTTCATAATCATCTCAGGGGAGTTGTGTTTTGAAGTTTTGAAGGTTGGCAGTGTATTCATGTTGGTACTGATCTGACACTTAGAAATTTTTCACTAAGTTTTGCCATCAATGCCAAAGGGGGAAATTTTTGGCAAGAGACACTTCACAAGTCATCTGGTATTGTCATTTATGGCAACCCTATTCAATAATCCTATCCACACTTCAGTATTTTCTCACACCAAAAGTCAGATTGAAAATATGTGTTAACTGTCAAAGCTAGAATAGAGCATTCGATGAAGTTGTGTATATTGATTCATATGTAAATTCCTATTATCATTTTGAGTTTTGGATCTTAGGGAAGATCTCTCGATGTATGAACTATGTTATACTTGAATCATCGAGCCTCATATTGATTGATATGCAAGTTAGAAGGTCCGATTGATTGATTTTTTTGTCTAACAGTGCAAGAAGGCTTACTAAGTGAATATAGCGTGTTGTGGATCTTCAAGGCAAAATTGTTTGAAGTATTTTTGTGTTTGAGCATGTTGATTTGGGTCCTCACTATGTTTTGGTTTACTTTGGTTTGTGTGCATTAATAATTTCTTATGGATTGAGCTGACAGTTTGTACATGTTTTATGTTTTATTGAAGCTGACATGTGGTTGATCAAATCTTTAGTCACGAATATATATAATCGATTACTTCTATCATTTTGATATGTGTTGCGATGAGATCCAAAAGTTAGAAGGATTATAGATTGATTGTGCACACTTTCACTTGCATGGAATAAAGATTGGGATTCAAATTAGAGCAGACAGAGTTTTAAGAGAAAAATTAGACAGAGTGTGAAGAATGTGATTAATGTGCTTAATCAGAACTATACTCAGGCATTTACAGATACTAATTTCATAGTTCATCCACTCTAGATTATCTATCTATGATTATTCTTTTGGGTAGTAATCCTTTTTGTATCTGAGCAGTGAACACCAAGTAGTGTGCTTGAATGCATGTGCATTCCCATTTGTAAACACTTATTTTGAGTATACTCTTATTGTGGATTAGCCTTCCACCGTGGTTTTTCCCCTAATAGGGTTTCCATGTAAAAATCCTTGTGTTATGGTGTTGTGGTTGATTTTCTTGTGTTGTTTCATCTTTCTTTTGGTTCAATGCTATAAGTGGGTTAAAGATCAAGTTAATAAAGTTAAATTTTGCATAACACTGATTCACCCCCCCTCTTAATGTTCCTTGATTCCAACACAAGTGACATATGAGAACAAGGCTACCTAACCCCTTTCCCCCACTTAGTGTAGACAAGGATGAGTCAAAATGGTTGATGAGATGAGTGCTAGAATGAAAATTAGTATCAATTAGAGGAATTAGGTTCCCCCACATAAGGAAGAGCACCAAACTCCTTAAGATGTTTGATTTTACTACTCAAATCCTTACATTCATTAGTAGCATGACCATGAACTCTATGATATGCACAAAATGAATTCTTGTCATAAAATTTCTTTCATGTTCTTGGAGGGAGGGATATCAAATGATCTTGGAGGAGTCTCAACAAGATACCTTCTTGATCAAAAGTAGACAATGGTTCTTTATTTTGTGACAAAGATAGCTCTTGCTTAGTACAGGATGTCATACTTAAACAAGACTCTTTAGATTGCAAGATTTTGTACTCTTCTTTAAAGGAAGGTGTTAAATCTAATGAATTAAAATCATTACTTTTTTGCATGATGACATTAATGTTAAGTGAGGACTTATTTGTTTCTTTCAAATGATAACAATCAAGACCACTAGTGTATATCAATTCAAGATGCACTATTGTTAAAGTCAGCTTAGAGGAATCTTTTGTAAGAGTGTTGATATGAGGTGAAGGCTTGTTTGTTGGTTTGATTTCTATCAAAGGACAATAACCAAGACCATGGGTTGTTTCTTGCGTGCTAGACTTCATAGGGACACAAATACCTTGTTCTCTAGCACCACATCCTTTTCCACTATATCCAAGTTATTTCATAAGTTTGTCACCTTTTCCATAAATCATTTTTATTTCTTTAGGATTTGGTGGTTGTTGATAGTTAGTTTCATCAAAATTTGTAGTATATTTTTATTTTTCTTCTAAATTGGTTGAGGTGGATGATTTCGAAGGGTCTTCCAAATTTTGTGTTGACATTACCACTTTTTCTTTTCCCTTGTCTGAAACTTTGTTTATGATATTCTATTCTCCCATGAATGTTGGATCAAAATTCAATGATCGTAAATCATTTAGTAATATCATTGTGAAGGTTTTAGGACATCTATCTTTTTTTTGTTCTTTCATGGGTTCAACTTGTGTAGTTGGTGTCAATGTTTTCAAAGGATTCTCTTTTCCTTTCTCAATGTTCAAACAACTATTTGGTTCAGGGTTGGATTTGAGTGTGTATAGTTTTTTATTGTAGATGTATTTCATTTTGCGATGAAGAGTAGAAGGCACCTCATTCATTGCATGAATCCATGTTCTACCTAAAAGGATATTATATGAAATATCACGAGGCATAACATGGATTGGTGTCTCTAATTTGTCCTTTCCTATTGTAATAGGCAAAGTGATCACACCAAGTGATTGTTTTCCGACATTGTCAAATCCCTTAATATATAAAGATTCAGGTTGAATTTTTGATTTATCGACGCCAAGCCTATCCAAAAGGGTCACACTACACACATTAAGGGTTGATCCATTATCAACAAGGGTTCTTTTTATCCTTGTGCTATTGTATTGAGCTATGATCATGAAAGCATCATTTTGTTTTTGCACTTCCCAAGGATGGAGCTCACTTTGGTGGAAAATAATGTCAACATTTATTCCTTGAATCATTGTTGCTATGTCATTTAGGTTTGCACTAGAGGGGATGACAACTTGTTGTAAGGATGTTTAAAGCATAGTGTGATAATTAGATGAATTCTGAATTAGGTCCCATAGGGATATCTTTGCAGAAGTATTCTTAAGTTTATCAACAAGATCATACTCCTTCCCACTCAGTGAAGTTAAATGAGGAGCACTAGGAAAAATGGGATTAGGCAAAGGGAGGGATGTTGAAGTTGTTTATCTTGGTTGCAAATTTTTTCTAGTGTTATATGTATGAGAAATGGTATTACAACTCGATTGTTGCAAAACATTGTTCTTAGGTGGTTCAAGGATACAGACAGGGTTGTTTTGAACTTGTGATTTTTGAGAAGGTGGATAAATGGTAAGTTTAGGTTCGAGAGAGTACTGTAAGGGGTATCTAAGTTGCATAACCTCAAAAGACTTATCCTTATTTTCATGATTTCTTAGTGAAGAGGAGTCTAATGTTACTTCATCATATTCATCTAAGGAATTACTATTTTCAATGTTCTCATTTTCTTCCATTGTTATATCTTCCCTAGTAGGAGTTTTTTTAGGAGAACTACAAACCAAATGTTCTTGACATTCAAGGATTGGTTCTTCCAAAATGACTTCATCACAAGTAGGGGAATGATCAATGGTTGAATTTTCTTGCTTATCAATGATGTCATTTTCTTGTCAGAGAATGTTTTCCTCATGAATTTTATTGGTTGTATTTTCTAACACCAAGGCATCTTCCTCACAACTAGGAGAGATACTAGGAGAAGGAAAAATGGAATTATCATAATTATCCATGTGTGTGAGAAAATTGGATCAAATCAAAATCAAAATCAACACATGTTAATAAAACATTAAATCGAAAAGCTGAAAATAAAATATGCAAACCATAATAGTAGCGTTTCGAAATCATTTTATCCTCCTCTATCTTCAGCGTTTTGTTGCTTCGAATGGCTCTCAGATCAGCAGATAGAGCTCAACAAAATGGCAGCATGAAGAACGAGATTTTAAAAATGCATAATATGCAAATCTATGCTAACATGAAAGTGGGAATGTGATGCTGAAAATGATGTGAATGCATAACGCTGATTGCATGAATGTGAGTACGCATATGCGTGTGAATGTGGGGTGATTATGGATGATTAACCAAAGCTTGGATTTTCTCAGGCTTTTGTAGAGTTTTCGAACAGATTTGATTGGCTGAATAGATCGACGGTCCGGATTAAGCTTGTTTCGAATAGACGGCGGGAGATTTTCGAAAGTGGAAGAGGAGAATGGAAGGTTTCCCTTCTCTTCAAATTTCGTCATTGAGTTTCGAAGGGAAACTTCCATTTCGAAGGATAAGATACGAATTTGGAAGGGCGAGTTAGCATGAGTTAGAAATTTGGAAAGGTGAGTTAAAATGAGTTAGAATTAAATAAATTAAAATTTATTTAATTTAGGAGTGAAGATGGAAATGGAAACCCACATATTTAAATAAATTATTTTTAATTATGTTTAAAAAATGAAATTAGGGTGAGGTGGAAAATATTAAATAAAATATTTAATATTTTAAATTCGAATATGGGATGGAGAATATTCCATTATTTAAATATTCAAAAATATTTAAACTTTAGAATAGGATGATAATTAAATATAAATAAATTATACAAATTTATTTAATTTAATTAAGTGGAGGGTAGAAATGTTAGCAATTAAATAAAATTATTTATTTAATTTAAGGTAGAAGAATTTAGAAGATGAACGATATAAATAAATAATTAAATTTATTTATATGTAGATGACATTAGAGGAATTAATTAAATAAATTATATTTAATTAATTAACAAGCTTAATTATGACCATTTTTAGACATATACATTTTGCCCCTCTTTGAAGTGATGTGTAAAACACATTGCTTCAAAGAAAATAAGATTTTTGCCCTTGATGCATTTTCGATGTTGCTGCTGATGATGCCCCCTTGGGAGGTAAATCACAGAGGAGAGGTGAAGTGGTTTAGCTCACGATAGAAAAATAAATGTCCATTTTGAAATAAAGTCACATTTTACCCTTGGTTGACCTTTAAAAGGTAAAAAGGTTGAAAGAGATAAGTCATTTGCACTTTTGACTGTGGTGAAACTATAGTTCTGAAAGCGACATTGCGAGATGGAGATTCCGTATCATCGTCATATATTCGAGAGATCGCGCCGATATCAGAGGCCAGCAGCGTACGGACCACCAGTGAGTCGATCTAACCCTCTAAGCTTTCAAAATTTTTTATTTTGAATCAAAAATTTTCATGTTTTCTACGGATTTAGTTTAGGTTTTTATGTTTGCGTGCATATAGCATTCTTTAGACGCTTTCAAAAAAAACAGGCGCGCATACAGTATAAACAAACACGCATAGGGTTTAGTTTTTAAATTTTGTCAAAAAACCAGTTTAGCGCACACCGTAGAAACTAGCGCGCATATAGGGCAGATTTAAAAATTTAGGGATAGAGCGCATTTAGGGAAAATAGACGCACATATGGGAAAGCGCGCATGTAGCGAAAACAGTGGCGCATACGGTCAATGAAGTGGCGCATACGGGAAAACGTGCATACGGTGACTGTTTTAGCGCATACGGTAAAAACTACGGCTCATATGGGAAAACGCACATTCCGTAAAAAGAATGGCGCATCCAGTAAATAGCTCGAATGACTGTTGTGATAAAAATGATGATTTTGTATTGCTTCTTTAGTCAATAGATAGGTAAATTGTCATGTCACCATGCTGATATGGATAAAGATGATAGGAAAATCGAATGATTGATCTGATAACCTTGCTTCCTAGGATAGAAAACAAGGAGTAGATGGAACTGATATGACTTCTGATAAATTTGCTTCCTGCGATAGAAAACAAATAGTAATTGATGATAGGATAGATGTGATATGATATCCAACTTGATAAATGTGATTTGAGTGATAGGACTGATGTGTGATATGGGTCATTGATTTGTTGCATTGATATGAATCTTTGATATGGGTCTGATATGGTTCATTGATATAGGTTACTGATAGATATGAATCTGATTTTGATTTTGGTTGAATATTTGATATGATTCTGATTGATGATTTGTGATGAAAAATAGGAGGTTTTCAAAAACCTCCAGATTAGGGAGCAACATTCAGCGGGATGGGATCGAATCCCTGAGTTGACCCCCGTTGACAGAGCGGTGATTAATGTTTGTGGCTTGAGACCCTTATTGGCGATGCCGCCAATTAGGGTCAACAGAGGTTTGTTGACAGCACTAGCAGAGAGATGGCACTCGGAGCACAACACCTTTCACATGCCGACCGGTGAGGTGACAGTGACTCTTGAGGATGTATATAGGATCTTAGGCATTCCTGTTGTTGGTGCCCTTGTGTATTATGATCACAAGGAGATTGGGGGTACAGATGCTTTGAGGAGAGTGTATGGAGATGCGAGGATAGCCAGATACTAGGTACCATGGGCAGACTTTCACGGGTATCCAGCCTTACCAGCAGTTTTGAGTGCTTTCATCAGAGGTTTCCTTTGTCCAGATCACCGGGGAAAGGGGTTGTCAGTGGGCTGGGGCAGGATTCTTGAGCAGATGATACTACAGCCATGGAGGTATGCGTGGGGGAGCTGTATGTTAGCTCACCTTTATCATGATTTGCACCATGTGGTTTATAGGGGATCCACCAGTCTATCCTGTGGAGTTACCGTGTTACAGATCTGGGCCTGGGAGCATTTTGTTGTGACGAGGCCGGCATGCCCCAGAGTGAGGGCACAAGGTAGGCCCTACATTTATACGTATTTTGAGTTCCTTACCCAGCCCAAGCTGGGCAAGGTAGACTACTGGAGATGACTTCTGGATGACATCGATACGGTCATATGGTGACCGTACTTAGATTGTGAGCCATAGGCGACCGATGATATTGAGATGCCATATGTTTGTATGTCGTAGTTTTTGATAGGGAGGACTCCCTTTATTTTGGAGAGATTTTTGGCATTGCAGGTGCAGAGGCAGTTCGGTTTCACACAGGGGATACCGCAGGGTATTGCACACTACACCTAGAGCAGAGATGAGGCCAGATGGTGGCCATGCATAGTGTACCAGGCCGCCTATATAGAGTACATGGCCTTAGCACCTGAGGCATGGGTAGACAAACGAGACGTAGTGGATGCCGAGATGTATGATGAGTATGCTACTTATTTCCACACGCATCCCTTTCCGTGGTTTACCAGTCCAGATGAGCCAGTGCCTATTGTGAGAGTACCACCGCCCGGGGTGGGTGGACAGGAAGATGTGGCCGGTCGCGAGTAGGGAGCAGTTGGAGGAGAGGAGGAGAGCGAAGAGGAGGAGGGGTCAGATGGTGATGATGATGATGGTGGGGATGATGGGGGGATGGGAGGACTGGCACCGGGGGGGCTGGATATCCTGAGGGGTGTGTGGATTATGTGGCATCCGAGGACAGGGATAGGGAGGCGGATAGTGATCCGGCTGGCTTCTTCCTCACAGCAGGGGTAGATGGCCACTCTACAGGCTCAGGTGCAGACATTGCAGGGGTAGCAGGGTCAGCTACAGGGTCAACTATCACAGGCATAGGTACAGGCACCTGCGCCGGACCCACAGTTAGCTCAGGTGATTGCCAAGAGGGATGCATTTAGGCAGTGAGCAGTAGAGGCTGAGGGCGTGGCTCAGAGATTGATGGGCACAGTGGAGAGTGCATCATTGCGAGAGGCCATTGCAAAGGGCATGGAGATGGCCAGGGAGGCTGAGTATTACAGGGTCAGATACGAGGAGCTATGCCCTCCAGAGCATAGAGAGCCATACCTAAGATCCCACAGCAGGACCCGGAGCAGATCACAGACACATACCCAGAGCAGGGGAGTGATAGGGCCACAACAAGATCCAAATGCAGGCACCAGTGGCAGACCACCTCCCTCCAAACTAGCACCATCAAGAGCATCCACCAGCTAGAGTTTATAGTGCAGAGCATATTTTGGGGCATGTATATGCCATTTTTGATCTTATTTGATGTATTGGACATTGTAGTTTCATTGGACATTTAGACATTTGTATCATTTTTTTGATGAGTGATGATATGCAGCGGCAATGATTATTTTGATGATGTGATGTTTATTTATGATGTGATGATATGATATGCATTGATGTCTATCTGTTTATGGATTTTGTTATGCATGTAAGTGATTTGATGTCTAACATGATATGCAGGATGGTTTGATTTTGATGTTTTATGATGATTATGATTATCTGATGATGTGTACTAATGATGTCATGCAAATGAATTGCCTATGATGTATGTATTTTTAGATTTTTGTTATGCAAATAAATATGAATGCTGCGTTTCAGATTATGATGGGATGGAAAATGGTATGAGTGAATGAAATGATAAAATGAAATGGTATGGAATGAAATGTAAAATTTAGATGAAATGAAAATGTTAAATGATATGATATGAAATGGAATTGTTAAATGATATGCTATGAAATGTTATTGTTTGAAATGATGCGATAAATGGATGTGAAATGAAATGAAATGAAAGGATAAATGATATGAAAATGAAATGAAATGATAAATGATAAATGCTATGAAATGAAATGATAAATGATAAATGATATGAACTGCAATGAAAGAATATAATAATAGAATGGATGATAACTACACAATGAATAGTGAAATGAGGTGATAATGAGATGGTAATGCAATAAATGATAATGAGAATGAAATAATGAAAAGATGACCATATAATACTTACGAATGTATGGAAAGAGGGATAAGTGAATGAAATGAAATAGTTATAATGGTAAGAAAACGTATATGAAACTACCATGAGATAAAAAGATAATGATAATGCAAAGTGAAATGAATGAGATAATGGTAATGTGTCGTTAAAATGATAATAATGAACTGATAGATTGATAATGATAATGAAATATGGAATGATGGAATGATAATGGATGCAATAATGAAACTAAAAATGAAAAATTCAAGGGTGATATGAAAAGAAATGATAATTAAATGGTGATAATAAATGCAATGTTAAATGAAATTATAATAAGGATGAAATAAATTGTGACCCAAAATATGGATGAAAACGA
This sequence comes from Sequoia sempervirens, assembly GCA_007258455.2. NCBI lineage: Eukaryota > Viridiplantae > Streptophyta > Pinopsida > Cupressales > Cupressaceae > Sequoia > Sequoia sempervirens. Next base: position 522,657,958 of record VDFB02281492.1, read on the forward strand.
TAATGGAGATGCAAATAATATGAGATGCTAGTGGATGGAATAAGGAAACTAATATGAGATGATATGGAATGCACCTAATAAGATGATACCGATATTGAAATGATGAAACGATAATGCTATTGATGATGAAATGAAATGAAAATGAAATGTAATGGTGATGATACAAATGTTTGTATTGTCCTCCACAAATAGTCCAAAAGATGACAGCCATTTGACCTTTCGAAAACTCAAGATGCAAGATCCAGTATGCAACTATGTACAATGATCTAAAATGAAATGCAACTAAAGGAAGCTGATCATTTTGTTGAGCCTTTTAGTGAGCCTGCTTAAATCATCATAGAGCGTTTTAAAATGTTGGGAGTATGTACAAGCATCAGAGGGGAAATTAGCACCAATGATGACCTGAGTACAACTTTCATGATTTTTGATATAGCAAGTAAACACAAGCATCGAGGTATAATTGAACCGAGATGACCTGAGCATTTCTTGCGTAAACAGGCAAAGACTAACCACTATCTGATGCAAATTTGGAACTGTCATCAATGATAAGCTTTGGAAAATCATCACGTCTCACGACATATTTGCAACCGATAAATGATTAACCTCCAGATAGTAGACAAAGAAAAATCATCCTCTTTCCTTGCCACTCTAGTTCAGTACATCATTGAGTGTGCTCCAGAGAAATGATATCGAAAAATTAAACAACCATTATTCAAAAATGAAATACTGTGATTCCAAACATTAGTCAGATTAGAGATTATCCAGATATGAGTCATGATAAGGTACACAACTGAAAGCTACTATGATATGGATCAATGGTTGGATGTTTTGGTTTGAGTTGGTTGTTTTGTTTTGCGCGTGATTGGCTTCGATGTCATTGTCTTACTGTTGAAAGTTGATTGCCCCCAGTATGCCCCACGTTTGCCCTAGGTATTGACACAACTTGCTGAAATGAATATATACAATAGTCAAGCCATGGTAAGACGTTATCACTCAAGGCAAATGACAATGGCATGGTGCTGGTGTAACCCTAAGATGATGGAAAAGATGCCTGAAAATGAAGACTGAAAAATTAAGTGCAGAACATGAACTAATAGATGGACAGCTACAAATAGCGTCTATTTGCTAGATTTTCACTATTTGTTTTTATTGCATTTTTCTTGTCAATAGACTGCATGTTTACCAGGTTTTCACCCTATGACTTCTTTTTTTTTTTTTTTTTTCTAATTTTTGATATTTCTTAGGGACTTTTTCACGATTTTTGGATTTTTTGGGATTTTTTCAGATTTTTTTTATATTTCTTCGGGACTTTTTCAGATTTTTTATATTTCGGGACTTTTTCGGTTTTGATATTTCTTGGACTTTTCTTGATTTTTGATATTTCTTCGGACTTTTTAGGATTTTTGATATTTCTTGGACTTTTGATTTTTTGGATTTTAGGGACTTTTAGGATTTTTTGATATTTCTTGGGACTTTTTAAATTTTTGATATTTCTTGGGACTTTTGCTTTTTGGATTTTAGGGACTTTTGATTTTTGGATTTTTGGGACTTTTGATTTTTTTGATATTTCTTCAGGACTTTTTCTGATTTTTTTTTTTGGATTTTTTTAGGACTTTTTCTGATGATAATGATCATCTTAGACATAATACTTCTTCAGATGCATGTTGTTGATCGGCTCGTCAAACAGGTCCCCTTCTGGCGTTGATAGCTTGTAGGCTCCTAAACCATAAACTGCGATGACCATGTAAGGACCTAGCCAATTTGGCTCAAACTTTCCTTTCTTCTCTCTGTCTTGTTGATTATGTGGATTCTCTTTCAGAATGAGATCACCCACTTGAAAGGTACGTGGTTTTACTTTATGGTTGTAGCTGTGAGACATCATTTGTTGATAAGCTTTCAAATGATCAGCAACCCTTTGTCTCTTCTCATCTAGAAGTTCAAGCTCTTGGAGTCAGAAAACTCTGTATTCATCATCTGTTGTTAAGCCATTCAATGATACTCTGAGTGAGGGAATCTCCACTTATAAGGGAAATATGGCTTCTTCTCCATAAACAAGGGTGAATGGTGTTGCTCCTGTTGGTGTGCGGACACTGGTTCTGTAGGCCCATAGAGCAGGATTGAGTTGAACGTGCCAATCCTTCCCTGATGCATTCACAGTCTTTTTCAAGATTTTCAATATAGTTTTATTTGAGGCCTCTACTTGGCCATTCCCTTATGGATAGTAAGGTGTTGAATATCTATACTGTATGTGAAATTTTTCACAAAGTTCATCAACATCTTGATTTTTGAATGGATGCCCATTATCTGTAATAATGGAGTTGGGAATGCCATACCGACAAATAATATAGTTAAGTATGAATGATGATATTTGTTTACCGGTAACTTTAGTAAGAGGGACTGCCTCAATCCACTTAGTAAAATGCTCTGTTGCTGTGATGATAAATTTATGCCCATTTGATGAAGAAGGATGAATCTTTCCCACTAGATCTAACCCCCATTGAGAAAATGGCTAGGTTGGTGTAAACGGTTGAAGTTCTTGTGTAGGAGCATGAATGAGATTCCCATGGATCTGACATTTGGAACATGTTTTCACAAAAGTGAATGATTCCCTCTCCATTGTAGGCCAATAATAACCCATTCTAATTAGTTTCTTGGATAAGGTCAGTCCACTTGAATGAGTACCACAGATGCCACCATGAACTTCTTATAAAGCTTTGTCAGATTCTTCGCGTTCAAGACATCAGAGTAAAGTACCATCAAGACCACAACAATAAAGGGTATCAGCGATGAGGGTATAGCGAGCAGATTGACGGATAAAGTTGCATTTTTGGTTACAGGATAAATTGGGTGGTAAGATGTCGTCTTTGAGATAAGCATAAATTTTCTGTACCAAGGCGAATCGGATCCTACTAAGTGGCAAATGATTTGGCTTTCGGGGGTATCATATGCAGGTGTAAATGATTGTTCTACCAGAAATTCGTAACGATGCTAAGTTTCTGGGAGTTGTAACAATGATGCGATCGTAGCCATAGCGTCAGTTGCTTTATTATCAAGCCTTGGAATTTGTGTAAATTTGATATCCACAAAATACTTTTTGAAGTCGTCCACCATCTTTTTATAAGGTAGCAATTTTTCATCTTTGGTTTGGTATTCATTATTGATCTGACAAATGACCAATTGTGAGTCACCATACACCTGTAACTCTGTGATTCTCCATTCCAGTGCTATCTTGAGTCCAATGATTAATGCCTCATATTCAGCTATGTTGTTGGTGCATGGGAACATTAGCCGATATGAATGAGGAATGGTGTGTCCTTAAGGGGGGACAAAAAGTATGCCTGCTCCTGATCCATGTTGAGTGAAAGAACCATCAAAATATAGAGACCATGTTTGTTTAGATTCTGCAGTAAATACATCAGCATCTGGAAACTCAATGTGCAGGGGATGATCTACTTGTAATGGTGCTTCAGCTAGTTGATCAGCGATAAATTGTCCTTTGATTGCCTTACGATCAACATAATGGATATCAAACTCACTCAGAATCATTACCCACTTGGCTAACCTTCCTGTCAGTGATGCCTTGCTCAATAAATACTTGAGTGGATCAATCTTCGAAACCAAATTGACTATATGGGTCAGCATGTAATGTCGAAACTTTTGTGAAGTAAAGACTACTGCCAGACAAGCCTTCTCAATAGAAGTGTAGTTGAGCTCATGACTTGTTAATGTTCTACTGATGTAGTAGATTGCGCGTTCCTTTCTTGTAGAGTCTTCTTGTGCTAGCAGTGCCCCCAGAGATGTCTCTGTTGTAGCGATGTATAAGATGAGTGGTCTGTCTAGATCTGGTGATGTGAGAACCAGTGGAGTCATTAGATATTCTTTGATTTTTTGAAAGGCCAATTCACATTTGTCATCTCACTTGAAAGGAACATTCTTATGCAGTAGATGTGTGAATGGTAAACTCTTGTCAGCCAATTGTGCGATGAACCTCCGTATAGATTGAAGTCGTCCTTGTAGTGATCTTAACTGACTGATGTTCTTTGGTGGGGGCATTTCCATAATTGCTTGAACTTTTGCTGGATCTACTTCAATTCCTTTTTCTGAAATAATGTACCCCAAGAGTTTTCCAGATTTAACCCCAAAAACACATTTCTTAGGGTTAAGACGAACTTTGAATTTCTCCAATCTTGCAAATATTTTGGACAATACTTCAAGATGTCCTTCTCTGGTGTATGATTTTGCCAGTATATCATCCACATAATCTTCCATGAAGACATGCATCATGTCATGAAATATTGTAGTCATGGCTCTTTGGTAGGTAGCCCCAGCATTTTTCAGACCAAAAGGCATGACGTTCCAACAATAAGTTCCCCATGGACACGTGAAAGCTATTTTATCTTGATCTTCAGGTGCGATCTTGATTTGGTTATATCCAGAAAAACCATCCATTAATGAATACATGGCATGGCCAGCTGTCAGATCAACTATGGTGTCAATATTTGGTAATGGGAAATCATCCTTAGGACATGCTTTATTAAGATCTATGAAATCTATGCATATTCTAATAGTTTTATCTGGTTTGGATACAGGTACAATATTGGAGATCCATTCTGCATAGTCGATTGGTCTGATGAATCCCACATCAAGGAGTTTTCTTAGTTCCTCTTTCACCAATAATGCAACATGAGGGTGCATCTTTCTGAGTTTTTATTTTACTGGTTTGACACCTGGTTTGATAGATAAATGATGCATGATAAGATCAGGATCAAGACTAGGCATGTCGGCGTAAGACCATGCAAAGTTGGCTTGATTTTCTTTCAGGAATTTCATAAACTCTGGTATTTCTTTCTTTGTCATAGATGCGGCCAACTGTAAAATTCTTGGTTTGTCAGAAGTTTTAAGATCAACAGCATTTGTAGGCTCAATTAGAATAGGCAATCACTCATGGTAGTGTTTCAGGAGAGTGTCAAGAGTCCCATCATCTGGCGCCTCTAAGAGGTTTTCACCATCTAATACACTCTTTATTTTATCTTTTGCTTGATCTAATACTGCCAGATTCTAGTTTTCACCATTAGATCTTCTCTTTTTGTTTTTATTTTTGCAGCTAGGAGACTTGACACTCTCCTGATCAAAAACTCTATGTCAAAAATCACTGGTGGAACCATCATTTGCATCCTTTGCGGAAAGGAAGTTTATGATAGCTTCATCACTTGGAAACATAGGTATGTTAATAGATTTCATAAAATCCCAATCAATAAGGTCAGGATGGAGTAAAGGTAGCGGGTCATTAGGCTATGTGAGATAAGCTACGGTCAAGGTCATGACAGAGTGGTTTGTAGGATCCGAGGTATAAGGTGGATTAATGATGGTACTGTCCTCATGATAGTCTTGTTCGTTTAGATCTGATTTAGTATCACTAGAATCATAATCGACTTGTGGTTCAAATCCTCGTGGTTGGGACCCTAAACCTTGTCCTTCAATTAGAGTTGGGGCATACTGGTGTATTACATCAACCTCTTTGTCTCTCCAGAACTCATCATTGTAAATGGTGTCCCATTCATATTCAGCAGAGTCTATGTCAGAATTCTTGTCTAGGAAATTCTGAATTGTTTTCAAACACGCCTCTTGTGAATTTGAGCCTTCTCACAATGTGAAGACATTGCCATGTTTGGATTTTCCTTCTCTAGAGTGAGTATCATAACCCAATCCTGTTTTCTCTTTTGCAGCAAGTCCACGGAGGTGAATGGGTTCAACTACTCCTTCCTTCCTTTTTCCAATAGGTCCTTCATCATAACCCATCTTCTGCATGATTAAATATCATTTTCCATATTTTTCTGTGGGTAATTTGACATTAGAAACTGCTTCATCTTCATCTTTATAGAGCCAATTTAGAATTTCAGTATCCTCAGGGTTTTCCATGGGAAATTTTTCTTTGATGAATTGCCCATTAAATTTTGTAATTGGTTCTATTGGCCTTTGCTTTGATGTTGATGCTGCTGCTATTTGATGTTCTCTAATAGATGGTTGTCCATGTGATTGAGGTGATGTAGGTAAATTGACAAGGAAAAGAGAGTATTCTCCAACTCCATGATCCTTGAATTTCATCTTTTTGTCAAAGCTATTGGTCAATTGACTAATTTGTGTGTCAATCTTTAGAGAAGTACTAGTATGAGCTTCTCGATTATTAGGGACCAAAGTATCTTGACTGGCTTTTATGTTGGCACAAGTTTGAATGTTGGAATTATCAGCAGGTATTGTGATTTCTTGTCCATCATAAGGAAATTTGAGACATTGATGGTAAGTTGATGATACAGCTTGCATTTCATGGATCCAAGGGCGACCCAACAAGATGTTATATGCAAGATCACGATCCAGTACTTGACAAAAAGTATTCTTTATAACAGGGCCCACTCTGATTGGCAGCATGATTAGACCTTTGGATGCTCTTTCTTCATCATCATAAGCTTTTATGGTAATTTTTCTTCTGAAATCAATAGAGTCCTCAAAAAATCCTAAGGCTTTGACCAACTTCAAGGTACAGATGTTCAAACCAGCACCTCCATCTATTAGAACTCGTCTGATGTGAAATTTATGAACCATGACTTCTAAGTACAAAGAGGAGTTATGAGGGTGGGTTATGGAAACGTCATCTTTATCGGAAAATGAAAGACAAGTGGGTGAGGATAAATGTCCCACCATGGCTTGAAATTGATTCACATCCAAATCAGTAGATACATTGATTTCAATGAGGGCCTTTTCAAAAATTTCTTTATGGGCTGGAGAAATCTTTAATAGTTCGAAAATAGAAATTTGAGCGGGGGTTTTTCAAAGTTGATTGACCAAATCATATTGATGTTGAGGGGGAGGTTCAGTGGATCTTGAGGGGGTTCCTTTTAAGACAACTTTGGCTTGTGCTCTTGTTGTTGTGTTGACTTCTCTATATTCCTCCTTCTGTTTGACTTTTATGACATTCACCCGCTCATCGTCCACATAGAGATGGTCGATTATATGGTCATCATTGATGTGATTTACTTCTTTGTTGGAAGACTCACCTTTTTGATAATTAGGTAAAGGATTGTGAAATGCTTGGTGGTCTGCATAGGTTTGTTGATTTCCTTCTACTATGATGATGTCATTATCAATTAAGTCTTGAATGGCATTTTTCAAGGCTTGGCAGTTGTTGGTGCGGTGACCTTTACATCGATGGTAATCACAATAGTATGCCTCATTCCATGATGGAGGATTTATAGTGGGTTTGTAATTTCATTGAGGCGGTAAAGTAATAACATTTTTGGCCATCAACTCTTTGAATGCAGATTCTAGGGATTGACTCAATGGAGTAAAAATTCTTCTATTGGAGAAGAACAAAAATCTTTGTGGATTTGAATTTGAGGTGTTCCCTAAAGAATTGTGATTGTTATTGTTTCCTCGGTAACCTTGGTTATTGTTTGAAGTCCCTTGATGGTAAGTGGAGTGCTGACTTGTATTGTTCCTCTGAGGAGGAGGATTATTTTCGTGATTTGCAATTGAGTTGACATTGTTGTTGCGAGTGTTTGGGGTAGTGAGGACGAATGGTTTGGTAGAAGCATGATTTGCATCCACAACACCATCATTCACCACATTTTTGTTGCGGGTCCAGAATTTGGATTTGTCCTGATTATGATGGTTGGAGGAGCTAGGATTTTCTTTGTCACGTTTTATTATGCTTTTCTTGACCAAAGCATTTTCGATGGTTAAGCCATCTTCGATCATCTTGTCAAAAGAAGAGGGACAATGTAAGTTCAAGTGATAGCTCATTTCCGAGTTTAAACTATTGATGAAAGTAACCATATTTTCTTTCTCTGGAATAGGACATGGGTATCTAGCAAACATTCTTCTCCATCTCTGGAGAAATGTAATGAAAGGTTCACCAGGTTTCTGTGCCATTTTACAAAGATCTATCATGGTGATCTGATGTTGTATGTTGTAGGTGTATTGTAATATGAATAAATTGATCAACTCTTCAAATGTCCTTATGGGAGGTGAGATTTTGGATAACCATTCCATAGAGTGCACTCCCAAACTCCTAGGAAATAATCGCATCAAGTAAGTATCCTCGTAAGCAAACTCCAATGTCATGTTTATGAAGTCTCTAACGTGATCAATTGGATCCGTTTTCCCATTATAGCGATCAATTTTTGGTATTTCACAATGCTTGGGAAAAGGAATCATGTTTAAACTTTCGTCAAAAGGATAAGGACATATGTCTTCCAAGGTGTATTTCTTTGTGGTTGTTCCCCCTTGTAATTCTCTAACTTGCCCTTGAAGTGCCTTGATTTGTTGGGTCAAGGCACTAAGATCTGAAAGGGGTGTCTCTTCAGATTTGTTTTTCAATTTTTTCAGTGTCAAAGTCAGGAGGTAATTTAGCCCCTTGTTTGGCTAGATAGCGAAAATATTTTTCCTTATCTCATTACAAAATTTTCTCAATGGATTTATGGAATTTTGGATCTTGTTCAGCTTCTCTAAGACTTTCTTCTTCTTGTTCTTCATCACTATCCACTTGATGGGAAGGATTTTCTTCTTTATTGTCCATGTTAAAAATTGGATTTTGATTTATGCTGAAAATGGGATTACTGATTTCTTCTTCTTCTTGAATGTTCTGAATATGACTTTCTTTTTGGATTGTATCCTTCGATTTATTGTGTTGAGATCTTATGGAGATAGGCATATGTTTTTGAAAATTTCCTTTAAACTTAGATCACAGTTTTTGACAAGTGCAATGGTGATGATATCTTGATCTGATAAGATACGGTAATCTTATGATATGATCAAGAAAGCTCTTAACTTATGGTTTGTAGCTTCCAAGATGATAAAGGATTTCAGAATCCTGTTGGGGAAACTTTAACCCAAAAATTAAAAAGTTGTTTTGAAGAGTGCACTCTAAAAGATTTTGATCTTTGTTTTTAAGGAGATTCTCTCAAGATCTTTGAAGAATATGATTTGGGTGTGAAGGATATTCGATGGAAGGTTGGGGTATGTTGTCAAATTCAAGAGGTTGGTTATGATTATGCCATTGTGATAGAGCTCTTCTTTGATAATAGGCTCAGGAATCTAAGGGATCTACAACATATTCATCAGTGAATCCTCTAACAAATTCTTGATATCTGTGAAGAAATCCTTGATAGTGAAGCAAAACTTGCCTACTTTTGTACAAGAATTTCCTTTTTTGCAGCGTTTTCTTGTATCCTAACGGTTTCTTAGGTTTTTTGATTCTCTTGGAAATTGATTTCTTGGGAAACTTTGTTGACTTCCAATTCCTAAGCATGGAAGAAAGGTAGTGGGAAATGTTTTCAAAACAATGATATGACAAAATTCCTAAGTGGCTCTCAGTTGTTGTTCTTCATGTTTCATTTGGATAATCTCTTTATCTGAATTAATGTAATGGAAGACACAACAAACATTTTCAAAAATAGTTGTTCTTTAAAGCCCTATACTAACATGAAGTGTTTGATCAAGAAATGTTTTTCATCAAATGTTTTCACAGGTTTTTCACATGAAAGATAGTTCAGACAGACTCACTCTTAAGTACTCAAGTAGGTCATTCTAGTAATCAACAGCCCACATCTTAGAACTGCGTTGACTCACATAGCCGTGTCACCCCCGAAGGGGCGCCCATGTTTTTGTCTTTTCCAGGCATGTACTTAGAGTTACATAAGTGGATACCGGGTCCCCTGAGCAAACGGTCCTTGCTAGTTATATGGTGAGTGTCTTGGGGGTAGATTCTTCCCTCCCCTTGCACTGTGATTATCAGAATGTTTGGCAACTGACTCGGCTAGCTACTACACTAGGTTCGTAGTAAGGATTTCCGTTCGGTGCGGCAATAATAAACTCCCTCAGGAGACCTCCCAACCTTTAGAACAAAGGCTTTGGGGATGGTTATCTTGCACACTACCGGCAGAAGAGGGTTTCCCCAGATCTACTTTAAATTTTATAGTGGGGCAGAATAGCCTGGCTTTGGCTTGAACCCACTTGAGTCGTTCCTGTAGGGTGAGTACTTTTTCCCACTACGGCAGGCTCTCTAAAGGATGTAATTGAAAAATAAACATTGCATGAAATTAAAAGGCAAGTCTGGTATTCTGATCACCCAGTTAAGGGAAGAGCATAGACCTATTGCCACAATCACAGCAAGCAAATATTCTTTTTAAAACCCCAAATAACAATGAGCTAATCTAGGTGAAGATATTGCTTCACTGAAAATAGATTGTTCAATTTTAAACTGCAAAATTCATTGTTTGGTGACTATCCTAGATTGCTTCATTTTAATCCAGATGTGGCTACCCTAGGGTTGCTTCATTTTAAAACTTTCAGAAAAAGAAACATAATTCTATCTGCGGAATGCGTCAGACTCAGAATTCTGTGATTTTGTTACAGTATATGCGCCTAAACAGAGGTTGTATGCGCCGAAACATATATGCGCTAGAATAGAGGTTGTATGCGCCAAAACATATATGCGCCAGAACAGACACTAAATGCACCAAAACAGAAACAAAAAGTGCTTAAACAGAAATCATATGCGCCCTAACAGATACTATAAGCGCCTAAACAGAAATTGGATGCACCATAAGAAAATCCAAACAATTACTGTGCATGTGAAAAAAATTATATGCGCTTTAACAGTCACTATATGCACTTCAACAGCCACAGATGCACCGTAATAGTCGCGGAATGTGCCGTAACAGTCACGGGATGTGCCATAACAGTTACGGGATGCGCGTCAAAATTCTGCAAAACCAAAAAGTTAAAAACTCTGTATGCGCATCAGGAATTTTTGAATGCGCCGAAACGTTAAATTTTTCCAAAAAACCGATTCCAGAATGCGAAAACTGTCAAAACAAACTTACAGAAAACGTTAAATTCATGGGTTCGAGCCCCACGGTGGGTGCCATTTTAATGTGTGTGGGAAAATTGGATCAAATCAAAATCAAAATCAACACATGTTAATAAAACATTAAATCGAAAAGCTGAAAATAAAATATGCAAACCATAACAGCAGCGTTTCAAAATCATTTTATCCTCCTCTATCTTCAGCGTTTTGTTGCTTCGAATGGCTCTTAGATCAGCAGATAGAGCTCAACAAAATGGCAGCATGAAGAACAAGATTTTAAAAATGCATACTATGCAAATCTATGCTAACATGAAAGTGGGAATGTGATGCTAAAAATGATGTGAATGCATAACGCTGATTGCATGAACGTGAGTATGCATATGCGTGTGAATGTGGGGTGATTATGGATGATTAACCAAAGCTTGGATTTGCTCGGGCTTTTATAGAGTTTTCGAACAAATTTGATTGGCTGAATCGATCGACGGTTCGGATTAAGCTTGTTTCGAACGGACGGCGGGAGATTTTCGAAAGTGGAAGAGGAGAATGGAAGGTTTCCCTTCTCTTCGAATTTCGTCATTGAGTTTCGAAGGGAAACTTCCATTTCGAAGGATAAGATACGAATTTGGAAGGGCAAGTTAGCATGAGTTAGAAATTTGGAAAGGTGAGTTAAAAATGAGTTAGAATTAAATAAATTAAAATTTATTTAATTTAGGAGTGAAGATGGAAATGGAAACCCACATAATTAAATAAATTATTTTTAATTATGTTTAAAAAATGAAATTAGGGTGAGGTGGAAAATATTAAATAAAATATTTAATATTTTAAATTCGAATATGGGATGGAGAATATTCCATTATTTAAATATTCAAAAATATTTAAACTTTAGAATAGGATGATAATTAAATATAAATAAATTATACAAATTTATTTAATTTAATTAAGCGGAGGGTAGAAATGTTAGCAATTAAATAAAATTATTTATTTAATTTAAGGTAGAAGAATTTAGAAGATGAACGATATAAATAAATAATTAAATTTATTTATATGTAGATGACATTAGAGGAATTAATTAAATAAATTATATTTAATTAATTAACAAGCTTAATTATGACCATTTTTAGACATATACAATCCATAATTTCATTCCTTTGTCCTATAGTGTCTTCCAAAATAGGAGAGGAAGCATAGAGAGGATTTTGCGTTGATCTTGAAGTTTTGATCATCCAACACGAACATAGATCTTAATGGTCTCTTGTTGTGTTATGTGGTCATCATGATTACCTATGGTTTTTTCTTCTTGTTCATCAATTTCTTGCCTAGTAACAGAGGTAGAAGGAGAGAAAAAACTAGGATTCTCAAAACTCTCATTGATTGGTTCTTCTAACACCAAAATATCTTCTTCGCCAATAGGAGAGATATTAGGAGATGAATGAATATGATCATTTGGATTGTCCAAGGTTGTATTTGCTTTCATTAAAACACTCTCATAGGGAGGGTACATGAACTTTTTCTTAGTGTTCCTAGAAAGGTGAGGTACTAACATTGTTTGAAAAAAAATGAAAAGAAATTTTAACCATCTCATGCAATGCTTTAATAATGTAAACAATGTATATCCAAAGCTAGAATTTTTTTTTATCCAATGTATGAAAAACTTTAAGAATGCAAACAATGTATATCCAAAAGTGAAAAGAACTTTTATCAAACTTATGTATAGTTTTATGAATGTAAACATTGAATATGAAAAAGTGAAAAGTAGTTTTATCCATATTATACAAAGTTTTAGAAATATGAGCATTTTCAGATCTAATGATGCTTTTAATTGAAATGATTTCAAAATAAACTTGAAATGAAAGAAATTGAAATAACATTAATTTTGTAAACTGTAACAGAAAACTTAAAGCAACAAACAAAAGCATAGAAAAGCATATTAAAACCCTAAAAATTGTAGCTTCAAACTATAGCTTCAAACTCAACAAGGACTAAGATGCCAATAAGGGCATCTTAGTTGCACTGAAGGAATTTTTAGGTTCGAGAAATTGGAACAGACAACAAACAACACAAAGAGGGTTCTGAGCCAAAAATCCACAGAGGGACTAAGATGCCAGTAAGGGCGTTTTAGTCCCAATAGAGGTTTTTTTTAGAAAAAAGAAATATCTGAATTGTTTACAGTGTTCTCAGGTTGCCTACTCAGGGACCTGATATTTAGAAACATAAAAGTGTGCAAATGAATGCAAGAAAAAGTGACTAATTACAAGCAATTGGATGCAATTTTTTCAATTTTGAATGCAATAAAAAATTTCCTAAATGCAATTAGGATGATTGGCAATGCACTTTTCCATTTTTTAATGAGATAAGATGATGTAAGAAAGAAAAAATGTGACCTATATGCACTTTCACTAATGGAAATGTGAGAAACCCTAGATGCACTTTCATTAATACAAGTTGTAATGCAAGAATGAATGCAACCTAGATCTAAGACTTTAATGAACTCCAAATCAGAAAAATTAATGTCCCAAAATGTTGGGTTCACCAAAATGAACCAAAGGGGAAATGGGGATGCTTTATAACCTAGGTCATAGAACACCATACTCCAAATTGTCATTCAAATATTCCCTAGGACCCCAAATTGGATTGACTATCAACACAAAGGTGAGTTAATTCTCAACAAGGAAGACCTAGGAGGGGGTTCTTTAAGCTTTAAGGGGTTCACCACCAAGTAAAAGGTTAGAAAAGACAATTTAACATTCAACTCACAAAGCCTAGTAATGCAAGCCAAACAATGAGTGCACATGATGAAATTAAGTAACAAGTTAGGATATATGTACGTGGGAAGTCTGGAAATGTAATGAGGATTCTAGAAATGTAAAAATGTTGTCAACATATGCCAGAGAGGACAAAGAAACCCTTACTATTCTCTTAGTCCTACTGTTGCTTTTCAGGGTAGATGAGGAATCTTTGAATGTCTAACCAAGATCCGAAAGAATCTCTAAAAAATTCTACTTGGAAGACTAAGGCGCCCTTGCTACCGACTTTGTCCTGTCTTGAATTTCTTAAATCTCTAAATGTGATCCTAAGGCTCAATGTCGACACTTCCTTCTTCTCGGATCTTAGTTTTTGAAACTTCCAGATTTGGCCTATAGGTGAGTTTCTGTGAATATGACAACTTTGCAATGCAACTTTGCAATGCAACTTTGTAACTTTATAACTTTGCAACGTTGCACTCCAAATGATCTTTAACCTAAATCTACAAAAAAAAACATGCAAGGGAGGAAAAACTTGTTCGTTGTTAGTAAATGGGGGTTTTCCTTGGTGAAACCCCTTGTTGGTAATTAAACCTTGGAATGAAATTAAATAAAGGAGGGAAATGATGAATGAACAAAGTGTTATGTTGCAACTCACCAAACCATTATTATGGAATTTGCAAACTTGTGTGAAGTGGCTAGCTTGAATGTAGATCTTGAATCAAAGGAATGCTTGATAGATTTTGACTTGAATTGCTTGCTTGAATCAAAACTCTGTAGCACAAATGTTAGCTCAAAAACTCACATGATGCAAGAAGATATTTGATATGATGCTTGAATCTTGATGAGGGCTCCAAATGCTTGATGAACTGCTCTTGAATGATCTAATAATTGAATACTTGGATGCTTAGATTAGTTGTTAGATTGCTAGGTATCAAAATATGAGTGAAAGAACATTGTATTTATACTTATTTATGCTTAATATCCTAAAATTAGACAACAAGCCAACATATGAGTTCATTAATTAAAGGAGGGTAAATTTTTCCAAGATTTGAAATTAAATCCTAAAAATAACCTAAGGGGGACTAAGATACCATAGGTGGCATCTTAGTCCCAAGGCATGAAACTCGGGGCACAAACTCCAAAAAGGGGCCCATTTAAGGTTCCTTTGAAATCAGGGTCCCAAGACCTTTGGGGGACAAAGAATCCCTAGGTGGTGTCTTACTCTCAACCCAGAAATCAGGGACAAACAACCAGAATCATTAAATTATCATTTATCCTTTGATGTTTGTCAGGATTAGCCATAAAAACATGTAATTTATTAGGCTTTTGGATGAAAAAAGGGACCAATTAAGACATAAATAGGTATAAATAAAGCAAGGTGGGCCCAAACAAGTGTGAAAATGCATGGGTATGCATTTTTCTACACTACACATTATTTTACAACATCATTAATCAATAAAGGTTAGTTGATTGAAAGTTGTTTGATGAAGTGAATAGTGAGGTGTGGAGCTCAAAGTTCCACCAAAAAATTGTTTGACATCCAAAGCATGTTATGATACAATCATTCAAATAACATTCAATTGTTCATATGCAATAATTATTTCTTTGATACTAGTTGCATACCTGTGGAATCGACTTCAAAAATAAATAAGGGTCTATAGGAATGGTGCACATATCATTAACACTCCGACCCTGAATTTTCATCATATTGATTCTACTAATTTAGTTATTCTTACATTTCAAAATATAATTTATAAAAATAAATAAATGAACTTGCTGAATTTTACCTAAGTATCAATGTTGAATGTTTCATTCAATAATGCATCTTTCATAACCATATTCTCTATAGTTGTAGGATGTGTAGCTGCATCCTGAGCACTCTGATAATCATATGTGAAAACAACACTGCAAGAGTGACAATGGTGGGGTGGAACTTTGGGCCTAGAGGTCTCATCCACATCAAGCTCTACTAAAGGCCTCACACACTATACAATACTTTGATTGAGCAAGCTAATTGACTCCAACGTGTCCACCTCGACACTGTCCTTCTCAATGGAAGGAATGATGACATGCTCCACCATGGGTTTGTCCAAGGGTCTCGGTTCCAACTATGTATTATGTCGTGCACTCATTCTATCATCTGTGGAACCCCCACCTCTACCCTAAAAGTCTAAAATGTCAAAATAATTTGGCACCTTATTGAGGACAAACTCACAATAGAGTTTCCTCAAAAAATAATATGATGGCTCATGGTTATTGTATGGAGTTTGGTCAAAAATTATCCACCATCACTCCCAAAACTTATTTTTTATTAATTCATGGTGGCACCAATTGATGGCGAACCTCCTGCATGCATGTGATAAAGGTGTGTTGGTTCTTGGGTCTATAAATAGGACACACAAGTCGACTTTGCTATTTATTTTTATTTTTTCACATCTACATATGAAAGACCACTAGCATAATTTTTTTTTAATTCATCCCTCTTATTCGACCAAAAATTTATTTTCTCACTTATTTCTCCTATATGTGATACAATCAACTTCAGCGATTCGACAATCCCTCTCCTAGAAGGGTGGGTTTTAGCATGCTAAGTTAATCTTCCAATCAATTGTTCAATCTCTCTTTTGTTGTTTTCAATTTTATTTAAGATATTTTCTTGGGTTCCTTGTGGATGCCTACAAAATGATGGAGGGGTTTTAGGTTGTTCTTTTTCAGGAGGCTCTTCATGAGGGGGTGATTATGAATTATCAATGTTTTGAGGTGGAGATTGATTTCCTAGAAATTAAAAAAAAAATTAAAAAACCTATTTCAATCTACATTCTAATTAAAATTTGAAACTAAAACAATAGATATACATACCTTTTCAATCTCTTTGACCTCTTTGACATCCTGGTGGCATTCTCATGAAGAATTGTAAGAAAAATTTGATCTCCTTTTGGCGAGCGCGAGTTGGAAGAGCAGAAAATGAGAGCTCAAGTCACGAATATAAGAAAAAAAGAGGAGAAACATGCTTATTATTTTAAAGATATTTTTCATTTGGTGAGCACCAAATCTGGTGCTCACCAAATGCATAACTAGTTTGGCAAGCAAAAAATGGCCTATTTTGGGTTTTTTACAAAAAGTGGCACCTTTTTTCTATTGTAGATTGGTGCATTGACCCAAGAATGTAAACAAGTGAAACATCAACACATCAACAACCATACACAATAGAACACCAAATTTATGTTGAAAACCCTAATCAAGGAAAAACCACAGTGAGGATTAACTCACACCTATATGAATAACAACATTGAATACAATAGGTTCATTTTCAGAAGGGCTCACTACCCTAAAGAAAATAATGGATCACTACCAAGGCATCACTTCCTAAAGGAATTACTATCTGGAATAGAAGAGAATAAAATAAAAATGTTACAAGGAGGTTCACTACTTTAGAGCAACAAGAAGATCCACCAAAACAACTCTACATCATCTGCAACCTTTGGTTCATTGCCTCCAACAACTTTAGGCACACTGAAAATGTAAACACCTTCTACTCACTACATCTTGTAGCCTTATGAATTTAAGCTCACACTTAGATCAAAACACTTGATCACATTCAAATCTCACTTCACATCTACTCTTTTCCACACACATCTCCAAAATTTATCCTTAAGTTTATATATCCTATGTGACCAAAAATAGCCTTATTTAGGTCGGCCTCAATGAAATGTATGCACCTAAAATGTGCAACCAAAAAATAGGTCAGCACCAAACATGTTCATGGTGGAAATAAGTGAAGGAGGACCACACCAATGGTTAATTGGGACTCAAATCTATATGTACACGCTTCACTATGCTTCCACAAACCATGAAGCACATCCACAAGTAATGTTAACAAACCAGGTCAGCCAAACCTGTATTAACACTACCAAACAATCAATTCAGTCCTCACCAAGTCCAAAAATATTCTTCAGACCATGAAACAACATCTCACTTTTGGAAGTGGATTCACTTTGAGAGGGGGGTGAATTAGAGTGAAGTAATTTTTAAATTTTTGACTTTGAAGGCACAATGAAACTTTTTACAAATTTAAACTCAATGTGGCATACTTGTTTATGCAAGTGTACATCAACATTTTAAATCAGATTGAAATGAAATTTGATTAACATTTACAACTCATGTTAAAAGCATCATATGATATTTTTCAATTAAAGTGTGAACAATCTTGTATGTACTTTTGTAACAGAACAACTTTTCCCAATGCACTTTTAATTTGCTTAACAGAAGACTTTTTAACTTTACATGACAACCTTTTGAAAAAAGAAACTTTTGAGCATACTAAAAGTATCAGAGCATTGATTGAATGAGCACATTAACATGAAACAAAATAAGAGACAAATAAAATCACATAACACTAGATTTCCTGAGTGGAAAAACCCTCTTGGGGTATAAAAAACCACTTGCTAAAATTTCCCTTTTATTAATCAAAGAGCACCAACTTTGTAACAATGTGGAGCACCAACTCCCATAATATTTCTAAAGCACCAACTTCATCAAACATTCAAAATATTACAACCCATCAGAACCTTATTATTGATGGCAATTTTGGCACCACAACAATGCAAACAAAATATTGCTATTTTGCTTCTCCTGAAAGAGAAAGGCAACACGTGGATGCCTTAGCTCCCAAGGTCTTTGTAGTTGGGTCTCAACTGTGCTGATGTTACTCAGTGGTCAATGCAACAGTAATATTCAAGGGGCCTGCTGGTGTTGAGCTTCTGGACTGTTCTTAGATCAAGCATGAAAATAAAACCTACTTTAACTGGGGTTTTTAAAGAAACAACAAAAGATAGATCAGGGTTTTGAAACAGAAAAGAACGAGAGTTCATCCAATCTTAACCAAACTTGTTAACTTCAAGGAATTTGTAAACCAAAACTGTAGAACAAGATAAACTTGTGATTGACACACAACCTCTTTCATTCTCAGTGCTAATTTGTATAACATATTTTAATTACCATTTAAATAAAACACAAAATACTATTTCATTCCTTGAAGGCTCCACAAATCAAATGATCAAACTAAGACAAGTATCATTCAAGAACACAACATGAAGTAGATTAAACTCTGATTGCTTCTACTGTTATTTAAAATAGATAAACAATGTTTACAAAAGCTATCACAATCACTAGTGTACAGAGAATCTGAATCTTCAGATTGTTTCCAACTACACTAAGAGATTTTAGAAAAACACATCACAGTCTGTACTAAAACCTTATTGTTAACCAAGAAGACAAAAGAAGCTCTCATTACTGAGAATCAAAATGCAACTCTATCTCCTTCTATTAACTGACTAACTCCTAACAATCCTCTAACCTTAGAAGTTCTATTCTAGAAGTGCTAACACTAATAGTTCTAACCGTAAAAACTCTAAACTTTCCAAAGATGCAAGCATGACTTATATATAGAATGCATCAAAAGAATGTGTTGTCCCCCTACACTAGGGTTTACAAAATATCTACACCTGGGAGAGTTGGCTCTTAGATCTTTCTAAGGAAAGTCAAAATTGCATTCAAACCAGAAGCCCTACTGTCCATGCTCACGAAGGATTTCTATCCTTAGGAGAAGTCCTTTTGATCTTCTGGCAGCTGCTGCATTTACTCCTCTGTCTCGGTGTCCATCTTTGAACTCCCTCTGCAATCTGCTTTGAATGCTCAAAAGATCATCATTAATATCAATCTATCTCCTCACCAGCAGTGGCCATAGCTATCCCTATGAGTCACTGATCTTTCATCCTTCTTTCAGCTTCCCTCATGTCCTAAAATTTTTGTTCGTTAATCATCTTCTAGAAGAACCATCAGACCTCCCCATAAATCTCTACATTTGGCCCAAACCGATCCATCCTCCCCTGATCTCAGAATGGATCCATCTTGCTTGCACTCTATTGGTCCTCCTACACGAGGATGGTCAATCAGTCAATTTCCTCATCTGATTGGAGGAACAACAGCCACACAAGATTCCTTGGCAGTCAAAGTAGTCTGGATGGTATTGCATGTGTGTGAGACACCTATTGTGTCTCCTCGATGCGATTTTGTCTTACCACAGTTATTTCCATAGCACGAGGCAGTCAAAAAAATGTCTCGACAGGCTACAAAAGTCACATCGAGCTCCAAAAGACCATCAGCAAGACTTCATCCTTTCACTGAGACCACATGGTGAAGCTCCTATTTTCTCTTGGAGTTTCCACGACATCCTCCTTTATTGGGAAATCCATCGCTGTCGACAAGACCTTCAGCGAACTCCTTTTTCATTCTCGCCGAGCTCAAATTCCTTTCTTCCTCTTGGGCTCAAGCTCATTCTCTTTCACTGAGAGTCTCTCAGGTCAGAATGACATCCTACCGAACCTGTTGCATTCATTTCGAGTCTCCCTGAGCTTCCTTTATTCTCTTTGGGCTCCTTCGCTTCGATGTGACCTCCGCCTTTCGGCCAAACCCTATGTTGAATTTATCATTCTTTGGCGACCCTTTGTGTTGGGGAGACTCCTCTTCAGTTATATTGACATGCATTTCTTTCATTCCTAGCACATCATTGAGACTCCATTTCTCTTTTGGTGGGGGCCTCCTCTTCTAACAGCAAGACATCACACAGTCGGTGAGACCTTTTACGGAACTATTTCATTCTTCCCAAGCTTGTTCGGTAATGGCAAGACCATTGCTACTCGGCGAGACCTTATAGCGATTTCAAACCTTGGGCGAGCTCATCTTAGATATCGGGGAGACTTTGTCATTTCGGGGAGACCTTATGGCAAGCCCTTGTTTTCTCCCCTGAACTTACTCTGTCGGCAAGAGTCACGGTGATGCCAGATTTGTCAGGTGAGATCCCTTTGTATTTCGGTGAGACATTCACCATTCGGCGAGACCTTCCGCTGACTTCATACCTCTTGGCGAGCCTCTCCACATCAGCAAGACCTCCTCTGGTCGGTGAAACTTTATGCCGACCAAGCTTCCTTTGCCAAACCCTGCTATCGCCGGGACATTTTTGTGGTCTTACCGATAGACCTCCCCCCTTGTGCCCTATCGGCATGACCAAATGTATTTGATGAGACCTTATATCGAGCCCACCATGTCCTACCAAAGATTGACCCTTCTGCAGGACCTACGGAAACTCTCATCTGTGTCACTGTAACCTTCCTTTATCGGTGAGATGTCACATAGACATCTCACGTCATGGCAAAGACCTCCCCACGCTCACTCTTTGGTCGCTGAGACTTACCGGTTCTCTCACCGGTGACCACCAATGGAATCCCCCTTTGCACTGGTCGATGAGACTTTCTTCTTCGCTAAGACCTCTCAGCGCACTCCAACTACTACGCCGACGACCTTCAGGTTTCAGTGAGACATCCATTGTTCATCAAGACCTCTCATCGAAGACAAACTCCTACCGAAGTGATTTGTTTGTCCTCGCTAGTCGGCAGGACATATGGCCTTTGCCGAGACCTTCTAGCGAAGAGAAAAGCCATTATCAATATGTGGATGTCTTTGATAGCAGTCGGTGAGACTTGAAGATCTCGTCGAGACCTTTCTTCGAAAGAAACCCCTCATGCCAATAGGAAACTCCATGTCATTGGGACCTTGTGTGGTGTCTTGCCGAAATGAACTGCACATGAATTTCGATCGCTATGACATCCCTAGGGTCCTGTTGACTCTTACCTTAACTGATTTTTAAGACCATCTGCATTCAGGAATAGCATTCAACTGAGCTAACCTAACAAATATCCCCAGGTGCATAATTCAATCCTATAAAAGAAAAGGTTTGTATTAGTCCTCATAAGTAAACAAGACATATCATAATAAATCCACCATTGCTTATAATTCTTTCACTGAATTCCTAATAAGGAGAAAACTAGTTTAGGTTGAGACACAACCAAAATTAAATCAGATAGATCAACAGTCAAAACTAAGAGGAAGACACAAGAATTCCAAAGAGGAAAACAAGAAACCAAAAGCAAAGTAATCAAAAATAAAAAGGGGGACCCATTTTGATTCAAATCAAAGTGGGGTGGTTATGCAAGGCATAACACTTATAACTGCAATCATTCTTTGCAGTCATAAAATTACAATAGGATACAAAATGATTTTGTAATAATGCTCAACTCAAAACATAATCTCTATAATACAATTAGAGATAAAAACAATATGAGCCCACTCTTCTTCTTTTACAAAATGATTTCACAATAAGCAATACTGTCGCAATTTCCTCTCTTCACATCACACTCTTTTTTGTGTTTTTGTAGAGATACATATACAATGTTTGTGAAACGGTTATATATCTTTGTCAAGAAAAAAAAAACTGCATTCAATAACCATAGTTTTTGAACTGGTAAGAAACATAATATTTGATCATGATGCCAATCAAGTATTTTTAAGAAAGAATCAATGATATGAAGATGAAATGCCACTGTGAGATGAAACCCTTGAGTTTACACTTGGGTTCAAGGTAGTTTTAGTTTAGTTAAGAAATTTATTTGAAACTAAAAACAAAGTTTTCTTTTCCTTTTCATTTACCAGATTTACCTTTGAAAGATCAAAACAATGCATAGATATTACCTCTGTCACGGTGGATTTAACCTACAAATAAAATCCCTAAAGTTCTTCATGAAAACTGCCCAAATTACTGCTTCTAGCTCAAATGAAAACCACCAACAATCTTGCCAACCATCAAAGACCAACATAATTGAAAACCAAATCAAAATACCATAGCAACCTTGCACAATATGCAACTGAAATTCTAGCATGGTGGCGCTAGGGTTCCAAACCATAATCAATGAAAATGCAATATCATTTTGCCCTAAACAAGTCTTCTCTCAAGTCATTCGATGACTTTGCCAAAGTTAATAAGATTTGGTGTCTGAAGGAAAAAAGAAACAATAATAATCAATTGATTAAAAATGCTTATGAGTCTACTTGACTAATCATTTACCAAGGATCCGACCACATGATCACCTCCAAATTTTTCTTGCAAACTATCAACACATAATGATCATTAAAATAAACTATATTCTAAGTCAAAGATTCTCATAATTTTGACTTAAAAATATAGAGAATGATGGCTTCCAAGTGATATAAACAAGTAGCCTTTTACATAAATTGAACCCAATAAATATTACCACTGAAATATGCTAAGGGAAACTCGATAGGGTTGTTTCCATTTAGATGTCGACCCCACAAAATATTATCATGACAATGATATATCAACATCATAAGTAAAAAGAAAAGGCTTCAACTAATAAAGATAAGCAATTTCCTTTGAATGCCAACTATAGAGTCAAGGCTAGAGCATAAGAGGCTCCAAATAAAAAGTAAAAATTATATGCCATGTGAGCCAATAAAAACCATCAAATAAAATGTGAGTTAAGGATGGCTTTAGAGACATGAGAGCAATGATGTTACTATACCAAGTTTCATGGAGCAATTGAAACAATAACCAAACTGCCTAAGATGGAGGTCAAAATACACTAAGTGTAATATGCAATGTAAACCATATCTCATTTGAAATGTGAAGAACCCGATTACTAACAAAGCCAAGTCAAAGCCATGTGTGGCTTTACCTCCAATAGAGTGTCATGAAAAATCTCAATGATAATTGAATATCATATGCCAAGATTAACATGATAAATAACAATGAAGCCAAGATCATATTGAAAATGATATACCTGAATAGTCTGAACCATGATCAACCTGAACGACCTGTCAAGATAGCTATATCATTTATCACAAAATTTAATGCATGCCTTGTCACAATGAACATCATTTGAATAACCTATATCAATCCTTATCAACACTGTTAGTAACCATAACCATCTGAAGATAACTGCATTCATAAATTTGAACTAGAAGCCACATGAATATGGAGAGCATAATGATTCTGAGAGACCAAATCTAAAACTATCAGACCATGAGACCCAAAAAGTGATTTTGTCATTGTTGGGACTATAAATTTTTGAATAATTTCACAAGTTTTCACACCCCTGAGTTTCCATTGGAGTCCTTATCATAAGCACATGGGTTTGTTTTCATTTTGTCCATATTTTCCCCATACAATCATCTTTTTCTGAATATTGCACATTCTTGTTCCTATCGGTGTGAGTTCACTATGGTCTCCACAACCCATTGAGTATTCTTGTTAAAAGGAGTCTATGTTGCCTATTGACAAGACTCCGTTTATATCATAGCGATTGGAATTTACCTACAGGCAGCTTTCGGTGAGACTTTTTCATTGTCATGGTGATCAAAATTCATCTATTGTTTCGTTCGGCAGGACTTTCACTTTGTTTCAGCGACAGAGTGGGATACACACTTCGGCCATAGTCATGGTATTCGGGATAGGTTCTTGGAAAGACCTTATTGTCTCAGTGACTGCCAACAAAGGGGTGCTCATCGGTGAGAGATTTCCTTCAATGTAATATCTTGGTGATCTTTCCTTGTCTCGCCAACCGACATATATGGAGATGCATCGAAAAAATATTTTGGCTTCGATGAATGGTCATACTGAAATGTATATGTCTCACTGAATCATAACAAAAGGGTTTCTATCAGAATGCTTATCGACAAGAGTTAAAGGCTTTAGTGAAAGGTCATAGCGAAAAGGTTTATGTCTTGCCGACCATGTGCATGTGGAGGCTTATCGGTAAAAATTATGGCCATCAATCTAATGTCTTGGTGAGTGCTGCATGTCTTACCAATCGACAACAAAAGGATATATTGGTAAGAGTTAAGTTTTTCAGGGTGAGGTCTTGGCGAGTGACCTCTGGTCTCGCCGATAATACACAAAAGGACTCTATCAATATGAGAATTGAATTGTCCCGGTGACACAAAAGATGGATGAAGACTTTCGGTAAGACATAATATGGTCTACGAGAGGTCTCCCCAATATCATAAATTCATAGCAAAGTGAATGAAGCGAGGGGGCACATCTCGGCGAGAAAGCTAATTTGTCTCAATGATCAAAAGAGTATTACAAGGCTGGCTCTCGGTGAAACTTGGAGTGATCTATATGATATCTCCCTAACTTTGATGGGTCACGGCGAAAGAAAATAAAACAACGGGGGTGACTGATAGCATTATAATTTCCTTCAACATACTTACAGGGTTGTCTCAGTGACTGTTCCAGTGTTGATTAATAAAATTCATAAGATGCTGGCTGACATGAAATGAGCCCGATTGCAACTATTAGCTGATGTTTGGAATGTAAAGTGACATGTTTGTTTAGATGCATATGTATAAATATTCATTCCCTATTGTGAATGGAAATCATTAGGAGATTACAGTAGGTAGATTAGGAATGGATACAGTAGAATAAAGTTATCATATCAGAGACTATGATGCATGTTTTCAAATGGTGATTTCAATGAAAATTAGTTGGTGTGGTAGTTTATTTCTAATGTCAATTGTCTGTTGAGTTTATTCAAAAATATTGCTAAGCTATCTCCAAGTTGATTCTTTCTGGTCATTTAAATTGATATAACAAGATTATTTTCAGTTTATCAGTGCACTTTTGTTGTATCTGTGTGATTAATTGACTGGTTCTTTCAAGGAGAGACTAAATCCTTTTGGTTTATCATAGTAATCAAGTTGATTCATCTAGATTATTAAAGTAGAGCTTGGTAGTCATAGCCTTGCATGTTTATACAAGTTATAAATATAACATATGCTAAAAATTTGAGTTTCTACCAGAATAAGTTGCCCATTTCTATTTCATTTGACTCCGCATACCCAATAAGGCACTGGTTTCTGCATTTTCATCATCTAGATTCATTCATTTCCTTTACATCTGTTAATTGAAAATTTTAGGATCTAGATTAGAAGATTGATGTTGCTTTTTGTATCAAGTTTGAATTCATTTGTTCACTTCATCTGCCATTGTGAACAAATCATTAAAAGAAGGATAATCATAAGTCAAGTCTGCTTCATTTAGATAGGTACACCCACTTAGGTCTGGCAGCACCTGAAGAGTAGAAGGTCTAAATCTTTTGACCTTGTATGTTACCCTAAAATGTTGTGAAAGCTTGGTAACCTTTTGTGGTTCAAACTTGTATTTTTAGAGCTAACAAATTGGTGACTCCGTTGGGGAAAAACATCAAAAAATTTGGTTGGAGACCATCATATAGAGTCATTGAAGAAGAAGTTGTAATTTGAGAAGTTTCAGAAAAGGTGATTCCGCTAGGGAAAAGATCAGAAAGAATTATTTTCCTACTTTTGGAAAAGTAGGTGGTGACTCTGAAAAAATATTAATGAAGAATGGAATTTGTGTGTGGAATGAAAGAATATTTTGAGAAGTAGCAGTTGACAAGAGGAATTGAAGAATTGGAAAAGAAAGGATTGCAATTGGAAAAGAATGAATACACAAGTGTAGGCAAGCATTGGACCCCTCAAATGCCTGATAGTACAATTGGAAATTTTCACAATGGAGGCAATGCATATCATGCACAACAAAATACATACTCACTACAGCCACCTTATGGTCAGCAGTATGTGCCACATCATCATACATAATACAATAGTCCACCATACCAGCATCAGTACCCACCTAGCACCCCCCTCATCAATACACAACAATTGTCAGACAGTTTGATTTGGCAGGGATTCAGTTATCCCCTTATCCAATGGATGGTAGTTGGAGAAGTCTTGTTCCAAAGTTTATAAGGAGTAATGCAATTACTACTAAGGAGCATTTAAGAAGTTTCAATGCTTTCATCCAAGATTTGGATGTGTCATATGAAGATTTACACATGAGGCTATTCATGATATCACTTATTGAAGATGCTAGGGATTGGTTCAATAGCCTACCATCAATCTCTATTAATTCTCTCCAAGGATTTCAGGATCAATTCCTCAAGCAATATGGGAATCTAAGTGCACCAGATGCTGCTCTTCATGAATTAATACGCATTCAGAAAGATCAAAATGATACAATTTATGATTTTAATTAGAGATTCAATAAGTTGTAGAATAAAATACCTCTTGGATCAAAGTTGCTAGATCCTGTAGCACTGAGTGTTTATTTGAATGCTTTTGATACTAAAACGGGGTATGAACTAAGAAATAGATCCCCAAGAGACTTAGTTGAGGCTCAGATAATGGCACTGACAATTGAAAACAATAGGAGGGTTGCAGGGATAATTAATAAAAGAGGCAATCCTAAGGTTCCTCAGCAAAGCAACAATTATCATTACAGATAGGAGAATACTTACAAAAATGAGAGGCCGAGGTTGCATGAAATGCCTTATAATATAGACTGGAAGGACGAAAAACCTATAACAGCTAGGCTTGGAAGCAAAGAAACTCCCGATCCATTGATGAAGGGGGAAACCTATATGGTAAGTAACAATTACTTCTGTAAATTTTGTGATAAGCCACATTCCCCAAATTACTGTATTGTAGCCCAAAGAATGAAAGAAGAGGGAATGTTGATGGGAAACAATGGAGAAGATCACACAGTATATTTGACTTCAAATACTTTTCACCATGTTGAGGAGAGCTACTCTTCTTCAGAGGATGAAGGTTATTAGTATGATGTTTCAAATCAGAAATACAATGTCCATATGGTTGAATAGTAGGTCCTTTCTGACTCTGAAGAAGATTATACAGAGCTACATTCTGTTGAGGTTCCTACTCAATGCAGTATGAAGAGATTCACCGAATAGGAGATAGAGAGACTAACTATTACTGTAGTTGAAGAAGCAAAACATAAGTACTAGTTGAGAAATACGACAGTGAATGAGAAGGAGGGTGTCCTCAGAGGAATTTTTATGAAGGATCAGAAGGTGACACAAGGGACTGAGAAGAAAGCAAAAAATAGACAACATGATAAAAGTGAACAAAATCTTGTCCAAAAGGAGGAAGTTAAAGAGTTGTGCAAAGAAATGCAAGAGACTGATTAGAAGGAAGAAAACAAAGGAGAAACATTGGATCAGAAGAAAAGGATTAAGGAAGAAGGCTCCTCTCTTGACTTCATTCAAGTGTTATCCTAGGGGAAAATATATGAAGACGGTGGTGATATCACAAATGAGCATCAGGGGATCAATCCAATAGAATATGAGACATGTGCAAGTAAGAATAACTCATATGTTAGCTTGCATGAGGAAGATGAAGGTGCAAGGTATCTCTCTTGCATAACAGATTGTGACAGGGAAAGCAGTGCATGTTGTGAGGAATCCAGTGAATATTTAGATTCTGATGATGAACATGAGGTTTTTGATCTGCAATCAAGGGATTCTTCTACCTCTCATGAAGATTAGGGTGAAGAAGTGATGGGAAATATTGATTTATTTCATAGTAAGCAGATAATACCTCCAACTGCAGTTGAAATTTGTGAAGACATATTCGATAAAAAAGAGGTTTGTACATATGAAAGTGATTTCCAAACTTTTTCAAACCCTTTGTATGATGAAGAGTTAAATGAAGATTAGATGATTTTTTTCCAAGGTGTGTCCATGAATGAGTTTCAGATATTTTCAAATCCATTTTATGATAGAGAGGAGATAATTTCAGATAAATAAAGTAATTATGGCATAAATGACTGTGCTAATAATGTTTCTAATTTCTCATTCTCTGGTGATCTTGGACTTCTTTTTTATGATAGCAAAAGTGAAGAATGCAACTGTAGTGATGAAAATGTGGAGATTTGTTCACTTAGCTGTGAACAAATTTTAGATATGTTAACTCCTGAATACCAGGGATGTGCACATGAAGGTGATCTTGAAGTTCTGCATCCTACTTACATTTGTTTTAACAGTGAAAGATCTTTGTGTAAAGATTTTTATGACTCCCAATGCATTTCTTGGAATGATGGTGAAACATTTAGTGTTGATCAAAAGTCTATGTCCATTAAGGATAAGGTATGTGATTTTGAAATTTCTAACTCATGTGAAGATGACATTTGTTTGCATACCAAGGATGATAGAGGTCCAGATTTGATTGGTTCATATATGCTTGATATTGAAGATATGGGTCATAATCTAGTGTTGTATCCAAATGGTAGTGTCAAAGAGGTGCAAAAGGTCTCAGATTTGTTGATTTTAGATAGTATTGATATAACAAAATTTTTTGATTCTCAAGAGAAGCACTTTGATGGTCGATTTTCAATACAGTTGGTAGAGTGTTTCATAATTCATAACAGTGAGAAATATAATGAGGAATTTTGCATTGAGTATGCATTGTATGTTGAAGTTGACAGAAGTTTGTCCCATGATGATGAAGAATTTGAACTACAGGATGGTGTAGGGAATTTGGGCTAAGCCGAGCATGATGATTCTCTAAAAACTTTCAATAACAGTGACAGAGCAGGTTGCATGAATGTTTTCAAGAAGAATCTAATGAACTCAAGATAAAACCAAGTATTTGACAGGGGAAAGTATGGTTTGAGTTTTAGATCATAATAGCTCAGAATAGGTGAAGTTGAAACACAGAGGATTAAGGGTTGCCAGTGCATGGACAACTCTTGCTTATCCTCTTTAAAATTCTTTTCCATGCATAGTAGTTTAGGGTTTTTTTCATCTCCATTTTTCTTTCATTTCCATTGTCCATTTCCATTCTGCTAACTGCTCATCATTTTGTGTCTGGTTTGCTCACCCAAAGATCTGGATCCTTGCAATGATCTTACTATCATTCATCCCCAGATAGAGCCACTATTGGGATTGTAAATTTTTGAATAATTTCACAAGTTTTCATACCCCTGAGTTTCCATTGGAGTCCTTATCATAAGCACATGGGTTTTTTTTCATTTTGTCCACATTTGCCCCATATAGTCATTTTTGTCTGAATATTGCACATTCTTTTTCCTATCAGTGTGAGTTCATTATGCTCTCCCTAACCCATTGAGTATTCTTGTTGAAAGGAGTCTGTGTTGCCTATCAGCAAGGCTCCTTTTATATCATAGCAATTGGGCTTTACCTGCAGGCAGATTTCGGCGAGATTTTTTCATTGTCATGGTGATCAAAATTCATGTATTGTTCCGTTTAGTGGGACTTTCACTTTGTTTTGGTGACAGAGTGGGATACACACTTTGGCCAGAGTCATGGTATTCAGTATAGGGTCTTGGCGAGACCTTATTGTCTCACCGATCGGCAACAAAGGGGTGCTCATTGGTGAGAGATTTCCTTTGATGTAATATCTTGGCAATCTTTCCTTGTCTCACTAACCGTCATATATGGAGATACATCAGCAAAAGATTTTGGCTTCGATGAAAGATCATATTGAAATGTATATGTCTCGCCGACTCATAACAAAAGGGTTTCTATCAAAATGCTTATCAGCAGGAGTTAAAGGCTTCGGTGAAAGGTCATAGTGAAAAGGTTTATGTCTTGCCGACCATGTGCATGTGGAGGCTTATCGGTAAAAATTGCGGCCATTGATGTAATGTCTTGGCGAGTGTTGTGTGTCTTACCGATTGACAACAAAAGGATATATCGGTAAGAGTTAAGGTTTTTGGGGTGAGGTCTTGGTGAGTGACCTCCAGTCTTGTCGATAATACACAAAAGGACTTTGTTGGTATGAGAATTGAATTGTCCTGGCGACACACAGGATGGATGAAGACTTTCGGTAAGACATAATATGCTCTATGAGAGGTCTCCCCGATATCATAAAGTCACAGCGAAGCGGATGAAGCAAGGGGGCACATCTTAGTGAGAAAGCTAATTTGTCTCAATGACTGGAAGAGTATTACCAGGCTTGCTCTTGGTGAAACTTGGAGTGATTTGTATGACATGTCCCCAACTTTGATGGGTCACGACAAAAGAAAATAAAACAAGGGGGGTGACTGACAGCGTTATAATTTCCTTCGACATACTTATAGGGTTGTCTCGGTGACTGTTCCAGTGTTGATTAATAAAATTCATATGATGCTGGCTGACATGAAATGATCCTGATTGCAACTGTTGGCCGACGTTTGGAATGTGAAGTGACATGTTTGTTCAGATGCATATGTATAAATATTCATTCCCAATTGTGAATGGAAATCATTAGGAGATTACAGTAGGTAGATTGGGAATGGATACAGTAGAATAAAGTTCTCATATCAAAGACTATGATGCATGTTTTCAAATGTCAATTTCAATGAAAATCAGTTAGTGTGGTAGTTTATTTTTGATGTCAATTGTTTGTTGATTTTATTGAAAAGTATTGCTAAGTTTTCTCCAAGTTGATTCTTTTTGGTTGTTTAAATTGATATAACAAGATTATTTTTAGTTTATTAGTGCACATTTGTTGTATCTGTGTGATTAATTGACTGGTTCTTTCAAGGAGAGATTAAATCCTTTTGGTTGATCACAGTAATCAGGGAGATTCATCTGGATTATTAAAGTAGAGCTTGGTAGTCACAGCCTTGCATGTTTATGCAAGTTATAAATAGAACATATGCCGACAATTTGAGTTTCTTCTAGAATAAGTTACCCATTTCTATTTCATTTGACTCTGCATACCCAATAAGGCACTGGTCTCTACAATTTCATCATTTAGATTCATTCATTTCCTTTACATCTGTTAATTGAGAATTTTAGGATCTAGATTAGAAGATTGATGTTGCTTTTTGTATCAAGTTTGAATTCATTTGTTCACTTCATCTGCCATTGTGGACAAATCATTGCAAGAAGGATAATCATAAGTCAAGTCTGCTTCATTCAGATAGGTACACCTGCCTAGGTCTGGCAGCACTTGAAGAGTAGAAGGTCTAAATATTTTGACCTTGTCTATTACCCTAAAACGTTGTGAAAGCTTGGCAACCTTTCATGGTTCAAACCTACGTTTTTGAGGGCTAACAGTCATCAAGGATAAACTATGAAAACAACTGAGATCCAACACTCACAACATCCCAAAATATTCCAGCACCATTAGAATATTCAGCAATACTACCGTAACCACCTGAGACTGAGAATACTATCATCTTATGTAGCCAGCAACACTACCATAGACATACAACTCACTATCCAACCTTGTGGAACATCTAAACACACAACACTCCATGGGAAGGTAGGTATAGAAAATATTAGCATGTTCCCAAATTTGCAAGACAAAAAACCTACAATGCAGAGAAATGTGGAGCAATTTCATTTCTTCCAGATAACCTTCTTCACAGTTTAGCATAATATCAAACACAAATTCCACTACCATGTGATCCAGAACCTGAAACTCTAGATATAACACCTCTTAACATATCTAATCATATCATCCAAACTACACAAGCATATCTTCAACCATGAAGGAATGCGGAGCATAGTGCATAACAAAACTCTTCCACCTTATACACTCTTTTACACAATTTTCTCAAAAGCACTTGGAAACCAAGTGAACCAGCTGCATCAACACCATCAAAAACACCTTCCCATCAACACCACACTAGAGATTGCAACAAACTCCCCATTTGCAACACCAACAATATCCCTATCTACAACACTTGCTTAACACCACACTAAAGGTTGACATAGGTTTATATCAACGACAAAACTAAAGACAACATAGTGCAACAATCTCAATCTCCATGTTGACATCAATGAAAACATTGCAACAATCTCCCCCTTTGTCATTGATGGCAACACTCGCTTTGAAAAACCATTAGAAAAAAATGTAACTATGCAATGGCAACACTAGCTCACAAAAGCAACCCTACATCAAGCAGCTCTCCCCCTTACTTGGACATTTCTTAAATTTCATAATTTAGACTTCTCTCCCCCTTTGACATCAATAATTTCCTTATGTTTTTCACTCTCTCCATGCTTTTCAGACTTCTCTCCTCCTTTGAAATCAATGGAAAAGGGAAATACCTACATACTTCACTTTAGGTAACACCTACAAACTACTCTCTCCCATTTACTTTCTCTCAACTACTCTCTCTCTCTACTAATCTCTCCCTATTATGGGTACAAGATATGCTCCCATGATTGTACCAACCAAATACACCACTACCTACTCCCCTTGAGAGGTAGCCTTCATTAATCTAGGACAAAGAATTAATCTTAAATTTCTTTCCTGGAAAGATGCACCAACTTATGCATCTAGTTGAAAGGAGCATAAATCACCCCTAGCTTCTACCCAAGATACTCAAATGTACCTTTTGGAAGAGCCTTTGTGAAAATGTGATGGAGACAAAAAAATTATAAACTTAAATATCATCAATATTATTTCAAAAACACAATTACATGAGAAAATCCTCAACCACGGCCAACTACTAACCAAATTGGAAATTTTATTAATCAATTTAAATTAAATTAAGTTTGCTCCAAAACCATGAAATAAACTCAGCTCAAACTCCAGAATTATCACAAGATTTTCATTGAATTTTTATAAATCCAAAATTATGTGCAATTGTACTTGTTCTAATAACCAAATATATTATACATTAAATTTGTAGATGTTTTTAAAACATGTAAATCTTTTCCATTTCTCATTTAGTAGTCTCTACATGGACCTCTTCTTCACTTCTCCTCTCACACTAACCTGACTCTATCAACTCTCCCAATGGTGTGACTTGCACAAAATCTTCAAGAACACATCTTTATAATATTTTAATCTCTCCTCTCTAATAGGCACAACCTGTACCATTCCAATATGTATTCTTATTCTTTTTATTTTAACTTTTAGTCTCTCCAAGATCTTACTTGGTCAACTCTTATTTTCCCCAATCTACACTCGCAATCCTTCACCCTTCTATTTAGATTGATCTTCTAACGTTACATGTCTTTTTTAATATTTTTTCTCTTTACATTCCCACATGAAAAATGACTCAATCTCCTTTCTTTTTTGCAACATATGTACCATTATATTGCAACTTCTCCTACCCACATAGTCTGACACACTAAACTTACATTCATTTTATATTTCAGTTAATTCTACACTTGTTTTACTATGGCTCAACCTCATCAGTATTTAATTTTTCTACACTTTTCTCTAAGATACCACGCAAGCCTCCACTCTCAGTTTGCACAAACCATAACTTGACTAATGCAAC
Source organism: Sequoia sempervirens (assembly GCA_007258455.2). Classification (NCBI taxonomy): domain Eukaryota; kingdom Viridiplantae; phylum Streptophyta; class Pinopsida; order Cupressales; family Cupressaceae; genus Sequoia; species Sequoia sempervirens. The sequence continues at coordinate 522,691,544 of VDFB02281492.1, forward strand.
CACTTCACTTTTATTAGCACTGGTTTATCCACTCATTAACCTTAGGTGTGCGGCCTCTTTACTTGGTTATATTTGCATTTTATGGAAAACCCTTTCTTCACTAAAAAAATTAGAAATGATAGTATTTCCTCAATATGGTGTGATGATCCATATGCTATTAAGGCTGCCTTCACACTTTGAAATTTGGTGTGAGTTTTTCTTCTCACCCAAGTGCACTCCTCTACCCAAAAATCTACACTTTTTTTTGTGGTCTATCTCTTCACCTGCTCCAACTCATCTTCCTCTTTCTATTTGCCTTTCTTAACTTGCTCTAATTTTTTATTTGTTTAGAAAAGAAAATCCATACTTAGCTGACCCTTCACATTCTTTTTCAGGTGATCTAAAAGCATTTAAAATAATTTTAGATCCTTTTCAAAACTATACGCCTCCCTTCTATCACTGAGTTGATTAAGCTTTGAATATCATTATTCTTCAAGATGAGTAAAATTTTAGAACATTAAAAAATCATTGAGCAATTAATTGTAAAAATAATTGAGATAAAAATTAAAATTGGAAGAGGACATTTTATCAATTGGAAATTCCAAAAATTTCATCCATATCTACCTCCACAAACCATAGATTGAACTTCCCCTTGAAAAAGCTAAACCAAAAAGGTAAAACCAAACCAATTTTTTATCTTGATGTTGATAGCGTGTTTGCCTAAGATGATCCTAAATCACACATGTCGGGTAAGAAATTTGTGAGCATGGGCTCACAAAGGTTTTGTTGAGTGATAGAATCACCCTTCAAGATTGTGAGCAATCTACAATGAACTCCATCACATATATCCTAACCTCCTCCACCAAATACTTCCTTTTATTCCTTCCATACCTTCCTCATGGCATGTCTTCGTTGCAACTTAACCCCTGTAACCTCTTCATGCTACTCGGCTTGCAATCTACTTGGAATTTACATTTGCAACCCACTTTGTTTATTGTAATCTGCCACTTTCACAACTTTCTTGTACTTTCTAACCCTCAATAGCTTAGGAATTCACACAACTGAAAAGATAATTTTGATCTCCTCAATCATGCTTCCTCAACCCACAAGTTTTGTTATAAGTTTCCTCATGTTTGATGATCTACTTATGCACCCAAAACCTCTTTTGAATTCCACCTGGAGGTCCTAGTGTAGACTGCCTCACAGTCAGCAATCTATCAACATTATCAGTGTTAAATAGGCGCAGGACAACTAAGAGGGGGGGTGAATCAGTTGTCACAAAAATTCAAACTTGAAACTTTATCACTTATCAAATATTCAACCACACTATTATGTTATTAAATATAAGCATGAACCACAAATAACTAAAAGAAAATCAACACAATGAACACCAAATTTTTACGTGGAAAACCCAATAAGGGAAAAACCATGGTGAGAGTTAACTCACAATATAAAGATTATAGAAAAAGGCTCACTGTCCAAGTACAATGGCTCACTGCCTACAAAGGACTCATTGTCCAATAGGGAGGCTCACTGCCTACAGATACAAAAGAAAATAAAAGATCCACCACTGTAATTGAAGCACATTCGCATGATTACAAAAACCTTTAGTTCACTATCTTCAACACAACTCGCACTCACACTTCTGCTCTTATGATTTGTGGCTTACTTTCATCAATTTGCATCACACTGCCATACAACACTTTACAATTTGACTTTCTTTTATACCATTCTCAACCTTAGAAACATTTACCAAGGTTAGCCACAAAACAACGTTTCATAAATTCAAATTAGGTCAGCAACTCAAAATTCTAGTGGTGGAAAGGAATAAGAGTGGACCAATAAAATTATTTTCTTAAGTCTTCTACACACTTCCTTAATTTAAATTTTATTCCTCGAATGAAGTGTAAACACCAAGTCAGCCAATCCTAATGAAAACACAAAAAAAATTGATGCACACACTCCCCAACAAGAAGATGACACAAAAACACCACAACATGCTTCATTATGCACAAGAATACATCTTAGAAACATCCAAATACATCTGTAGAAAAACAACAAACTTCAATCACTGAATTCCTTTCACCAGTCAGTCCAAACTGTGCAAAATCATATAGGAATACTGAAACATGACTTCCTTATTAGCAAACAACAAAATTATTTGTGAGAGCATAGGAAAGGCCTTCACAAGACATATCCCAGATCTACATGATCTGAAACAAAACAATGAAGGACTGTGGAGCAGAAACATTCTCCCAGTCCACAAAAGATTTAAACTTGCCAGATAGTCCATATATCGGTAAACACAACTTTCATGTACCATCTCACCAAAGCTGAAACTTATCATATGTCACCACTAAATCCTTATTAACAATCCTTCATATCTGCATAGGCATAGGATCAACACAACAAAAACATAGAGCACATGCCAGAGCACATTTTGAACACTGACTTCTCTTCTTTATCTAATTTTCTCAAAATCACTTGGAAACTCACCAATACAACACATCTGCAACACCATAAAGATATCTCCATGTACTCACAACATCTTAGAAGTATCCTAGCCATACATGAACAATTTGCAACATACAAAACTGTGTTGACATCAATGACAAAATCAATGACAACACCACCAAACTAACTCATATTTGCAACACTCAGAATCTCTGGCTTTGATACCATTTGATGCAACTGAAAATATCAAAAACCTAAATCTCATCAATATTATTTCACAAACACAATTACATGATAAAATCTTGAACAATAGCCAACTACTAACCAAATTGACAATTTCATTTGTCAATTTATATTAAAATTAAGTTTTCTCCAAAACCATGAAATAAACTTAGCACAAACTTCAAAATTATCACAATATTTTCATATAATTTTCATAAATCAAAAATTATGTTTAATTTCACTTGTTCATATAACTAAATACATTATACATTAAACCAAATATGTAGTTTTTTTCATTTTCTCATTTGGCAGTCTCTACACAGACCTCTTCTTCACTTCTCTCACACTACACTAGCTCTAGCAACTCTCCCAATGGTGTGACTTGTACAAAATCTCTAGGAACATATATTTATGGTATTTTAATCTCTCCTCTCTAACAAGTGTGACCTATACCGTTCCAATATACATTCTCATTTTTTTTATTTTAACTTACAATCTCTCCTCTCTTACCTGGTCAAATCTTATTTTCCTAAATCTACACTCGAAGTCCTTCACCCCTTTGTTTAGATTGATCTTCTCATGATACATGTCTTTTATTTACATTTTTTTCTCTTTGAACTAGACCACAAGGAAAATGGTGCAATCTTCTTTCTTTGTTGCAACATATGCACTGTTGTATTGTGGCTTCTCTTGTCCATATGGTCTTCCACACTACACTTGCATTCCATTTATATTTTAGTTAATTCTACATTTTTTTTAACCATGGCTCGACCTCATTAGTATTTAATTTATCTACACTTATCTCTAAGAGCCCATGCAAGCCTCTACTCTTGGTCTGCACAAACCATAACTTAACTAATACAACCACTTACTTCCATTTCCTTGGTGGTAGTTTATCCACTCATTAACCTTAGGTGTGTGGCCTCTTTACTTGTCCATATTTTCATTTTATGGACAACCTTTCCTTAACTTAGCAAATCAGAAATTATAGTTTTTACTCAATATGGCATGATGATCCATATGCTATTAATATTTCCTTCACACTTTGTAATTTGGAGTGAGTTTTTCTTCTCACATAGGTGCACCCCTCTACCCACAAATTTACACTTTTATTTTGTGTTATCTCTTCACCTGCCACAACTCGCTCTCTTCCACTTTCAATCTTCCTTTCTTAACATGATCTTCTTTTTAATTTTTTTGGAAAACAAAATCCATACTCAGCTAACCCTTCATATTCTTTGTCGAGTGATCTAAAAACATTAAAAAAATCCTTTTAAATCCTTTTCAAAACTCTACGCCTTCGTTCTATCATTGAGTTGATTAAGCTTTGAATATCATTATTCTTCAAGCTAGGTAAAATTTTAAAACATTAAAAAATCATTAAGAAATTAATTATAAAAATAATTGATCTTAAATTTTGAACTGAAAGAGAACATTTTGTCAATTAGAAATGACAAAATTTTCATCCATATCTTCCTCCACAAACCATAGATTAAACTTCCCACTGAAAAAGCTAAACCAAAAAGGTAAAACCAAACCAATTTCTTTTGTCGATGTTGATTACGCATTCACCCAAGATGCTCTTGCATCAAAATGTTTTCTATTTGATCTTTTTTAGGCACGTACTCCAATTTCACTTCATTCTCTACAACTTTCTCTCTTAGAAAGTGATATCAGATAGAGATATTCCTTACCCTTGAATGGATTAGGTCATTTTTTTTGAAATGTTGATAGCACTTGTATTGTCACACAAGATAGAAATAGGTTCATCATATGACACTCTGATATCCTTCAATGTTTTCTTCATCCATAACAACGGTGTGCAACATGATGTTGTTGCAATATATCTTTCCTCTATAGTAGATAATGATACTAAATATTGCTTCTTACTTTACCAGGAAACCAATCTACTTCCAAGAACGAAAGAACCTCCACTTATACTAGAATATCATTTGTACAACCTACGCAATCTTCATATGTATAATCACTCAAAGATAAATCAGTATCCCTAGGATACCATAGACCAAAGTATCAAGTGTCTCTCAAATATTTGAATATCCTTTTGACTACTGCCACATGTGATTCTCAAGAACTTCTTGAAATTGTGCCACAAGAGAAACTACATGCATGATGTCTGGTCTAGTAGCAATTTGATATATCAATGCATTAATCATTTATCTATGCTTTCTCTTATCCATCTTAGCAGATTCATCATTTTTGTTTAACTTACAACTAGTAACCATGGAAGTGCATACTTGGTGCAGGAGCACCTCTTGAAATTTTGGTTTGATTGTCCATTTTGGAGTCTAGAGTTAGGTTGTGTCATTTCATGATGAAAATAAGGTCTAAGAGACCAATGTGTGATGCAATTAAGCTCACTTAGGGTCCTAGTGTTGTGAAGTCTAAAAGTTGTCAACAATAAAGCAAAGTTGTAAAAGTTGCATTTATGCAATTTTGTCATTTTGTGGGTTAGTTGAAGATGAACGGTTGTATTTTCAAATTTTAGTTGTTGACCATTGGTATTTCATGAAAAATGTGTTAAAAGGCATCTAACATCATCGAGGCAAGGTTTTTGTTGTAGAATTTGGAGAAATAAACATTGTTGCTCTATTTTTGTGTGATTTTCTATGTTATTTCGCATTTGCAGACTTTATACGGCTCCATACAGTAAGTTAATGATGTAAAACCCATCTGAAGATTTGTGGAATTGAAATAGCTTTCATTTGAATATAGTTAGAGAGTTTTTCATCTAGGTTTAAAGGAGATAAAGCTATATTTATAAAGGGTGCTTAATTTGCTAGGGTTTCTAAAGTTTTGTAACAAAATCATGTCAAAATAGGCCATTCCACCATAGGAAATTTTTTTAGTTTCATGGAATGGGCCTATTAGTGTTCTCTTTCATATTTTCATAGTTTTAGGGCAGAGTGATGGTGTTAGGAGAGTTTTAGAAGGTGCCCTAGTCTAGCAATTTTAAGTCCTAGGGTAGAGTTTGATGGTTTTTGCTTGGGACGGAGAATTTTTGGAGTGGTTTGATGATTCTAATGGTAGAATTGGACCCTATGTGACTGGTTGGAATTTTTGGTGAAGAGTTTCAGGTTTTGTAAGAAGTATTTTGAGTACGTCCTTTAGAAAAGAGGCCTAATTGGCCTAAAACCAACATTGTAGGACAATTTTGTGTAAAATGTTTCAAAACAACCTATTGCACCAGGTTGATATGTTGAATGGTAGAAAAATGGGTCCCTGAAAGTGTGTGAGTTATGTCCCTTGGTGACCTCTAGAATATGTAAGACATTAAGAGGGTTTGGAGACCTACAAGCAAGTAGGTGAGATTGTGAAGGTACCCACTCTAGAAAGGGTTTGCAAGTTTGAAGACCACTTGAACCTAATTGGTTGAAGCCTACATCACCTTGCTTTACATTAGGTGGTATTAGATCTTAGACTGAGATCATTTGGAAGAATTTTGGGATTTGGAAGAAGAAAAGTTCTAAGGAAAAGTATTGGAGATGCCTCCAAAAGGTAATTCAGTTGTTGTTGCTAGGGAATTAAGAGCCCTAAGAGAGTCTTAAGAATCCATGGCAGCTAGGATGGAAGCATTGGAGAGGAGAGACAAGAGAGATAAAGGTCTTGTAGAGGAGAGTGACTCTGGCGATGAGGAAGAGGGTGAAGAGAACACCCCAGAAGGATCCCAAGGACAGATGGATCTAGAAGAGAGGAAGTTTCTACAAGTGCTTAAGGTTGTGAAGGGAGAGACACAAGATGTGAAGATGGAGCTACCTATTTATGGTGGAAACATAGATGTTGAAGAAGTGATTGAATGGATAGATGCCTTAGATAATTATTTTAAGTTCAAAGAGTTGGCTAAAGATAAGAAGGTTAAGTTTTCCAAAAACAAATTGAAGGGACCAGCACTAACATGGTGGAATTACACCCAAGAGGAGAGGACAAAGATGGGAAAGTTCAAGATCAATTCTTGGGACAAGATGTTGGTGAATGTAAAGAGACAATTCTTACCTGTTGATTATGAGATACAAGTGTTTAGGAGATTACAAAAATTAAAGTAAAAATAGTTGGATGTGGTATCATACACTGAAGAATTCCATAAACTTAGCATAAGGTTAGGCCATATTGAAAATGAAAAGGATAAAAAAGTAGCTAGATACTTGAGGTTTGAGGTCTACAATTCAAGATGAAATAAGTCTTTCCACTCTTAGGACAATAGAGGAGTGCTTTCAAATAGCCATTAAGGCTGAAGAGAAGATTAAGAGGAAGTAGAAAAAGAAAGCAAGGGGCAAAGGAAAGATTTTTTGGGGTAGAGGCAACCCTAGTGGAAGAGGATCGCAAAGAGGACAAAGTGAACAAAGTGCAAGTCAAGAATCTAGTGGTGAAACAAGAGCAAATTTCAGAGGAAGAATTCTAGGGGCTAGAGGCAGATTCAATAGAAAAGGAAGGGGGTCCAATACCTTCTTTGGAAGGTGTTATAATTGTAACCAATTTGGCCATCCTCCTTGGAAGTGCATAGATAAGCAAGGTACAAGTTCTCATAGTGGAGAAAGGAGGACTCAACTAGTTCAAGAGGAGGATGAAGAAATTTTCAATTCACCTTCTCTTCATGTTGCACCAGAGGTTGGAGAGTCCCTAATGATCAAGAGAACACTAATAAAAGTGCCAACCACCAAGGAACCCCCTCAAAGGAAGTATTGGTTTCAGAGAACATGCAAATCTTAGGGAAAGGTATGCAAAGTTATAATTGATTTTGGTTCAACAGATAACACAGTGTCTTTAGAGATGGTAGAGAAACTCAAAATGAAAAGAATACCTCACCCAACTCCCTATAAGATTGCATGGCTCAATAACGGGTAGAAAGTGCTTGTGAATGAGCTAGTTTGGGTGGAGTTTACCATAGGACCTTACAAAGATAAAATTCTCTGTGATATTGTGCCAATGGATGTGTGCCACCTACTCCTTGGGAGGCCTTAACAATTTGACAGGAACACTAAGTATGATGGATACAAGAATGTGTATGTAATTGTGAAGGATGGTGTGTCATATACCCTGTCACCTCTACAAGAACATGAAGGTGTTGTACATTAAGGTCCTAGTGTAATGGTTGTCAAAGAAAAGGTATTCTTGAAAGATCTAGAGGAGGAAGTTGGTTTCGCAATTGTTGGTAATCCAAACTCTAATGTTGTAGCAGATAAAGAGGAGATTCCAAATGAAGTGTAGGCTGTTGGAAATATGTGCCCCAAACAATACAGGATGAAACCTCCATTAGAGAAAATTCAGTATGACATATATCATGTCTGGCTAACTAGCAGATTGGTAGCATCATGTTTTGTATAGGTTGTTGTGACCAAGTTTCTATCTTGCCGAATACTTTCAGTATGGAGCTATCGCTATGACAAGGAGTGTTTGATATGACCTCTTAGCACTTAGGAGACCTTTGGCCAACAAGCCATTCAATCGTGTATCGGGGAGACTCATGGCAACCATGGGCTTTAGGGTAGCTTATAGTGGCTCGATGAGAAGTCCTAGTGAAGTGTTAGAGTCTCGCCTATAGTATGTTACATGTTGGTCTTCGGTGTAGCTTATAGTCTATCGGTAAGAAGTCTTACTGATGTGCAAAGGTCTCACTGACGGAGGTTCAAATGTTGTTCATCAGTGTAACACAAAAGCTTTCAGAGAAACGTCTTAGCAACTAAAGGATGTCTTGCTGATAGCCAATGGCTATCGGGGTAACCCAAATGGTTTGGAAAGAAGTCCCAGCCAAGAATGTAAGTCTCGCCAATGATAAGGGATCTTCAGTATAACTCTTGGTGATAGAATACTTCGGGGTAACTCCTAGAGCTTGGTGTGATGTCTTAGTGTAAGTAACATGTCTCACCAACGGTGCTTTATGTTCAAGCCTTCGGGCTAAGTCTTGGAGTTCAATATGTTCTCTCGGCGAAAGATGTAAGTTTTGCCGACTGTTCTTTGGAGCCCGATATGACTTGTGACTTCGGTATAACCTTTGGTGACTCGCTATGATCTCCTAGCGAAAGTGATAGGTCTGGGTGACTACTTGGTGACTCGGTGTAACACATGAAGCTCGATGGAACATCTTGGCGAGATTGGTTACTCTTGGTTACTTCGCTATGAAGGTTATGTGGCATCAGCGAGACACTGTTAGTGTCTCACCAAGATGCCAACAAAGTGCAAATTTTGTTGGTTGAGTAAGACTTTCTGATGTGGCATCTCATGGATGAATAGGAGAAGCCAAATGTGAACCATTAGCAGTTGGTTCGGTGTGACAGTTCTGTGAGGAAGTTCTATAGACAGATTTCAACATGGATATACTCTAAGATTTTAGATTGTAATTGGGTTGGTTAATTGATAGATTGTTGAGTGATTGTATCAGTAGATGAATTCTATTATGTAAAGACTGTAACTTGAAGGTTCCTATACAAGAATGTTCATGGTGAATGTTGCTGTATAATGACACCAGAAAGATAAGTCTGGCATTTGTATGTAATCTCTACTACTATAATACAAAGTGATTTCTCTTGGTGTGGTGGGTTTTTCTCCTGTAAGGGTTTTCCCACATATATCTGGTGTTCATGTGTGATTGTCAAATACTCTATTTCTATTCTTTGTTTCATAGTGCATCTTAGTTGAATTGTAATTGAAAAAATTAAAAGTATATCTACATTCTTTCTTGAGGTATTGACGTTAGGAGAATTGTTTCCACATCTAATTTTCTTTTCAAGTGGTATCAGAGCCTGGCAAGTTGTGTTATCCTTGTGGGTATGTTGGGTTTTTTGAGTCAATTCTATTCAATGGGAGTCTTGTAGAAATTTTTTATTTTTGTTTACAGGCTAAGATGGCTAGCATGTCTGGAAATTTTGAAATAGAGAAGTTCAATGGTAGTAACTTTGAGTTGTGGAAACTCAAGATGGAGGATCTTCTAGTTGATCATGATTTGTGGCTTGCAGTGTCTGGAACGAAACCTATAGGCATGAAGCAAGAAGATTGGGACCTTGTAGATAGGAATTCTAAGGGGCTAATAAGGCTCTATTTGGCAGACTCAGTGCTTCTGAATGTGCATGAGGAGAAGACTGCCTCTTCTTTGTGGAAGATACTGGCGTCTATTTATCAAGGGAAGTCCTTGGTGAATAAACTGTTCCTGAGGAAGAAGTTGTATTCTTTGAGAATGTAGGAAGGAGAGTCTGTGGCTGATCATTTGAATGCATTTAATATGCTAATTTCTCAATTGACATCTGTTGGTGTGAAGACTGAAGAAGAGGATCGCTGTATGTTTCTATTGTGTTATTTTTCAGACTCATGGGATCATCTGGTGATGGCAATTGGGAGTACAACATCTAGTTTCAAGATGGAAGATGTTGTTGCATCTTTGTTGTCAGAAGAGATGAGAAGGAAATCTTTTGAGATGGCAAAGGAAGCTCTTGCTATTAGAGGAAGACTGAAAGAGAAAGCCAAGAAGAAGGACAAGAAATCAAAATCAAAATCAGAGGGGAGATCAAAGTCTCCTAGCAAAAAGTCCAAGGTGAAATGCTGGAACTGTGGGAAACTTGGTCATGTCTGAAAGGATTGTAAAGAGGAGAAAAAGAAGAAGGGCTCTTTCGATAATGGTTCTTCTCATAGTGATGGTGATGCCTTCATTGCAGCCTTGGCTACACAGGCATCAGATGATGTCTGGCTGATTGATTCTGGAGCATCTTTCCACATGACATCTCACAGAGAATGGTTCACGAAGTATGAAGAATATAATGGTGGAAAGGTGTACTTGGAAAGTGATTCAACTTTGGAGATAGTTGGTCATGGAAGAGTCAGAATACAATTCCCCAATGGCAGAGTGAAGGGAATCAATAATGTAATGCATATACTAGGTCTGGCTCAAAGTCTATTATCTGTAAGTATATTGAATGATATTGGAGTACAAGTTACATTCTCTGGAAATGGCTGCAAGATGACTAGAGGTTCAATGGTGTTGGCTAGAGGTGCTTGAATTGGTATCATGTACAAGTTGGATACACAGGCTGTTCAATGTAACAGTGTCTTTGGAAAGTCATTGAAAGCTACTCATGGAGGTAAAGAGGGAAATATCCCTAATTATGTAAACTCTATGGAAGTAAAACTTATTGTAGAGAAGACTATGCTTTGGCATCATAGGTTAGGCCACATAGGAGAAAAAGGTTTAAAATCCTTGAAGAATAAAAACTTGGTTGAGGGGCTTGAAGACTGTAATCTTGAATTCTAATTTTGTGAACATGTATATATGGAAAGTAGCACCATGTTTTGTTTTATTCCAGTCTTCATAAATCTTCTAGTTTGTTAGATTATATTCATTCAGATGTGTTTGGTCTAGTAGATGTTCCTTCTTTATCTAAATCAAGATACTATGTGTTGTTTATTGATGATTATTCAAGAAGAGCATTTGTATATTTTCTGAAAAGTAAATCAGAAGTATTCAGTCGATTTAAGGAATCTAAGAACCTTGTTGAAAATCAGACTGGTAGAAAAATAAAATGCTTAAGGATTGATAATGGTGGTGAATTATGTTCTAATGAATTTGAAAGATACTGTAGAGACCATGGAATTAAAAGGAACAAGACTACACCTTATACTCCACAGTAGAATGGAGTTGCAGAAAGGTTCAATAGGATAGTGATGGAGAGAGCACGAAGTATTCTCAGTACTGCTGGCTTGGAGGAGAAATTCTGGGCTGAGGTTGTATCTACTGCATGTTATCTAATTAATCGTTCTCCAAATTCTGCTCTTGTTGAGAAAACACCCTTGGAAGCATGGTCTGGTAAGAATCCCTCACTTAGACATGTTCGTGTTTTTGGCTGTGAGGCATATGCTCATGTGTCAGATGTGAAAAGATCTAAATTGGAGAACAAGGCTGTCAAATGTATTTTTATTGGCTATAGCACTGTCATAAAAGGATACAAGCTTTGGAATCCTGATACAGAGAAGGTTGTATACAATAGAAGCATAATCTTTTGTGAGCTGAAACCTTCCACTTTTGATCTGCAGTCAGAGACAAAGTTAGATAACAATAAGGATGTAGCATCAATTCCTCCTACACCAGAGAAAGAGGAATTGAAAATTCAAAATGTACTTGAAACTAAGGAGAGCTCAAGCAGTTCTGAAAGTTCTAAAGAAGAAGAACCTTAGCCTTAGCAAGTGAGGAGGTCAACCCGTGAAAGAAAACAATCAGATAGGTATGGGTTCTCATTGATTGATTCTACTTGTGCCTATGCCTTGATTTCTAGTACTAATGAGCCTAGGACCGTGAAAGAGGCATTTAAAATGTCTGATTCAGATTCTTGGTTGGAAGCCATGGAAGAAGAGATGGCATCTTTAGATAAGAATGAAACTTGGATTTTGGTGCCTTTGCCTAAAGGCAAAAAACCTATGGGCTACAAATGGGTATTTAAGAAAAAGATTGGTCTGGATGGTAGTGTAGAAAAGTATAAGGCAAGACTGGTTGCAAAGGGTTATTCCCAGGTAGAGGGAATCAATTATGGGGAAATATTTTCTCCTGTAGCAAAGCTGACATCTATTAGATTTATTTTGTCACTTGCAGCAGCATATGACTTAGAGGTAGAATAGATGGATGTGAAGATAGCATTTCTTCATGGTGATCTTGAAGAAGAAATCTATATGTCCCAGTCTGAGAACTTTGTTGAGAAAGGTAAAGAAAAACTGGTATGCAAATTAAAGAAGTCTATGTATGGGTTAAAGAAGTCACCTAGAATGTGATACCAAAAATTTGATACTTTTGATTATTTTTGGGATTTGTAAGATCAAAATATGATCATTGCATATATTATAAAGCTGAAAGTGATTGAGTTCTTTTTATTGCTCTTTATGTTGATGATATGTTCATAAGAAATAGCAAGCTAATGATTTCTGATCTTAAGTCTCAATTGTCTACTAAATTCAAAATGAAGGATCTTGGTGCAGTAAGGTATATTCTGGGGATGGAGATAACCAAGGACAGGAAGAATAGAAAGCTTTGGCTCAGTCAGAGTAAGTATGTTAGGACTGTTCTTGAGAGATTTTGTATGAATGATTGCAAACAGCTAGTGGTTCCAGTCATGCAGGGAATGAAGCTATCTATTGAGGACTATCCAAAATCTCCTTGCTGAGATGGAGGACATGACTAGTGTACCCTATGCTAGTGTGGTTGGCAATCTCATGTATGCATTGGTCTATACAAGGACAAACATTGCCCAAGCAGTGGGAGTACTTAGTCAATTTATGGCTAATCCAGGAAAAACACATTGGGATGCTGTAAAAAGAGTTTTCAAATATTTGAAGGGAAATTCATATTTTTCTTTGTGTTATCATGGAAACTTGGTTCAATCATAGAGGACTCTCAGCATTTGTGGTTATGTTGATTTTGATTGGGCAGGGGACATTGACAGTAGGAGGTCCACCAATGGATACATTTTCATGATGAATGGTGGTACAGTGAGTTGGATGAGTAAGTGGCAAGCTATAGTTGCTTTGTCCACTACGAAGGCTGAATACATGGTAGCTACGCATGCTTGTAAAGAAGCAATGTGGTTGAAACGTTTGTGTTCTAACATTGGTTTTGATGCAAGGGAAATAACTATTTTTTGTGACAGTTAAAGCGAAATTTTTCTGCCAAAGAACCCTACTTTCCATGCCAAGACAAAAAATATAGATGTACAGTACCACTTTGTATGAGATATGGTGGAGGATGGAAAGGTCAGTTTGGAAAAGGTTGATAGTTAGGAGAATGTTGCAAATTCATTGACGAAGCCAGTGAGCATAGACAAGTTCAGGTGGTGTGCTAGTTCAATGGGCCTTAGTGCCCATGATTTTTAGTAAATTATGTTGTGCTCTAGAGGTGCCTATATGATCTTTGTCAAGTCAGAGATTGTTGGAAATATGTGCCTCAAACAATATAGGCTGAAACCTCCATTAGAGCAAAGTCGGTATGACATCTATCATGTCTGGCCGACTAGCAGATTGGTAGCATCATGTTTTGTACAGGTCATTGTGACCAAGTTTCTGTCTTGTTGAATGCTTTCACTGTGGAGCTATCGTTGTGACAAGGAGTGTTCAGTATGACCTCTTAGCGCTCGAGAGACCTCTAGCCGATAGGCCATTCAATCGTGTATCGGGGAAATTCACGGCGACCACAGGCTCCGGGGTAGCTTATAGCGGCTCAGTGAGAAGTCCTAGCAAAGTGTTAGAGTCTCACTGACAATATGTTACATGTTGGTCTTTGGTGTAGATTATAGTCTATCGGTAAGAAGTCTTACCGATGTGCAAAGGTCTCACTGATGGAGGTTCAAATGTTGTTCATCGATGTAACACAAAAGATTTTGAAGAAACATCTTAGCAAGTGAAGGATGTCTTGCTGATAGCCGATGGCTATCGGGGTAACCGAAATGGTTCGGGAAGAAGTCCCAACAAAGAATGTAAGTCTTGCCGATGATAAGGGATCTTTGGTATAACTCTTGGCAATAGAATACTTTGGGGTAAGTCCTAGAGCTCGGTGTGATGTCTTAGCGAAAGTAACATGTCTTGCCGACAGTGCTTTATGTTGAAGCCTTCAGAGTAAGTCTTGGACTTCGGTATGTTCTCTCAGCGAAAGATGTAAGTCTTGCTAACTATTCTTTGGAGCTTGATATGACTTGTGACTTCGGTATAACCTTTGGTGACTCGCTATGATCTCCTAGAAAAAGCGATAGGTCTAGGTGACTGCTTGGTGACTCGGTGTAACACATGAAGCTCAATGGAATGTCTTGGCGATATCAGTTACTCTTGGTGACTTCGGTATGAAGGTTATGTGGCATCGGCGAGACACTGTTATTGTCTCACCAAGATTCCAACACAGTGCGAATTCTGTTAACCAAGTAAGACTTTCCGATGTGGCATCTCGTGGACAAATAGGAGGAGCCGAATGTGAACCGTTTGCAGTTGGTTCGGTGTGACAGTTCTTTGAGGAAGTTCTACAGACAAAGTTCGACATGGATATACTCTAAGATTGTAGATTGTAATCAGGTTGGTTAATCGACAGATTGTTGAGTGATTGTATCAGTAGATGAATTCTATTCTGTAAAGACAGTAACTCGAAGGTTCCTATACAAGAATGTTCATGGTGAATGCTGTTGTATAATGACACCAGAAAGATAAGTTTGGCATTTGTATGTAATCTTTGTTACTGTAATACAAAGTAATTTCTCTTGGTGTGGTGGGTTTTTCTCCCATAAGGGTTTTCTCACGTATATCTAGTGTTCATGTGTGATTGTAAAATACTCTGTTTCTATTGTTTGTTTCATAGTGCATCTTAGTTGAACTGTAATTGAAAAAATTAAAACTATATCTGCATTCTTTCTTGAGGTATTGACATTAGGAGAATTGTTTCCGCATCTGATTTTCCTTTCATAGGCTTTGTTAGAAAAGTATGAACACATAGGAATAATGGAGTTACCAAATGCATTTCCTCCTATTAGATATTTGGGTCATCACATTGAACTCATACCAGGTGCAAGTCTACCAAACAAGGCATCATACAAGATGACCCCTCAACAGAATGAGGAGATCAGAAAACAAATTCATGAGTTAGTAGATAAAGGGATGATAAGGGAGATTTTAAGCCCCTGTGTTGTCCCAACAATATTGAAACCTAAGAAGGATGGAGATATGAGGCTTTGTACAAATTCAAGAGCAATAAATAAGATCACTATTAGATATAGATTTCCTATACCCCGAATGGAGGACTTGATGGATAGTTTGGCTGGAGCAAGGTATTTCTCTAAGATTGACTTGAAAAGTGGATATCATCATATTAGAATAAGAGAAGGAGATGAGTGCAAGACCACCTTTAAGACCAATGAAGTTTTATATGAATGGTTAGTGATGCCATTTGGACTATCAAATGCCCCATGTACATTCATGAGGCTGATGAATGAGGTGTTGAAGAACTTCATAGGTAGATTTGTGGTGTTATACTTGAATGACATCCTCGGATATAGTAAGAAAAGAGAATATCACTTGGAACACCTTGATAAGGTCTTGAATTGACTCAATGAGGAGAAGTTGATGATCAACCTCAAGAAGTGTGAGTTTATGAAGAGGGAACTTGTATACCTTGGGTTAGTGATATCAGAGGGGACTTTGAGGATGGATCCTATAAAGGTTGAAGCCATAATCAGTTGGCCAACACCTACTTTAGTTGGAGAAGTCATGAGTTTTCATGGGTTAGCTAGTTTCTATAGAAAGTTCATCAAGAACTTTAGTCACATATGTGCACCAATGATTGACACCATCAAGGGTGTAAAGAAGAACAATTCTTGTTGGACTGTTGATGCAAATAAAAGCTTTGAATATCTGAAGTCAAGAGTGGCACAAATGCCTATTCTCACACTCCCTGATTTTGATAAAGTTTTCACTATTGAATGTGATGCAAGCGGGTCTACTATAGGGGTAGTTTTGAGCCAAGATGGGAAACTGGTTGCCTTTTTCAGTGAGAAACTAAATGATGCCAAAAATAAGTACTCCACATACAACCTTGAACTTTATGCCATGGTTTAGTCTCTCAAGAAATGGAGACATTACTCTTACCAAAGGAGTTTGTTGCATTTATAGATAACCATGCATTAAGTTATTTGAATACTCAAGACAAGTTGAATTAGAGGCACATGATGTGGATGGAGTACTTGTAGGCCTATACATTTTTGATCAAGCACAAGAAAGGATAAGAAAACATGGTTGTTGATGCCTTGAGTAGAAGGTCTATGATGGTGCAAGAGGTACAACTTCAAAGCATTGGGATAGATTCTCTGAAAGGTATGTATGAGCATGATGATGAATTTAAAGACGTATATGTTGTTTGCAGTCAATTTCAAGATAGTTTTCATAGTGAGTATGCAGATTTTGTGTTGCAAAATGGTTTTTTATTCAAAGGGGCTCAGTTGTGTGTTCCTAAGTGTTCCATGAGGGAAAATTTGATAAGGAAAAAATATTGTGGTAGCTTGAGTGGGAATTTTGGTTTTGACAAAACTTTGGGGCAGGTTAAGAGGTTCTATTGCTGGCCTAGGATGCATATTGATGTCAAAAAGTTTGTAGAGGGATGTGTAATTTGAGAAAGGGCCAAAGGAGAAAGCTCTAATGTAGGTTTATATCAACCCTTACATGTTCCTAACCATGGGAGTCAATATTCATGGACTTTGTTTTGGGTCTGCCTAAGACACAAAGGGAATATGAGAGTGTTTATGTGGTTGTAGATAGATTCAACAAGATGGCACATTTCATTGCATGTAGAAGTACTAATGATGCATCTCATATAGCTTTTTTTTTTTCAAAGAGATTGTGAGGATTCATGGACTGCCTTTGAGTATTGTGTCTAAAAGAGATTCAAAATTCATAGGTCAATTTTGGAGGACCTTGTGGAAAATTTTGGGTACCAATCTACAATTTAGTTCAGCATACAATCCACAAACGGATGGCCAAACTAAGGTTGTTAATAGGTCTCTTGGAAACTTGTTAAGGTTCCTAACAAAGGAGCATGGGGAGTCATGGGACCTTGTACTCCCTCAAGCAGAGTATGCATACAATGACTCTATTAACTGAAGCATAGGAAGAAGTCCATTTGAAGTTGTTTATGCGATGAATCCAAGAGGCATATATGAACTTAGGGATCTAAGAGACATGGAGAAAAGGAGTACAGTAGGAGAAGACTTTTCCATAGCTATGAAAGAAATTCATCAACAAGTTAAGGAGAATTTGAAGAAGAGTGTGGAGAAGTATGAGGAGAAAGCCTATTTGAGAAGAAAGGATGTTCAGTTAAAATTTGGTGATTTGGTGCTTGCATATCTTAGGAAAGAAAGGCTTCCTAAAGGAAAATACACCAAACCGATGATGAAAAATACTGGCCCTTGCAAGGTAGTGCATAATTTTGGGAAAAATGCTTATGAGATTGAACTATGTCCTCTAGTTTCCATCTCACCCATTTTCTATGTTATTGATTTGTATCCTTTTAAAGGTGTTGTTAATGTAGGTGATTTTACAGGTGCCACAGGAGCTGAAGATAATGAATGGGTCAAGGACCTACCTCCTAGCAAACCAATGAAGCTTGAAAGCATAGTAGATAGAAGGGAGATCAAGCGAACTAGGAAGAAGGTGTATAATTAATATTTGGTTAAATGGAATGATTTACCAATTCAAGATGCTCAATGGATGGTAGAAGAAGATATAAAATGACATGGTAGTTTAGTTCAAGAGCTCATTTCATTAGGAGGATGAAATCTTTTCCTCCCCGGTTGAATGGTGCAAGAGCACCTCTTGAAATTTTGGTTTGATTATGCATTTTGGAGTCTAGAATTAGGTTGTGTCATTTCATGATGAAAATAAGGTCTAAGAGACCAATTTTTTATGTAATTAAGGTCACTTAGGGTCCTAGTGGTGTGGAGTCTAAAAGTTGTCAACAATAAAGCAAAGTTGTAAAAGATGCATTTATGCAATTTTGTCATTTTTGTGGGTTAGTTGAAGATGAATTTTCATCTTTTCAAATTTTAGTTGTAGACCATTGGTATTTCATGAAAAAAATGTTAAAAGTCCTCTAACATCATTGAGGCAAGGTTGTTGAAGAATTTGGAGAAATAAACATTGTTGCTCTATTTTTGGTGTGATTTTTTTTGTTATTTCTCATTTCCAGACTAGCTACAACTCTGTACAGTAAGTTAATGATGTGAAACCCATGTGAAGAGTTGTGGAATTGAAATATATTTCATTTGAATCTAGTTATATATTTTTTCATCTAGTTTTGAAGGAGATAAAGCTAGATTTCTGAAGGGTGCTTAATTTGCTAGGGTTTCTAGGGTTTTGTAACAAAATCATGTCAAAATAGGCCATTCCACCATAGGAAAATTGTGTATTTTGGTGGAATAGGAATCCTAGGTGTGATCTTTCATATTTTCATAGTTTTATGGTAGAGTGATGGTGTTAGGAGAGTTTTAGCACATTCCCTAGTCTAGCAATTTCAAGTGCTAAGCTAGAATTTGATGGTTTTTGCTTGGGAAAACAAATTTTTTGAGTGGTTTGATGAATATAATGGTAGAATTGGTCCCTATGTGACTGGTTGGACTTGTTGGTGAAGATTTTTAGGTTGTGCAAGAAGGATTTTGAGTACCTCCTTTGGAAAAGAGGCCTAATTTGGCCTAAAACCAGCATTTCAAGGCAATTTTGTGTAAAAATTTTCAAAACAACCTATTGCACTAGGTTGATATGTTGAATGGAAGAAATATGGGTCCTTGAAAGTGTGTGAGTTGTGTCCCTTGTTGAAATTCTCTAGAATATATAAGAGATTAAGAGGTTTTGGTGACCTACAAGCGAGTAGGTGAGATTGTGAAGGAACCCACTCTAGAAAGGGTTTGCAAGTTTGAAGACCAGTTGAACCTGATTGTTTGAAGCCTAAATAACCTTTCCCTACATCAATACTAGTTTATAATCCTCCATTCCAAACTTCTTTAACATTTCATTGACATACTTTGATTGTGAGATGAATATACCTTTATCAAATTGATTGATTTGTAGACAAAGGAAGAAATTCATCTCCCCAAACATTAACATTGAGCTCATTTTGAATTTTTTTTGTAAAATTCTTACATATTAATCCATTTCCTCCAAACATTATTTCATCAACATACAACCATAATAAGGATTTGATCTTTCTCAACATTAATGAAAAGATTGCTATCTGTGGCACCCCTTTTGAATCCCTGCTACAATAAGTACTTATCCAATCTTCCATGCCAAGCTCTAGGATCCTGTTTGAATCCATATAACACTTTCTTAAACCTACAGATCATATCAAAATCTTCTAATAATTAGAAAACCTACCCATTGTTCAATGTACACCTCTTCTTCTCACTCACCATTCAAAATTATAGACTTGACATCCATCTAATATACCTTGAAATATTTATGTGCTGGTGAAATAAGTGGAAAAGTAGGTGGGTTATCAAAATGGTTGATGAACTACTTAGGGACCTATTTTCCTTATTTTATTATGAAATGATATCCACACAAATAATTGGATTACAACCCTTATGTGAGTGAAGTCAAGATGTGAATTTGCAAATTTCCTTTTTGTGTGGAGGACGAGGGTCAAGTTCACCAAACACTTTTGGGAGAAATATTAAAAATAGAAAATCAACCCAATCATGCCAAATTAAACTTGAAACAACAATATTAAACTAAAAATAAGAAAAACCCAAAGTTAAATTATAGATTTGAGAAGGGTAGAACTATGTTTACCAGTAACCAAAAGTGAGTTTTTGAAGGATGACTGGGACTCATTTTCCTAGGGGTGAATGGGTCCACTGTTAGGGTTTTTGCAAAACTTTTGAGAGCCTCTGATATAGATCTAAATCTTCTAATTTATCCAAGTGGTAGTGTCAAAATGTTGGAAATAAATTTTGTAGATGAGTTTCCATGAGATGACAACTTTTATGACAACTTTGTCAACTTCTTCAAATTTTCTCTTTAAGAGATCTTCAAGCCTTCTTCCACCTAGATCTGTAAACACAACATAATTTTTTTTTATTTTTGGTGAATGGGGATTTCCTTGGTCAAACCCTATTTTGGTAATCATACCTTGAAATGAATAAAAGAATGAAAGTGGGAATGAAGATTGAACAATTATATGTTACTACTCAACAAACCCTTGGATAAATCCTTGAATGAAAGTTTGCAACTTGCATGAAATGGCTTCAATGTATGTGGATCTTGAACTTTGAATCTTGCTTGAAATAGTGCTTTAAATTCCCTATTTCATCATGAAACCTACATCACATTGTTAGCTCCAAAAACATGCATGATGTAAGAAGACTTTGATATGATAATTAGATTGTGAATGTTGCAATAAAACTTTGATAAATTTTCCTTTGAATGCTCTTGAACACTTGTGAATTTCTCTTGAAAATCATATGCATTTTCTAGGTGAAAATTATTGAAATAACCTTATATTTATCTAGGTACATATCCTCAATTTCCTAAAATTCAAATATCACAAGTCGATATTGTATCATATATTTGAAAACATTAAAATACCACCAAAAACATATTTTAAATTTAGGTCCGAAGGTCAAGGGAGGACCCATTTTCCTACAGGAAAATGGGTCCTAGGTCCCTAAACCTAGGACACACATTGCTCAATGTAAAGTGTTATGTTAAGGCATTAATGAATTTTGGGTTTCCTCTTTAGAAAATGTAATTAAATAAGCTTGGAAAATGAATTAAAGGACCAATTAAGGAAAAATTAAGCTCAATTATTTAAGGGATCCCTAAATAAGTGTGAAAGTGTAAAGGGGTACACTTTACAACACTAAATAAGGCAGAATTATGTCCATTTTAACTAGGAGTGCCCAAACAAGTGAGAAAATGTAAAGAGATACATTTTCCGTCACTACATTTAGCTTCCACTTTAGTGAGAGGATAACCTTTTTTCAAACTCACACTAAAGTAGACAATCAAAACATATGTATGCAACAATAACAAGATACTCAATCATACAACATCAAAGACTTAAAGAAAAGTAAAACAAAAAGGGTGGATCAAGCCTCAATTGTCCAACATGATATGGAACACGCCTCAAATATTTTTCCAAAACGTTCACAAGCAAAACTCATTATCCACTATGAAAAAAACACACACACTCACATAGGCTAATCGAACTCTAGATGTCCACTAGGTGAGCCCCCAAGGGTGGAAAATGAGAGAATCTTATTAGGATCCCATACCATACCAAAGCTATATCTCCAATAACTTCAATAAGGCACCACAAAACAAAAACAAAAAAGTGTGGAAAATGAGAGAATGTTATTAGGCTCCCATACCATACCAAAGCCATCACTCTAATAACTTCAATAAGTCACCACAAAATTGAAAAAAAAACATAAACTTTGAGCTTCACAAGGCCTAAAAAGTTGCATTATGCCAAGCACCTATGAAAAAAAAAAGGAAAGGCTCCACAAGTAAGCAAAGTGTGTTATTCTTGGTGGCCATAAGAAGGGTTTGAACTTCAAAAGGTTATCAAGTTGTGTTATGCTAAACACTTATGAACAAAAATGTAAATAAAAATTTTCAAAGGGATTTCTCTTAGTTCGTGTAAGGTCTCCTCTTAGGAAACATCATGCCTAATGTCTCGAAGAGAGGACAAGTCAAGGATAAAAGTCTTGTAACCTAGGGAATGCAATGTGTATCATCACCACTAAGAGGAAATTTGTATGCCAAGAAAGGTCACACTCCCAGAGGACATAAAACCTAATGACACCACCAAGAAAAAGCCACATTGCAAGAATTAATAAAATCACACAATGAAACATAAGGAATGTCAAAAAATTTAAAATAATAATGCCAATATGTGCCCCCACTTTAAAGAAATTACTAAACACTATGTTGTGAGAAATTATTTAATGTAGCAAATACTCAATGCTAACAATAAAGGAGACTTGAGAGCTTATTCAAAAATCCCTATGCCAAGTCATATGCTTCCAAATGAATCTACGTCATGAAAAAGAGAGAGGGGTTTCCCCCAAAATGAAATCCCAAACACATAAGGGTTCTATAGATTTGGGTTTAGTATGTCTTTGCTACATTGTTGTTATAGAGCTTGGAATCATGATCATTCACTAAATACTCGTAGAACTAGAAGAATGGAACATGGAGATTAAAAACAAAGAGAAAGGTTTTAGGTCAACATGGAAGAGACCTAAATGTATCAAACCCTTGCATCATCCCTAAAAGGAAAACACAAGACAAAGAAAAGGTAAATGTTTATGACATATAGAAGAATGAAGGTAAAATAAGGGAATGCACATGAAGAGATATATCAAATAGAACAGTATGGGGAGATCAAATTACGCACATACAATCACATAAAGAAACATGGAAAATAAAATAAATAAAAGACTAGTAAGGCACATGGGAGTCAACCTATAGTAGTTCTACTACATCCCAATCTTGTTCACTGTATACAAAAGGTGGACAATAAGCCAAAGGAAGAACATCAAGTGCCAAACTAGGAAAAAAACCAACTTCAACACTCTTATTAGGAGCATAATCATTATTGTTACCATTTAAGTTCATAGAAAATGAAAAAAATGAATTCAACTCATTATGCACTTGTTCATCAATCTTTTCAAGTTCACTATCATCATCCAAGTTGATCACAATAGCAAGTCTAATGAAAATATCCATAGAAGGTTGTTTTTTTATCTTGTGGTGAATGTGGAGAGGCATCATGCAATGCCTGAGACAAGTTTCAATTTTGATTTTTTATGTTGTTTTCTTCTTTTGCTTGCAACAAATGAGCAATAGCACAACATCTATGCTTAGGCTCTCTAGCATTTATGTTTCTTTTCATTCAATTTTCAAGTTGTGATTGTGTAGGAGTTGGTTTATTAGTCATAGGTTTCTTTTCTTCCCTTAAGGGAGGAATGGAAGGAACCATGGGAGGTTGTTCAACCACTTTCTCTTTAGATTTGTAAAATTGTTTGAATTTAGGAGACACATAACTTATTTAATTATCTTGTGATCTCTTATACCTTGAAATAGGTGAAAGATTTGTCATAGGTTGGTCTTCAATGATATTTTTAGTGGCTAATATTCACCAATTGGCTAATAGTTGAAATTTTGGAATCCAAATTTGGCTAATAGTTCAAGTTGTAACGTGACTTGAATCACCACATTTTTACACAACTTTATTATAGTCTTATTTAAATCACCAAAGAATTTATTTTATTAAACTTTTGAACTAAAAAATTCATCACAATATTCAATACATGATTAGATTAGATTCACATAAATTTTATAAGTTATAGTAGAAATAAAAATTAATTCTCAAATAGTATATCATAATTATTAGTTTCTTCAAGGCCATATTTCCAATATTTCGTTGCCACCATTGGATTAAAGTTTAATATATTGACCCTTGTATTCTATGAGGTAAAACATACCCAAGATGTAATGCTCAGGGGACCTGAAATTGCTTTTGGATTGTTAATCCCAATGGGAAGTTAGATTATATTTTAAATCAATGGTGACAACTAAATATTATAGTCTACCCATTAAAACCATTGATCATTTCCACCCTTGGGACCCTACTTTTCCATAATAACAATTATTTTTAAATGAAAGGATTCATCATCACAATTAATAAATTTTCTTATTATTTTCTAAGATTTTCCAATATTCTCTACAAAATTTTAGTGATGTAAAAATATTTCCAATAAAGTTATTAATTTTTTTGAAAAAATGGAAAGATTCGCCAATAAAAATTAATATTTTTTTCAAAAAAACAATCTCCAATATTTTACATATTTTCTTGAGGGGGTTTTCTTAAAGTTATCATTCCTGGTCTTGGTTACTTGGAAGAGATTTTTGTTCACTCATTGTCTCATCAAGGATAGAAGGATCAATCATGGGTTGAGGCATATTGGTAAAGGATAACTTTGCTATGCAATTTTCCTTAAACTTTTGGTAGGATTTGAAAAAAAAATCCTTATAGGGTTTAATAGGCCCTATAGGCTCAGTCCAAAAGAAATCCAATGAGAAGTTCCCATGGGAAGACACATGATTAAAGCCACTATGATGTAGAGTAAAGGTCTCATTTCCAAATGGAAACATTAAGCATCTATGCACAACCGACGAGACAATATTCATGGAGTGAAGCCATGGGTAGCCTAACTTCACATGAAATTGGTCCAAAGTTAGGATGATAGTGAATGATACATTTAATTGTTTTGGTCCAACTTTTAAAGGAGGATTTATCGAGCCTATCATAGGGAAAGCAAAACCATTATTTTTTTTTATCCATGCTTTTGGTTTTTCAAAAGTATCTTGATATAGTTCATGCACAAATAAGAATTCCCTAGTGATCATGTTCTCTGCATAGAGGGATCAATTAATATCCCATTAGTAGGCTTGTCATTGATTTTTCCAACTATGTAAAGAGGACCATCAGGTACATTTTTTAGTATGTCATTTAAAATGAGAAAGCAATGTCAAGGGGCATATTAGTTTGGTCCTTATAAGGTTTAGTGTCAATAAATCTGACCATAGATTTTATAGTGTTCCTCATTACCATTTGTGTTATCATCATCTGTGTCAACATTCATCACATCATTCTTTCTTTTGCTAGATTTGACAAAGGAAATGTTATGGTTTGGCATACGATTTGTAAATATTTGCAAGTTTTGGTTAGGAGGAGCTACAAAACTATTACCTTGATCATTAACACCTCCAATTTGAATATGATTACAATCAATGAGGTCTTGCACAAAATTTTTAACACACTTGCAAAATTTTGTATCATGTCCATTTTGCTGATGAAAATGACAATAGGAATTCGCTCTATGGTTTGAAGGTAAAGGTTTAGTAGGATTAGGAGCTCTAACAAGAGGTGAGGAAATCAAATTCTTGTTGAAGAGCTACAACATGGTGTTATTAAGGTTATTAGGTAGAGGGGTGAATTCTCTATTTCTATCCCCAAAGGCATATGAATTTTTCATCTTTATAGTAGCCACATGGGTCTCAACATGTTGATTTGGTTGAGAGGGATTAAGTTGTAGAAATCCCTTATTTTATTTCTTGAAAGGTTGATAGTTGGTTTGATATGTGGATTTGGACTTTCTAGGATGGTTAAAAGGAGTTTTCACTTCATGACTACTAACCAAATTTTGGTAATCACAAAGGGTTGTACACAAATTTGTAAAAGATCTATCTAGGGTCAAAATAACACAACAATATTAAATAGAATATTACTATTCTATTTCTCTTGAAAGAGAAAGATAACACATGGAGATCTAACTCCCAAGGTCCTGCTAATTGGTTCTCAATTATGCTGATTTCACTTAGTGGTTGATATAACTATAATTTTCAAGGGACCTTTGCTGGTAACAAGGACCAAGACTGCACAACATCAAGTAGTCTACGTTTGGGGGGTTTTAAATAAAATAAAAAGATGAAACAGAGCTTTAAATCAAATAAACGTGAGTAAATTCCTTACATATCTAGACATGCATATCAATAATGAGTGTTTATTCCACCTAACCATAACTATAGCAAGATGCAATCCATAGAATAAACTATGCTACTACATACATCCATAATGCTAATTCAGATACCATCAACATTCACTAAACTTACTTCAAACAAATCACTCACTCATCATCCAAAACACAAATCAAATGAATACAATAACAATTAAATTCACAAATAATCCAATGATATGATCTTGAATCTAGTTCCTTCTATTGACTTTCATCAAATAAGAAACAATTAAGCATAGAAAAATCATAGGTGTATGGATTGATCATGTACCATTAACCTTATCAAAATAGATCTAAACTTTAAAAATCATAACATGAAAAAGTATATAAAACTGTAAAGTGACCAAGTTTTTATTGAACTTTAGAATATCTCTCCTAAAACATCAAAATCCTAGATCTAGTTTGTATCTTCTATCATCAGGTGGTTGATCTTTCTTCAATTATCCAACCTTTACAAAGTATATTCTAAAAATACATATAGGGTGCCATATGCACGAGTTTCTCATTTATCAATCAAGATCCGCAATTCATGGAGTCGAAACTGAACACAGAAGTAGACTCAGGAACCCTTGTTTCAAGGCTAATCACTTTATTGTATAAAAAGAAAATCTGATACTCCAAGAAGAAAGTGAAACCCACGGATCAAAACTCAGAGTTGAACTTATGTCAAAACCCACAAAAAGAGGAAAAGAGCAGATAGAGTATGGAAAAAAGAGTTAGTCACTTTTGCACTGAATGCTCAAGGATGTACTCATCATAATTGGATAACACCTATTGAAGAGTACCCAAATCCGTCCCATCTAATCAATCACCTTCAAATTTGATTCTTTCAAATTCTATGGAAACCAACCTTTGCATCTCCTTTAACTTGATTAGCTCCTTTCTAGCAATTCTTACCTCTTCTCGGATATCCATAAACTGATCTAACAATAAATTCTCCTCATCATCTCCATTTTGCATGATTTCCTCAAACCTTCCCCTCCATCCCTCCCTTATTTTATCCAATGATAGGCCTTCTTTATTAGAGGAATCTAAGTTGATTAAAATGGCCACAACAACTCAACCATCTGTTGATTCAAGTATTTACTCATTTCTCAGACTTCTTCTTGATGTCCATGCATAGCTCTTGACTTATACCTTATGATGCTCATAGTTTTCTCCATAAAATCTTCATTACCCTGCTCAAGAATTGAATATTCTAGCAAGGTGGACTTGGGCACTTTGCTAATATCCTCAAGCCTTTTAACATATTCCTTGTATTCATCATCCTGCTTATCTAGATCCTTAGCCTGTTGGTCTAGATCTTCTACCAACTCAAGAGAAACCTTATGAATTTTAGAACCCTCAAAAAGAACATCATCAACCTCCTGGTTGAGCTTATCCAACCATTTATCCATCATCCCCACCTTGCTTTTCATTTGAATCAAATCATCTGCTTCCCTCTTTGTTAACAAAACTAGGGATTCAAGAAGAGCAGCTTGTTGAGAAATGGGACTTGAAACATCTTTCAAAAAACCATGGAGCTGATCCAATTGAGCCTTAAGCTCATCCTTTATCTATTTATCTTTAATCATCTAGTATTTAGTTGAAGAATCCACAATATCAATCAAACTCATCTACTGGTTTCTCGTAGGCTTTCCCAAATTTACTATCCCCAATTGATAATCAGTGATTTGCATATCATCACGGTTCTTCTCCATTATAGGTATGGCACATTCAGCAATAATCTCTCCAGCATCAGTGAGCCTAGTAGAGTGAAGAACTTGGTCCTTTTTAGGTTTCTCTTTCCCAATATCTTTCATCATTTCTTCCCAATTCAACGGTTGTGGTTGGACAACTTGTTTTCTTTTCAAGTCCAATTTTAACCAAGTAGGAGCAACAGGAGTAGTGGCTTCCTAGGCTAAAGAAGAAGCAATAGTAGTGGAAGACAGAGGTTGTAACAATGTAGGCCCCGATTGAGAATCAACTTCCTGCACATTTTCTTGATTACTTTGTTCATTTTCTTGTGCTAACCTTTCTGCTTCCTCTTTATCCTTTTGTTCTTGCAGCCTTTTAGTTTCTAGCTCCTTCTTTACACATTCCTCTTCCTCTTTCTTTTTCTCCAACATTTGATCTCGCTGCTTCTTCATCTCTTCAACATAGTCCCATGCCTCCTTAGACTTCTTTTCATATTCAGCAATCTCAGCAGCCTCCCTTTCCCTTTTCAAACATTCTTTCTCTTCCTTTTGCCTATAAGCCTCTTCTTGTGCTTTGAACTTAGCTTCAATAGCTTCTTTTTCTCTTCTTTGTTTGGCCTTTTCCTCTTCAAGGTTATGAATTTTCTGCTGCATTATCAACTTATCCCTCTCCTCTTGAATCTTGAGCTCCTGTTCCTTTTGTTTTTGTTGTTGAGATAATTCATCAGCCTTTACCTTATCTTCCAACTCCTTCTGCTTGACTTCCAACTTAGATTGTGCCTTGGCCTCCTCTTCTTGTTGCTTGGCTAATGCCTCAGCTTGTGCCTTGGCATCAACTTCTCTTTTTGCATTCTCAAAGAGTTTCCATTGATCTTCCTTAGTCAATATATGTTCGGTCCCTACATCATCTGTCATATCAAAAGATGTTAATGCATGATGCTCTTTATCAGATGGAGTCTTTTCTGAATCTGTTTCTATATTATGTATCTCAATTTGATCCTCCATTCACTTTAAAACCTCTGCTTCATCATGGAGAGCTCCCTTTGGTGATTCTTGGCCTAATTCTTGTGCATCAGAGGGCTGAGTAGGTGCCTCCCCTGCAGTAGATGTAGAAGCACCCACCTCTAGTTTTTTCATTTTCCTGTACCTGTAGAAGGTATTGAGGAACCACCTCCTCTTCTTGTGCACTAGAAGGCATAAATTCTAAAGGTTCCTTAGGTGCCATCCTTCTCTTTTCCCTTGTATATCCTTGGGTGGTACCTGCAACTTTCCTCTTCTTAGATGATGGAGCCTCAGCCTAATTATCCCTCAAACTCACCCATTGAATACTCCTATTGAGCACTGGTCTTGCAATCTGCATTATGTCAATTGTCTCATCAACATTCCAATCTATTGGATCAAGATCCTTAGTACTAATCTTATCTACATCATACCCGGGATCCAAAACTATCCCATCATCAGACAATGTTTTTTGGAATGTCTTCCTTTATCCCAAACTCAACCATAAGTGGGATAGGTATCCTTTCATAATTATTCTTCCTAAGATCATACTCATCTTGCAAATCCTCCCAAAAATCCTTCAACAGATTAAAGTGCTTCTCAAAGACACTGGGAAGCAAAGCACTCATCTTGTGTTTGGGGTCATAGTATTTCCTGGCTATGTACAAGCCCAACTTCAAATAAACTAATTCATCACAAACATCCTTAGCTACCTAAATGTGTGGTCAACAAAAGGCCCCCAGCTTCATTGGAAAATTATGGCACCCAGTCTTATGTTTGTTGCCAAATTGGAAATTAACAACCAAGGCTTGATAAATAAACTCCATTAAAATAATCCTATCACCACAACATCTAGGTAGAAAATGGGGGTGACCATCAAAGCATGCTAACCTAAAATAGGTGAATGTGGGGTACTGGATAAACCAATGCCCCCATTCATTTACAAAAGCCATTGCCTCCTTGCTAAGCCTATACCCAACATCACCATTAAGCTTGTTAATAATGACATAAAGAAAGACATCATTAACCCTTCTATAATGTTGCTCTGATGCCTACAAGGTGAGCTAATGATAATACTCCCACACTCTCTTCTGTCCTTGGGCTTCCCCCAATATACCTACTGTTTGAAGTCCAGGAAAATCCCCCACTCGGGCAACTACATAAACTACATAGGAGGTCATAAAGAAATGCTTGGTTTCTCTCACTTTTATCATTTTATTGTGAATGTTTTCTGATACTATCATTGACCAGTCAAATTGTTGTCTCCCACCCAAAATAGTTTGAATGAAAGGAAACATCCATTCTTTAAATAGTGAAGCATCCCTCATTCCAAACACCCTAGAAAGGAACATGATTGCATCTGTAATTTCTTTACTAAAGTCTACCCTCTTAGGCTAGTCTAGAAGCTTGGTCAAAGACTTCTTCTCCATCCTCATCCAAGTCTTATTCATGTGAAACCTATTCCTCTCCTTATTATCACTATAAAGCTTCAAAGCTTTTGCCTCATTCAATTGCTTAGGATTCTTGGAATCAGGTACATGAAACAATAATTTGATCATTGGAGGCATGAAGTCAATAATGACATTACCCTTTACATCCACACACTGCCTAGTAGCAAGGTTATATGCTCTAGCTACTACAAGAATCAACTTCAGACATTAGACAGATAGGGTGAAAAGTGAAACATGTGCCAGTCCTGATTGAACAATCCTTTCTATCCTTCTTGTGATCTGTTCTTCAGTGAATGTTTCCTCATGCAACTCTTCATAATTAAAAGGACCCAAATTGGTGTTAGTAATATTAGTCTAGTCGGAATCAATTTTTCTAGCTGTGAGGACAACCTCCCTATGCTTACATCTCAAGGTATACAAGAGTTGTTCCACTTTGATCTTCTTTGGCCTAACTCCTTGCCATGAAGTTTCACCCGGTTGGCTCCTCTAAGAGGCCTCATCTGATGCTCCCGACATTTCTTAATACCTGCAGCAATTCCTTGTATTAGATCAACAAAGCATCTAAGTTAGTCAATCATATAATCCCTCCTCCATCCTCCTAAGATAATATTTACTTGGTCAAACTATGCCATTATCAGAGGCAGAACTGTAGAAGTACTAGGCATAAACAATATTTCTTATCATGTGGCGGGGCCAAGATCGGAAATAGATATGGAGTTAAATAGTGTCAGAAGTGGGACCGGAATGAGAACAGAATCAAAACAGGGTCAGAGACGGGACCAGAACAAGATTGGACCAGAAACAAATGTTTGTGACCAAGTTCAACTTCCCCTCCAGATCTGCTTCCGACCAGAGTAAAGATATAGTCACATCATAATAATGAAATAATTCTAGCAAATGGAGAGTATTTAAAACAAGGCGGTCATATGAACCATAAACCCTAGGTCACATGGGTCCCAAAGGAAACTAGAAATAGCCTAGTTTATCCCTTCTACAGCTCCTCCATACAAAAATCATTAAAATCATGGAAAAGGTTATATTGCAAAACCCTAATTCGCTTGATACATCATTTCAAAAACTAGGGCACAATGAGAAACTCATACGAATAAACCAAAACTAACGTGAGAATACCAGAACAGGGTCCCAAAATGAAATTAATCACCCAAGCAAGCAAACCCCCTCAAAAATTGAAACCCTAGTCAAAACCAAAGCACGAAAAAATGGACCTATCACGAAAGTGATAGTAGAACAAACAAAAAAAAAAATGACAAATGAAAATACAAACCCAACAAAATGGAATAGAACAGAAAAGAAAGAACCAAGCAAACAGAATGAGAAAGAACCGCACCAACACAAACAAGAGGAGAAACAAAAACAAAAGAAAAAGAACAAAACCCATCCTGTGAATGCACCAAAACAACACACGCGAAATAACAAATGAGACAAAGAAAAGCAAAAGAAACCTACCTCAAAATTCTCTTCAGGACTAACTAGTATTTAGCCAAGATTCGCTCTGCAATTTGACCCCGCGATCAAATTAATTCTTTTGATACTTTCCTGGCCATGATTTGCTTAAAAAATTTGAATAATAATAACAATGAGGTAGTTTAAGTATAATTAAACCTTTAATCATTAATTCACATGTGCAAATAGGCTACATTTAATTCCATAAATGTGGTAGTTGAGGGACGGGCCAATGATGCAAATAGATAGTTAAGTCAAGTCTATGGAACATCAAAAGTTAAGGCGGATGCAGAGTAGGGTCAGAAACAAGATAAAGAAACTACATAAAGTTCCCTATTTCATTTCCAACCCTGGATTCGACCCTGACAAAAGGACCGACCAAAAATGACAAACGAAGATGGGGGCAGAGACAAAACTGAAATGGAACTTTGCAAAGTTCGAAGTTCAATTCCAGGCCCAGATCTAGTCCCGACCAAAAAAGAAAAGAAAAACACAAGCACAAGGGAAGCGAGACTAGAGCCAATACAGGACCCAGTCGAATAAACAAAGAAAAACAAGAAAGAAAGAGAGTGGAGATAGAGTCGGGATAGGAAAACACAAGGAAATGACCAAAAAACGAAAGGATGGACCAACCCAAGTGTTCATTGAAACAACCAACAGAACAAAGGAGAAACAAAAAGAGAAGGCGAAGTCGAAGTCGAAACTATATCTGAACTAGAAACCTTGAAAGAGTTCCATGTTTAGATTTGGTTCCAGACCCACCTCCAATAGACAGACTTAGTAGCAAAAACAAATAACTCCTAAGACCCAACCAAACAACCAAAGGTGAACAAAATAAAAGAAAAGGGGACCCATTTTATTCCAAAAAATAAAATAAAATGGGGTGGTTATGCAAGGCATAATAGGATGGTAATTTCAACATCTCAATTTTGGCTTGGATTTTGTTTTTTAAATTGTCAATAAACATTCTTTAAAGGTCAGAATCAGGAACCTTAATGTTTATTTATGAGTAAATCATTTGATATCACGCTACAAAATCACTAACTTTTTCATCATCCTTTTGTTTACATGTCATTAAATCAGCTATGGTCATCTTGGGACCCATGTGAATTCATAAGTGGTTGCAAAAGGCATCAATAAGTACATTGAATGAATGTATTGAATTATTCAGTAAAGAGAAAAACCACTCTAAAGTAGTAGCTTTCAAGGATCTAGGGAAGAGTCTAGCTAAAAGTTTATCTTCAAAAATGAAGTCACTACATAAGGCTACATATGTGGAAACATGGATAACATGACATCCTTTCCCACCATATTTCTTAAATCTAGGAACCCCTATACCTTGTGGAATTTTTTTTCTCAATATCTCCAAGGATAATGGATTGGTTTTGATGTATTGTGAAGGTCAACCATTGTTGTTTTTGTTTAGTATGGCAATTTGTTGTTGGAGGGATGAGACATTTTGTAAAAGTGTGTTAAGGATTGGAACCTTGTTGGTATTGTGAGATGGAGGTGAATAAGGTGGATTTGTGTATGTATTGGGAGGGAAAGTGGATTATAATTTTGTGAGAGGAGATTAATGAGGGGATATGAGATTTGAATGCACAAAGCTAAGGGGATTCTGAGTGGAAATACCTAAGGAAGTGTTGACATTGCTAGTAGATTGGATGGCTGTAGTAACATGAGTACTGGTATATGTAGGAATAGAGGTAAGGGTTGTCAAAGGAGGAATTGAATATGCACCTTGGCTTTGAGTATACCCCAAATCTTGAGCACAACTAGTCAATGTAGGAGAATGTTTATCAACAATATGAGATAGACTTCACACAATCTCTATGTCATGTTCATTTTCAAGAATTTTCCTCACGTTATCTAAAATAGGAATGACACTACTAGAAATATTTTTACAAGTCATAAAGTTTTGCAATTTTTCTATTTCTTCATCTATCCTTCTTATGTTCCCTTACAGGCATTAGCAACCATTGTTTTAACATCATGCATATTAGTTGTGGGTAGGGAAGTCATTGGAAATCAAGTGTTAAGGGTATGATCCGTAGAGGGTTGACTAGTGTCAACACTATGAGTGAAAGAGTTAGAAAACCCAAGATCTATGGTGAATGGTGTATTATGGGATGACATGAGTCTCAAAATACATCTCATGAAAGTATCAGCAATAGGAAAAAAAGTTGTGAAGCTAATACAAGTTTCACTAACTCGGTATGCACCCAAAATGGATAGAAGGTGAAATGAAATGAAATATCCTAGAATGTAAAGTGAAATGCAAATATGTAAAAGAAATTTCCAAATTTCAAACAAGATAATTTTCTGATTATGCTATGCAAAAACTTGAAAATGATGTCTTATAAATGCAGTTTTAAATTCACACAATGTGCTAAATTTATCACATGAAGTATAATATTATCAATTTGAGATGACATAAATTCTACAAACTATAAAATAAACTAAAATAACAAAAAAAATATAGAGGTAAATATTTTAATGCCTAGAAATGCAAGAAAAATCCCTAATCAGGGACTCACTCACCCATGGGAAAATGAGTCCTAGATGAGGGTTTTGAAAAATAATTTTATAGATTTTTGAGTTGATTCCTATGGTTTTCAGATTCTAGACTGAGACAGGTGATTACAATTTTAGTTTTCTATAAAATTAAGTCTAAATGTAAATGCAAAATAATGCTAAATGACAAACTATGAGACCTAGTTTGATATGAAATTTTGATTTAATTTTCAAATGTAAATGAATGATGATCCAATGTTATGTAAATACTATGCAAATAAACTATTTTTTTTGAATTTTTGAGATCTTAAAGAATGCAAAAATGCAATCCTAAAACCTTAAATAAGATGCAAACTAATGCAAGTTAAGCAACCCTAAATGAGGTTCAATTCAATGCAATATAATGCAAATGAATGCAAATCCTAGATCTACGACTGAAATGGACTCCAAAATCATAAAGATGCAATGCTCAAAAGTCGGGTTCACCAAAATGAAATATGTGGAGAAGTAGGTGGGATATCAAAATGGATTGATGAATCACTTAGGGACTTATTTTCCTTATTTGATCATGAAATGAGATCCACACAAATAATTGGCTTACAACCCTTAGTGAGTCAACTCAAGGTGTGAATCTATAGATTTCCTTTTTGTGTGGAGGACAGTGGTTAGGTTCACTAGGCACTTTTAAGAGAAAGATTAAAATAGAAAATAAACCCAATCATTCCAAATTAAACTTGAAATAATAATATTAAACTCAAAATAAGTAGAACCAGAAGTTAAATTAAAAATCTAAGAACAAAAGAACTATGTTTACTAGTCACCAAAAGTGAGTTTCTGAAGGTTGACTGGGACTCATTCACCCAGGGGTGAATGGGTTCACTTTTAGGGTTTTTCTGCAAATTTTCAGAGACTCTAATACAAATCTAAATCTCCCAATTTTTCCAAGTGACAGTGTTGGAATTTCATAAATAAATTATGTAGATGAGTTTTTGTGAGATGACAACTTTGTCAACTTCTTCAAATTTGCTCTTCAAGAATCTTCAAACTTTCTTCCACCTAGATGTACAAACACAATATGAAGGGGGAAATGTTTATTTTTGATAAATGGGGGTTTTCCTTGGTCAAACCCTATTTTGATAATCAAACCTTGAATTGAATAAAAGCATAAAAGAGGGAATGACGAATGAACAATGCTATGTTACTACTCAAATTTTTTTTGGATAAATCCTTGAATTAAAGTCTCCAACTTGCATGAAATGGATTCAAGATGGGGATCTTGAACTTTGAATCTTTCTTGTGCTTTGAATGCTTGATTTGATCATGAAACCTACATCACAATGTTAGCTCCAAAAACATGCATGATGCTAGAAGACTTTGATACGATAATTGGATCTTGAATGTTGCAATAAAACTATGATAAATCTACCTTTGAATACTCTTGATCACATGTGAATTTCTCTTGAAAATCATATGAAGTTGCTAGGTGAAACCTAGTGAAATAACCTTATATTTATAGGTATGTATCCTCAATTTCCTAAAATTCAAATATCACAAGCCAACATTGAATCGCATATTTGAACACATTAAAATAATACCAAAAAATAATTTAAATTTAGGTCATAAGGTCAAGGGAGGACCCATTCGCCCATGGGTGAATGGTTCCTAGGTCCCTAAACCTAGGACACACATTGCTCAATGTAAAGTGTTATGTTAAGGCATTAATGAATTATGGGTTTCCTCTTCAGAAAATGTAATTAAATAGGCTTGGGAAATGAATTAAAGGGAAAATTAAGGAATAATTAAGATCAATTAATTAAGGAAGCCCTAAATAAGGGTGAAAGTGTAAAGGGGTGCACTTTACAACACTAAATAAGGCACAATGAAGTCCATTTTAACTAGGAGGGCCCAAAAAAGTGACAAAATCTAAAGGGATACATTTTCCATCATTTCTACTGCAAAAGATAAAAAAATCCTAATCGTTTCCATTCTTGCTACTAAAGAAAAAGTCTCTTAAAAATCCATTCCTTCCACTTGTGGGTAGCCTTTACACACAAGCCTATCCTTGTTTCTAATAACTTCTCCATTCTCATTCAACTTGTTCCTGAAGACCCGGATAGTTCCTATCACATTCTTGTTTGTTGGTCTTGGGACTAGTTCCCATGTCCGATTCTTGTCAATCTACCTTAGCTCTTCTTCCATTACTTTGATCCAAATCTCATCCTTTCATGCTTTGGTTATAGTTTTAGGTTCTACATCATAAATTAAACAAAATTTTACCTGTTCCTCTTCCAAGCAACTCTTCTTCTTATCAACACACCTTTTCTCATATCTCTAATGATTTGATCTTTAGAATGATTCTTCTACACATACTTAGGAATCTTACGATTATTTTACGGTATGATTTGATCTTTAGAATGATTCTTCTACACATACTTAGGAATCTTACGATTCTTTTATGGAGTTTCTTCCTCTTCCATTTTTGGCTCTTTCTCTTTCTCTTTCTCTTCTTCTTCTTCTTCTTCTTCTCTGTAAGGATTCATCAAATTTATATCCTTCTATCAACACTAAGCTTTGATGTGATTCTTCATCCACTTTGACACTTTCATTTTCAACTATCTTCTTTAGCCTTTTGTTATAGCATCTATATTCCTTTCTCTTTTTAGAGTATCCAAGGAAGATACCTTCATCTGATCTTGCATCAAACTTTCCTAAATTTTATTCATCTCTGCTCATATAACATTTGCTTCCAAACATTGCAATATTTCACAGTAGGAGGTTTTCCATACCATACTTCATAGGATGTCTTTAAACTGTTCACTCTTGCTTTACCTCTATTAAGAATGTACACTCTAGTATGAATTGCTTCTTTCCAATAAGCTTCTGGTAGATTCTCTTCCTTCATCATGGTTCTTGTTATTTCTTGAATTTTCTTGTTCTTCCTCTCCACAAATCCACTTTTTGAGGAGTCCAAGGAGCTGATAAATGTCTCTTTATCCCATAATCTTCACAAAATCTATTAAACTCATTGGAGGTGATCTCACCACCTCTTCCAAACTTCAAACATTTAATTTTTAGATCCATTTCATTTTCAACCATAGACTTAAATTCTTTAAACTTGTCTAGAGCTTTTGATTTTTCTTTCAGAAATGTTGCCCAAGTCATTTTAGAGTAATCATCTATCAAAAACATAAAATACATGTCATCCTGAGAGCTTCTTAATATAGTAGGTCCACATAGGTCTATATGCAACAACTACAAAGGTCTTGTGATAGAATATTCTTTAGTTTTGAACCTCTTTGTTTGCTTTCAAAACTATCACTCCTAGGTCAATGCAGGATCATGTGGGTTGAAACTAGGCCCTTAAGTGGGAATGAAAATTCAAAAAGATATAGTTAGACAACTTGACATAAAAAATTTAGAAGGTTATTAACATAATTGAAAAGATATGTAAGAATATAATTTGTAGAAAATTGAATTTAGTTTCTAAGATACTATTCCTTTTTTAGAAAAAAATAAATTTATTTGGTGAAAAGTTAAAATTTCAATGTAGTAGTACTAAATTTTAAGGAAAAAAATAAAAAGTGGGTGTATGTCTGACCAACCTAAGTACATGCAATTTTTTTTTGAAAATCTCAATATAAGTAGAGGACACATGCCTAGATGTCCTACATTTTTTTGTATTTTTTTTGCAAGTAAATAATTAGTTATGATTTTTTATTAGAAATTTTTGAAATATTAAAACTTGTTTGTCTGACCATGATAACTTGGTCAAAAATTTATGAAATTCAATTTTTTCTTTTTTTATCCTACAGTATGGGAAGCATAGAATGTGCCACATCTTTCAGATTCGAAAAATGTGAAATCATTTGAGAATTATATATATTTTTCAATTAGGACTTTAGTCATAATGCATGTAGAAAGTCAATAATAATTATCTATTAAATTCAAAATAAGAATATTTATTTTGGCAAAAAGGTGACAATTTTATCAATAAACCCTTTTTGTTTCATCAAATTTAGAAAAAAAAATTCGTCAGCCATTTTTTGTCATATCGCCACTTTTTGGACCCCCATGATCTTAGACTCACCCTCCTTGCAAATTTCATTGATAGGCTTTGTAATCTTTGGTAGATCTCTCATAGCTTGAGTAGAGTTGATCTTTACTAGGCTATCAAAAATGATGTGACCCATTCTTCTATGACATAGCCAACTTTCATTGATTTGTGACATAAATTCCTTAACACCACCACCTTTGAGCTGATAAACATTTCCTTCTAGCTATGTTCCTACTGCAATCAATGTTTTAGAGCTTCCTTTTCTGATTTCACAACCATCATCGTAAAATACCAAATTGTATCATTTACTACACATTTTTCCTACACTGAGAAGATTATGTCAGAGACCCTTGACATAGAGAACATCACTTATCTTATGCTTGTCATCAAAACTAATTGAACCTTTTCCATAGATCTTAGAAAATGTATCATCACAAAATTTAACAAGACCACCACCATACTTTTCAAGTTTATAAAACTTACTCTTATCACCTATCATATGATTTGAGAATCCATTGTCAATTATCCAATAGTTTCTCTCGTCTCTTGCATGAAAAGCAATCAACATAGTTCATTTAATATTGTGACATGTTTCTGAAGCAATTCCCTTCATACATCTTTCAAGGTTAGTGTAATTAGTTACAACATTTAGAGCCATGAACAAGCATTCATCACTTCCATCATCAAGATAGTTTGATTCCTTGTCATCATATACACCACTATCTTCATTAACATAACAACTCTTCTTCATAGTTTTTCCTTTATGATCTTTATGTTTGTCATTTGAAAATTTGATTGGACATTTAGAAACATAATGACCTTTCCACAATTGAAACATTTAAAGGGTAACTTACCTCTATATTTTCCAGTGCCCTTTTTTAGTCTCCTTGTACAAAATTTTCGTCCACCTCATCAAGATCACCTGGACTAGATTCATCATTTTTCTTTCTAAATTTGAAAGAAGTTTATTTCTTTGTATCATCTTAGTCAAACTATCTTAATTCAAAAGTAGTTAAAACACAAAACATTTGATCTATAGAATATTGATCCAAATTTTGAGCTTCCTCAATAGTAGAAACTTTAGCACTGTAAGCTTTAGGAAGTGTTCTCAATACCTTTTTCACAACTTCACTTTCCTTTAGTTTTCCACAAAGACCATTGATGACATTGACAATTTCAACCAATCTAAGCATGTAACCTACAATATCTTCATCTTCTGACATCCTTAGGGTTTCAAAATTGTCTTTAAAATTTTGCATCTTTACTTTATTGACCTTATCATCTCCTTCATAAATTCTTTGCATCTTTTCCTAGATCTGTTTAGCAGTTTTGAGGCTTATCACCTTCACAATTTTTGAATCAGAAAGCCCACTCAAGATAGCATTCCTTGGTTTTCCATTATTCTCATAATCCTTGATCTCATCATCACTTTCTAGAGGAGTATTAGAAATAATGTATCTAGTTTCAACTAACTTCCAAACACCAAACCCTAATGAGACAAGAAAGGCTTCCATCCTAGCTTTCCAAAAAGCATAATTTGATCCATCAAACATAGGGACCCGTACATGCACCATTCTTGTGTGCCATATGGATCTACCAAAAAAATTTAAGCTTCTTACAAGGAACCATATCTCTTATACCAATTGTTATACACACATGACAACTAAGAGGGGGGAATGAATTAGTTGTATATTAAAACATTTAAACCCTCATCAATCTTAAAACCCTTATTAAGCATTGTCATGAATGTAAACAATTGAAACATCAACACATTAACATATCAACAACCATACACAATAGAACACAAAATTTACATGAAAAATCCTAATTAGGGGAAAACCATGGTGAGGATTAACTCACTTATATATGAATGGCAACATTGAATACAATAGGCTCACTATCAGAAGGGCTCACTACCCAAAAGAAAAGAATGGATCTCTACCTAAAGGAATCATTATTTGGAATATAAGAGAATCGAAGAAGGTTGTTACAAGGAGGTTCACTACCTCAAAGGAATAGGAAGATCAACCACAAAAACTCTACACCATCTACAACCTTTGGCTTGCTGTCTTTAGCAACTCTAGGCACAATAAAAATGTAGACACCTTATGCTCAATGCATTTAGTAGCCTTAAGCATGTAAGCTCACACTCAAATTACAACACTTGATCACATTCACATCTACTATTTTCCACACACATAGATCCAAACATTAACCTTGCTTATATATCCTCTGCGACCTTAAAAAACCTTGTTTAGGTTTGCCTCAATGAAACATATGCACCTTAAACATCCAACCAACAAATAGGTTGGCACTAAACACATTCGTGGTTGAAAGAAGTAAAGGTGGACCACACCAAGGGTTAATCGGGACCCAAATTTACACCAACACACTTCAACATACTTCTACAAGCCATGAAGCACATCCACAAGTAACGATAGCATGCCAAGTTGTCCAAACTTGTATTAATGCTACTAAACAAGCATTTGACTCTTCACCAGGACCAAAAATATCCTACATCCCATGAAGCAACATCACACAACATCCAAAATATTCCAACACCATTAGAATATTCAACAACACTACCGTAACCACCTAATTCTGAGAATAATATCATCTTGTGTAGCCAACAACACTACCATAGACATACAACTCACTATCCAACCTCGATAGGAAGGTAGGTACAAACAATATTAGCATGTTCCCAAATCCGCAAGACAAGAAATCTCAATGCACAGAAATTTGAAGCAATTACATTTATCCCAGAGAACCTTCTTCATAGTCCAACATATTTTCAAACACAACTTCCACTGCCACATGATCTAGAACCTAAAACTTTTGATATAACACCTCTAAACACCTTTGATCATCTCATCCAAACTGCACAAGCATATCTTTAACCATGAAGGAATGTAGAGCACAATGTAGAACACAACTCTACCACCTTGTACACTCTTTTATACAATTTTCTCAAAAGCACTTAGAAACCAAGTGAACTAGCTACATCAACAACATCAAAAACACCTTCTCATCAACACCACACTAGAGATTGCAACAATCTCCCCATCTGCAAAACCAACAACATCCATATCTACAAAACTTTCTTAACACCACACTAAAGGTTGAAAAAGGTTGATATCAATGACAAAACTAAAGGAAACATAGTGCAACAATCTCAATCTCCATGTTGACATCAATGAAAACACTACAACAATCTCCCCCTTTGTCATTGATGGCACCACCTCTAAAAAACCGTCAACAAAAAAAGAAACTATACAATGCCAACACTAGTTCAGAAAAGAAACCCTACATCAAGAATCTCTTCCCCTTACTTGGACATTTCTTACATTTCAAAATTCATTCTTCTCTCCCCCTTTGACATTAATAATTTCCTTATATTTTTCACTCTCTCCATGTTTTTCAGACTTCTCTCCCCCTTTGACATCAATGGCAAAGGGAAATACCTACATACTTCACTTTAGGTAACACATACAAAGTACTCTCTCCCATTTACTTCCTCACCACTGCTCTCTCTCCCTTAAGAGTACAAGATATGCTCCCCTTGATTGTACCAACCAAAGACACCACTACCTACTCCCCCTGAGAGGTAGTTTTCATTTGTCTAGGATAAAGAATTAATCTTAAATTTCTTACCTCGATAGATGCACCAACGTATGCATCTAGTTGAAAGAAGGAGGGGAAATCACCCCTAGCTTCTACCTAAGATACTCAAATGTATCTTTTGGAAGAGCCTTTTTGAAAATGTGATGGAGACAGAAAAATCATAAACTTAAATATCATCAATATTATTTCACAAACACAATTACATGAGAAAATCCTCAACCATAGCCAACTACTAACCAAATTGGAAATTTCATTTGTCAATTTATATTAAATTAAGTTTTTTCCAAAACCATGTGTGGAAAATGATTTTGGGTTTCCCACACATGCCTTAGCTCCTTCTAGGGTTTTTCACCTAAAAGGAGAAAGGGGGAAGGAATGGGGTCCAAAATGCAAATGTCTACACTCAAGATTAATGTAAATGAAGTGTAATATCTCTAATTATGATGTACTGATGCATTTATTTGAAAGGAAAATGATTTAATGATGCAAAACCTGAGAAATATGATGTGCTGGAAAACACATTGTGATATGCATAAATGTGAAACAAATGCAATAAATGACAAAATAAAGATGCAAGACATAAACTATGCACCTAGAAACTAATGAAGAGCTGATTGAGGATTTCAGATACCTCTAAAATTTTGGAAATTTTGATTTTTGAGCCAACTGGGACACTTATGCCAGGTTGGGCGACTTAGTCCTAGATTAGGGAAATTGCCCAGAAAGTTGTTTCTGCCAAATGGGCACCTGAAACTATAAAAATTCTTGAAAAAGAAGTGTAGTGGAACTAAGTCACCACTATGGGTGAGTTAGTCCACTTTGTATTTTTTGCAAATCCGAAAGTGGAAATGAAAGCCCACAACCGATACTCTACTTTTTGACAAAAATCTGGATCTGAATCTTCGAAAAACCCTACAAAACATAAGATAATTTTTTTCTAATGGGAGGTTTGCCTCGATCAAACCTCTAGTTGGTATTTAAACTTTGTGGAAGATAAACTATGCATAAAACCCTAGCCCTAAGTGTGTTTAAGACTAGGAAATGGTAAGATGAGACATAACCCTATTCTAATGAGCTAGAATAAGATAAGCAAATGGCACTTGAATGATGCAAGACTTCAATCCAAGAAACCCTTCAACATTTCAAATGAATGCAAACGATATGTAAATTTTATGCAAACCTTAAGTCTGAATATAGAGAGAAAATGGAAGATGGAATCACTTTGAAAACAGGTCTTTAGGTGTGATTTGATGGCTAGTTGCATCTCCTCAACCTAGATTTCTCCATGATTCACCATAGGCATCCATGATAAACTCTTTGCAATGTGAGATCTTGATCAAAAAGT
This sequence comes from Sequoia sempervirens, assembly GCA_007258455.2. Classification (NCBI taxonomy): domain Eukaryota; kingdom Viridiplantae; phylum Streptophyta; class Pinopsida; order Cupressales; family Cupressaceae; genus Sequoia; species Sequoia sempervirens. The sequence continues at coordinate 522,734,419 of VDFB02281492.1, forward strand.
GAGCTTGAATACCTACAAAAACCCTAGTTTGTTGCTCTAAGGCTTCAACTTTGTTGTAGAAATGACTAATGAAACTTCTTGTGAAAGATGTTTTGCTCTTGAGTTTTGATTTTACTTTATAAAATGACTACGAGATATGAAAAATGACCTAAAAAAATGTATTTAAAGGAATCAATACCTTATTTTCTCATTATTTAGACCTAAGAGGCCAACATCCATTGAAAAATTAAAATGAATTGGTGAAATTCCAGCTCAAAAGTGGAAAATACCCCAAAAGGGACTAAGTTGCCACCTTGGGCGACTTAGTCCACCATGGATTTTTTTGGTGGGTTTCACAAAATTTGAGTGGTTTGAATGTTATTTTTTGGGAATTAAGTGATTTGTCAGTGAAATAGGCCTTAAAGTCCAAAATCATGAGCATTAGGGACCTAGAAATGCAGTTTTTAAGGGGTGATTGATGCAAGGTGTCTAAAGTAGGACCTAATTAGGTCACAAATTGTACTTTTTGCAGAGGAGTACAATTTTCGTGTCCATACCATGAAATAAACTCAGCTCAAACTTCATAATTATCACAATATTTTCATTGAATTTTTATAACTCCAAAATTGTGTGCAATTTTACTTGTTCTAATAACAAAATACATTATACATTAAATCTATAGATGTTCTTAAAACATGTAAATATTTTCATTTTCTCATTTGGTAGTCTCTACATAGACCTCTTCTTCACTTCTCCTCTCATAGTACCTCAACTCTAGCAACTCTCCCAATGGTGTGACTTGCACAAAATCTTCAAGAACATATCTTTATACTATTTTAATCTCTCCTCTCTAATAGGTGCAACTCATACCATTCCAATCTGCATTCTCATTTTTTTTATTTTAACTTCTAGTCTCTCCAAGATCTTACTTGGTCAAATCTTATTTTTCCCAATCTACACTCCCAGTCCTTCACCCCTCTATTTAGATTGATCATCTAATGTTGCATGTCTTTTTTTAAGATTTTTTTCTCTTTAAGTTCCCACATGAAAAACAATGCAATATCATTTCTTTGTTGCAACATATGTACAATTATATCGTGACTTCTCCTACCCATATAGTCTTCCACACTAGACTTATATTCATTTTATTTTTTAGTTAATTCTACACTTTTTTTTACCATGGCTCGACCTCATCAATATTTAATTTATCTACACTTGTCTCTAAGAGCCCACGAAAGCCTCCACTCTTGGTTTGCATAAACCATAACTTCACTAATGCAACCACCTACTTCACTTTTCTTCACACTAGTTTATCCACTCATTAACCTCAGGTGTGTGGCCTCTTTACTTGGCCATATATGAATTTTATGGACAACCTTTCCTTCACTAAAAAAATCACAAATTATAGTATTTCCTCAATATGGCATGATGATCCATATGATATTAAGGTTTTCTTCACACTTTGTAATTTCGTGTGAGTTTTTATTCTCACCCAAGTGCACCCCTCTACCCAAAACTTAGCACTTTTATTTTGTGCTCTATCTCTTCACTTTCCCCAACTCCTCTTCCTCTTCCTCTTTTCCTTTCTTAACTTTCTCTTCTTTTTTATTTTTTTAGAAAAAAAAATCCATACTTAGCTAATCCTTCATATTCTTTGTCGAGTGATTTAAAAGCATTTAAAATCATTTTAGATCATTTTCAAAACTATATGCCTCCCTTTTATCACTAAGTTGATTAAGCTTTGAATATCATTATTCTTCAAGATGAGTAAAATTTTAAAACATTTAAAAATCATCGAGCAAATTATTGTAAAAATAATTGAGCTAAAAATTCAAATTGGAAGAGGACATTTTGTCAATTGGAAATTCCAAAAATTTCATCCATATCTGCCTCCACAAACCATAGATTGAATTTCCCACTGAAAAAGCTAAACCAAAAAAGTAAAACCAAAGCAATTTATTTTGTTGATGTTGATAGCACATTCGCTTGGGATGATCCTGCATCAAACATGTTGGGTAAGAAATTTGTGAGCATGGGCTCACAAAGGTTTTGTTGAGTGAGAGAATCACCCTTCAAGATTGTGAACAATCTACAACAAACTCCATCACTGATATTCTGACCTCCTTTGCCAAATACTTCCTATTCTTTCCACACCTTCCTCACAGCATGTCTTCACTACAAATCAACCCTTGCAACCTCATCATGCTACTCAAATCACAATCTACTTGGAATTTACATCTGTAACCCACTTTGTTTGTTGTAATTTTCCACTTTCACAACAACTTTCTTGCACTTTCTAGCCCTCAACTACTTAGGAATTCACACACCTAAAATGATACTTTTGAGCTCCTCAATCACACTTCCTCAATCCACAAGTTTTTTTATAATCTTCCTCATGTTCGACGATCCACTTATGCACCCAAAACCTCTTTTGGCTTTCCTCTCCACCCAGAGGTCCTAGTGCAGATTGCCTGATAGTTAGTGGTATGTCCACATTCTCAAAACCTTTGGCTCTAATACCGTTTGATGCAAATGAAAATATCAAAAACCTAAATCTCATCAATATTATTTCACAAACACAATTACATGAGAAAACCCTCAACCATAGAAAACTACTCACCAAATTGACAATTTCATTTGTTAATTTTTATTAAAATTAAGTTTTCTCCAAAACCATGAAATAAACTTAGCTCAAACTTCAAAATTATCACAAGATTTTCATCGAATTTACATAACTCCAAAATTGCGTGCAATTTTACTTGTTCTAATAACCAAATACATTATATGTTAAACCAAATGTTTTTAAAGCATGAAAATATTTTCCTTTTCTCATTTGGCAGTCTCTACAAAGACCTCTTCTTCACTTCTCCTTTCATAGTACACCAGCTCTAGCAACTCTACCAATGGTGTGACTTGCACAAAATCTTCATGAACATATCTTTATGCTATTTTAATCTCTCTGCTCTAACAAGCATGACCTGTAATGTTCCAATCTACATTCTCACTTTTTTATTTTAATTTCCAATATCTCCTCTCTTACTTGGTCAACTCTTATTTTCCCCAATCTACACTCAAAGTCCTTCACCCCTATGTTTAGATTAATATTCTTACAATAAATGTCTTTTATTTGCATTTTTTTATTTTTAAACTACCACATGGAAAATGGTGTAAACTTCTTTCTTTGTTGCAACAAATGCACCATTATATTATGGCTTCTTCTACCCATATAGTCTTGCACATTGTACTTGCATTCATTTTATATTTTAGTTAATTATGCACTTGTTTTTACCATGGCTTAGCCTCATCAATATTTAATTTATCTACAATTATCTCTAAGAGCCCACAAAATCCTCCACTCTTGGTTTGCATAAACCATAACTTCACTAATGCAGCCACTTACTTCCCTTTTCTTGGTGCTAGTTTATCCACTCATTAACCTCAGGTGTGTGGCCTCTTTACTTTTCCATATCATTCTTTTATGGACAACCTTTCCTTCACTTAACAAATCAGCAATTATAGTATTTCCTCAATATGGCATGATGATCCATATGCTATTAAGGTTTCCTTCATACTTTGTAATTTGGAGTGAGTTTTCCTTCTCACCTAGGCACACACCTCTACCCACAAATTTGAACTTTTATTTTGTGCTATGTCTCCTCACCTACCACAACTCCCTCTCTTCCTCTTTTGATCTTCCTTTCTTAACATGCTCTTCTTTTTTATTTTTTTGGAAAACAAATTCCATACTTAACTAACCCTTCATATTCTTTTGCGAGTGATCTAAAAACATTTAAAAAATTATTTTAACTCCTTTTCAAAACTATATGCCTCCCTTCTTCCACTAATTCGATTAAGCTTTGAATATCATTATTCTTCAAGCTCATAAAATTTTAAAACATTCAAAAATCATTGAGCAATTAATTGTGAAAATAATTGAGCTTAAATTTTGAACTTGAAGAGAACATTTTGTCAACTGGAAATGACAAAATTTCCATTTATATCTGCCTCCACAAACCATAGATTAAACTTCCCACTAAAAAATCTAAACCAAAAAGGTAAAACCAAAGCAATTTCTTTTGTTGATGTTGATCGTGTGTTCGCCTGGGATGCTCCTACATCAAATTTTTTTCTATTTGATCTTTTGTAAGAACATACTCCAACTTCACTTCATTTGCTACAACTTTCTCTCTTAGAAAGCGATATCAAATAGAGATATGCCTTGTCCTTGAATGCATTAGGTCATTTTTTTTTAAATTTTGATAGCAATATTGTCACACAAAATAGAAATAGTTTCATCATATGACACTCTAATATCCTTCATTGTTTGCTTCATCCATAACACCTATGTGCAGCATGATGTTGTTGCAATATATTTTTCCTCTATAATAGATAATGATACTAGATATTTCTTCTTACTTTACTAGGAAACCAATCTACTTCCAAGACTTGTACTAGAATTTCATTTATACAAGTTCCTACCCAGACTGCATTTGTATAAGAACTCAAAGAGAAATTAGTATCCCTAGGATACCATAGACCAAAGTATGAAGTTCCTTTCAAATATCTGAATATTCTTTTGATTGTTGCCACATGTGATTCTCTAAAACTTCTTGAAATCATTCCACAAGAGAAACTGCATGCATGATATATGGTCTAGTAGAAATTAAATATATCAATGCATTGATCATTGATCTATACTTCCTCTTATCTATCTTAGGAGATTCATCATTTTTTCTCAACTTAAAACCAATAACCATGGGAGTACATACTAGTTTAGAATCCTCCATTCCAAACTTCTTTAACATTTCCTTGACATACTTTTACTATGAGATGAATATACTTTTATCAGATTAACTGATTTGTAGGCCAAGGAAGAAATTCATCTCCCCAAACATTGACATTTCAAACTCATTTTTCATTTCTTTTGTAAACTTCTTACATATTGCTCCATTTCCTACAAAAATTATCTCATTAACATACACAACTACAATCAGGATTTGATCTTTCTCAACATTAATGAAAAGATTTCTATCTATGGCACCCCTTTTGAATCATTGTTGTAATAACTACTTATCCAATCTTGCATACCAAGCTTTAGGAACCTGTTTGGTTCCATATAAATATTTCTTAAACCTATAGATCATATCAAAATCTTCTAATAATTGAAACACCTTCTCATTGTTCAATGTACACCTCTTCTTCTAACTCACCATTCAAAATTGCATACTTGGCATCCATCTGATATACCTTGAAATCTTTATGTGCTACTGAAATAAGTGGAAAATTAGGTGTGTTATAAAAATGGATTGATGAACCACTTAGCGACCTAATTTCCTTATTTTATTAGGAAATGAGATCCACACAAAGAATTGGCTTACAACCCTTATGTGAGTCAAGTCAAGATGTGAATTTGTAGATTTCCTTTTTGTGTGGAGGACGAGGGTTAAGTTCACTAGAAGCTTTTGGGAGAAAGATTAAAAATAAAAAATCAACCCAATCATGCCAAATTAAACTTGAAACAACAATATTAAACTCAAAATAATAAGAACCCAAAGTTAAATCGCAAATCTGAGAAGGGAAAAAATGTGTTTACCAGTCACCAAAAGTGAGTTTTCAAAGGTTGAATAGGAATAATTTTTCCAGGGGTGAATGGGTCCACTATTAGGGTTTTTGTACAACATTCGAGAACCTCTAATATAGATCTGAATCTTCTAATCTATCCAAGTGGTTGTGTCAAAATGTTAGAAATAAATTTTGTAGATGAGTTTCTATCATATGACAACTTTTGCAACTTTGTCAACTTCAAATTTCCTTTTCAAGAGATCTTCAAGCTTTCTTCCACCTAGATCTGGAAACACAACATGAAAGGGAAAAAATGTTTGTTTTTGGTGAATGGGGATTTCCTTGGTCAAACCCCAATTTGGTAATCATACCTTGAAATGAATAAAATCATGAAAGAGGTAATGAAGAGTGAATAATGCTATGTTACTACTCAACAAACCTTTGGATAAATCCTTGAATGAAAATTTTCAACTTGCATGAAATGGCTTCAATGGATGTGGATCTTGAACTTTGAATCTTGCTTGAAATAGTGCTTTGAATTCTTGATTTGATCATAAAACCTATATCACAATGTTAGCTCCAAAAACATGCATGATGTAAGAAGGCTTTGATATGATAATTAGATCTTGAATGTTGTGATAAAACTCTGATAAATCTGCCTCTGAATACTCTTGATGACTTGTGAATTTCTCTTGAAAATCATATGAAATTTCTAGGTGAAAATTAGTGAAATAACCTTATATTTATCTAGGTATGTATCCTCAATTTCTTGGAATTCAAATATCACAAGTTGATATTGAATCAGAGATTTGAAAACATTAAAATATCACCAAAAACATAATCTAAATTTAGGTCATAAGGTCAAGGGAGGATACATTCACCCATGGGAAAATGGGTCATAGGTCCTTAAACCTAGGACACACATTGCTCAATGTAAAGTGTTATGTTAAGGCATTAATGAAAGTTGAGTTTCCTCTTTAGAAAATGTAATTAAATAAGCTTGGAAAATGAATTAAAGGACCAATTAAGGAATAATTAGCTCAATTAATTAAGGGATCCCTAAATAAGTGTGAAAGTGTAAAGGGGTACACTTTACAACACTAAATAAGGCACTTGATTAAGTCCATTTTAACTAGGAGGGACCAAACAAGTGAGAAAATGTATAGGGATACATTTTCTATCACAACATTTATCCCCCAGTTTAGTGAGTGGATGACCTTTTCTCAAACTCACACTAAAGTAGACAATCAAAACATATGTATGCAAAAATAACAAGATACTCAGTTGTACAACATCAAAGACTTAAAGAAAAGTAAAAACAAAAAGGGACGATCAAGCCTTAGTTTTCCAACATGATATGGAACATGCCTCAGTTGTTTGTCCAAAAACATTCACAAGCAAAACTTTTTTTCCACTATGCAAACAACACACATGCTCACACAGGCTAATGGAACTCCAGATGTCCACTAGGTAAGCCCCCAGGGTGGAAAATGAGAGAATATTATTAGACTCCCATAACATACCAAAGCTATATCTCCAATATCTTCAATAAGGCACCATAAAACAAAAACAAAAAAGTGTAAAAAATAAGACAAACTTATTAGGCTCCCATACCATACCAACGCTATCACTCTGAGAACTTCAGTAAGGCACCACAAAACAAAAAAGAAGCATAAATTTTGAAATTCAAAAGGCCTAACAAGATATGTTATGCTAAGCACCTATGAACAAACAACGCAAGGCTCCACACGTAAGAAAAGTGTGTTTTCCTTGGTGGCCATAAAAAAGGGTTTGAACTTCAAAAGGTTAGCAAGTTGTTTTATGCTAAACACTTATGAAAAAAAATGCAAATAAAATTTTTCAAAGGGATTCCTCTTAGTTTGTGTAAGGTCTCCTCTTAGGGAACATCATGCCTAATTTGTTATAGAGAGGACAAGTCAAGAGTAAAAGATTCATAACTTAGGAAACGCAACGTGTGTCATCACCACTACAACGAAAGTCATATGCCAAGAAAGGTGACACTCCTGGAGGACATAAAACCCAATGACACCACCAAGAAAAATACACATCGTAAGAAGTATGAAAATCACACAATGAAACATAAGGAATGTCAAAAATTTCAAAATAATTCGAATGTGTGCCCCCACTTTAAAGAAATTATTAAAAACCATGTTGTGAGAAATTATTGAATGTAGCAAATCTCAATGCTAACAATAAAGGAGACATGAGATATTATTCAAAAAACCCTATGCCAAGTCATATGCTTCCAAATGAAGCTACATCATGAAAACAAGAGAGGGGTTATCCCCAAAATGAAATCCCAAACACATAAGGGATATATGGATTTGGGGTCAGTATGTATTTGTTACAATGTTGTTATAGATCTTGGAAACATCATCATTCACTAAATACTCGTAGAACTAGAAGAATGACACGTGGAGATCGAAAACAAAGAGAAAGCTTTTGGGTCAACATGGAAGAGACCTAAATGTCTCAACACCTTGCATCATCCCTAAAAGGAAAACACAAGAGAAAGAAAAGGTAAATGTTTATGACATATAGAAGAATGAAGGTACAAATAAGGGAATGCACATGAAGAGATACACCAAACAGAACAATATGGGGAGATCACATTATGCACATGCAATCACATAAAGAAACATGGAAAATAAAATAAATACAAGACTAGTAAGGCACATGTGATTCAACCTATAGCAGGTCATCTACATCCTAATCTTGTTCAGTGTATGCAGAAGGTTGACAACTAGCCAAAGGGACAACATCAAGTGCCAAACTAGAAAAAATTCCAAGTTCAACACTCTTATTAGGAGCATCATAATGATATTTTTATCATTTAATTTCATAGAAGATGAAAACAATGAGTTCAACTCATTATGTACTTGTTCATCAATCTTTGCAAGTTCACTATATCATCATCCAGGTTGACCACAATAGCAAGTCTAATGACAATATCCATAGAAGGTTATTGTTGTTTATGTTACAATGAAGGTGGAGAGGCATCATGAAATTCTTGAGACAAGTTTGGATTTTGATTTTTTATGTTGTTTTTTTTTCTTTTCCTTCCAAAAAATGAGCAATAGCATGATGTCTACACTTTGGCTCTCTAGATTTATGTTTATTTTCATTCAATTTTCAAGTTGTGATTGTGTAGGAGTGGGTTTATCAATCATAGGTTTCTTTTCTTCCCTTAAGGGAGGAATGGAAGGAACCATGGGAGGTTGTTCAACCTCTTTCTCTTTAGATTTTTAGCATTTTTTGGCTTTAGGAGGCACAATAGGACTTATTTGATTATCTCATTATATCTTATACTTGGAAATAGGTGAAGGATTTTTCATAGGCTGGTCTTCAATGATTTTTTTAGTGGCTAATATTTGCCAATTGGCTCATAGTTGTAGTTGGGAGTCCAAATTTGGCTAATAGTTCATGTTGTAACATGCCTTGAATAGCCACATTTTTACACAATTTTATTATAGTCTTATTTAAATCACCAAAGAATTTATTTTATTAAACTTTTGAACTAAAAAATTCATCACAATATTCGATACATGATTAGATTAGATTCACATAAATTTTATACGCTATAGTAGAAATTGAAATTAATTCACAAATAGTATATCATAATTATTAGTTTCTTTAGGGCCATATTTCCAATATTTAGTTGCCATCATTGGATTAAAGTATAATATAATGGCCCTTGTATTATGTGAGGTAAAACATACCCAGGATGTAATGCTCAGGGGACCTAAAATTGCTTTTGGATTGTTGATCCCAATGGGCAGCTAGATTATATTTTAAATCAATGGTGACAACTAAATATTATAGTCTACCCCTTAAACCCATTGATCATTTCCACCCTTGGGCCCCTACTTTTGCATAAGAATTATTATTTTTAAATGGAAAAATTCATCATCACAATTAATAAATTTTCTTATAATTTTCTAATATTTTCCAATATTTTCTACAAAATTTTAGTGATGTAAAAGAAATTCCAATAAAATTAATAATTTTTTTGAAAAAATGGAAAGATTTGCCAATAGAAATTAATAATTTTTTCAAAAAAAACAAAAATCGTAAGGATTTTATATATTTTCTTGAGGGAGGTTTCTTAAAGTTATCATTCCTGGTCTTGGTTACTTGGAAGATCTTTTGGTTCACTCATTGTCTCATCAAGGATAGAAGGCTCAATTGTAGGTTGAGGCATATTGGTAAGGGATAACTCTACTATGCACTTTTCCTTAAACTTTTGGTAGGATTTGAAAAAAAGTCCTCATAGGGTCTAATAGGCTCTATAGGCTCGGGCCAAAAGAAATCCAATGAGAAGTTCCCACATGAAGACACAATATTAAATCCACTATGATGCAAAGTAAAGGTCTCATTTCCAAATGGAAACTTTAATAATTTATGCAAAACTAATGGTACGACATTCATGGAGCGAAGCCATGGCTAGCCTAACTTCACATGAAATTGGTCCAAATTCAGGATGATGGTGAATGAGACATTTAATTGTTTCAGTCAAACTTTTAAAGGAAGATTTATCAAAACTATCATAGGGAAGGAAAAACCATTATGCATTTTGATCCATGCTTTTGGTTTTTCTTAAGTATCTTGACATAGCTCATGCACAAATAAGAATTCCTCAGTGATCATGTTCTCTACACATACGGGATAAATTAATATCCCATTAGTAGGCTTGTCATTAATTCTTCCAACTATGTAAAGAGGACCATCAGGTGCCTTTTTTAGTATGTCATTTTGTGAGAAAGCAATTTCAAGGGGTATATTAGTTTGGCCCTTACAATTTTTAGTGTCAATAAATTTGACCATATAGTTTATAGTGTTCCTCATTACCATTTGTGTTATCATCATCTGTGTCAACATTCATCAGATCATTCTTTCTTTCACTAGCTTTGACAAAGGAAATGTTATGATTTGGCATAGGATTTGTAAATATTTGAAAGTTTTGGTTAGGAGGAGCTACAGACTTATTACCTTGATCATTAACACCTCCGATTTGAATATGATTAGAGTCAATGAGGTCTTGCATGATATGTTTAAGACACTTGTAATATTTTGTATCATGTCCATTTTGTCAATGAAATGACAATAGGCATTTAGTCTATGGTTTTAAGGTAAAGGTTTAGTATGATCAGAAGCTCTAACAGGAGGTAAGGAAATCAAATTCTTGTTTAAGAGCTGGAAAATGGTGTTATGAAGGGTATTAGGTAGAGGGGTGAATTGTATATTTCTATCCCCAAATGCATATGAATTTTTCATCTTTATAGTATCCATGTGGGTTTCAACATGTTGATTTGGTTGACGAAGATTAAGTTGTAGAAATCCCTTATTTCATTTCTTGAAAGTTTGATAGTTGGTTTGAGGTGTGGATTTGGAATTTTCAGGATGGTTAAAGGGAGTTTTCACACCACAACTACTAACCAAATTTTGGTAATCACAAAAGTTTTTACACAAATTTGTAAAGGATGGGAATTTTAACTTCTAAAGTTTGGCTTGGATTTTGTTTTGTAAATTGGCAATAAACATTCTTTAAAGGTTGGCATCAAGAATCTTAATGTTTATTTTTGAGTAAAGAATTTGATATAACACTACAAAATCAGTAACTTTTTCATCATCCTTTTGTTTACATTTCATTAAATCAGCTAGGGTCATCTTCAGATGCATGTGAATTTGGAAGTGGTTGAAAAAGGCATCAGTAAGTTTATTGAATGAATGTATTGAATTATTCAATAAAGAGAAAAACCACTCTAAAGTAGTAGCTTTCAAGGATCTAGGGAAGAGTTTAGCTAAGATTTTATCTTCAAAAATGAATTCACTACATAAGGTTGTATATGTGGAAACATGGTTATCATGATCTCCTTTCCCGCCATATTTCTCAAATCTAGGAACCTCTATACCTTGAGGCATTTGTGTTCTCAATATCTCCAAGGATAATGGATTGGTTTTGATGTATTGTGAAGGCCAGTCATTGTTGTTTTGGTTTAGTATGTCAATTTTTTGTTGGAGGAATGAGATTTTGTAAAAGTGTGTTAAGGACTAGATTATTGTTGGTATTGTGAGATGGAGGTGAATAAGGTGGAGTTGTGTATGAATGGGGAGGGCAAGTGGATTGTAAGTTTTTGTGGGGAGATGGAGGAGGAGATATGATATTTGAATGCACAAAGCTAAGGGGATTCTAAGTGGAAATACCTAAGGAAATGTTGAAATTGGTAGTAACATGAGTACTGGTATATGTAGGAATAGAGGTAAGGGTTCTGGAAGGAGGAATTGAATTTGCACCTTCACTTTGAGTATAACAAAAATCTTGGGCACAACTAGTCAATGTAGGAGCATGTTTATCAACAATATGAGCTAGAATTCACACAATATCTATGCCATATTCATTTTCAAGAATTTTCCTCACATTATCTAAATCAGGAATGACACTACTAGCAATATTTTTAGAAGTCGCAATTTTTTGTAATTTTTCTATTTCTTCATCTATCCTTCTTATGTTGTCTTGTGAGAATTAGTAACCATTTTTTTGACATCATGCACATTATTTGTGGGTAGGGAAGTCATTGGAAATTAAGTGTTAAGGGTATGATCCATAGTCGGTTGACTAGTGTCAACACTATGAGTGAAAGAGTTAGAAAACCCAAGATCTACGATGAATGATGTATCACGAGATGACATGAGTCTTGAACTACGTCTCATGATAGTATTAGCAATAGGAAACCAAGTTGTGAATCTCATACAAGTTTCACAAACTCGATATGCACCCAAAATGGATAGAAGGTGAAATGTAATGAAATATCCTACAATGTAAAGTGCAATGCAAATATGTAAAAGCAATTTTTAGATTTCAAACGAGATAATTTTATGATTATGATATGAAAAAACCTAAAAATGGTGTCTTGAAAATGTAGTTTTGAATTCACACAATGCCCTAAATTTATCAAATGAAGCTTAATATGATCAATTTGAGATAACATAAATTCTTCAAACTATAACAACAAACTAAAAATAACAAAAAAATATAGAAGTAGAATGCCCAAAATGTAAGAAAAATCCCTAATCAGGGACTCATTCACCCATGGGTAAATAAGTCCTAGCTAAGGGTTTTGAAAAATAAATTTATAGATTTTTGAGTTGATTCCTATGGTTTTCAGATTCTAGATTGAGACAGGTGATTGCAATTTTAGTTTTATATAAAATTAAGTCTAAATGCAAATGCAAAATAATGCTAAATGAAAAACAAGGAGACCTAATTGTATATGCAATTTTGATTTAAATTTCAAATGTAAATGAATGATGATCCAATGTTATGTAAATACTATGCAAATCGACTATTTTTTTTGAATTTTTTAGATATTAAAGAATGCAAAAATGCAATCCTAAAACCCTAAATGAGATGCAAAAAAATCTAGTTAAGAAAACCTAAATGATGTTCAATTCAATGCAAATGAATGTAAATCCTAGATCTAGGGCTGAAATGGACTCCAAAATTAGAAAGATGCAATGCTCAAAAGTTGGGTTCACCAAAATCAAAATGTGGAAAAGTAGGTGGGTTATCAAAATGGATTTGTTGCAAGTATGAATGAGTATGGTGGTGTTGTCATTAATGTTGTTATTGATGTCAACACAGTGTAGGTTGTTGTAGAGAAAGGAAATAAGTGATTGTAGGTGGTGCATGTATAGTGTAGATACTATAGAGATTTTGTGAGTACATGGAGCTATCTAGATGGTGTTACAGGTGTGCTGATATGATGAGTTACCAAGTGCTTTTGAGAAAATTAATAAATAGTGAAGACAAAATTGTGTTTGTGTTAAAAATGTGCTTTGCATTTCTTTTGTGTTGATCCTATGCTTGTGCAGATCTGAATTGTTCTTTAAGGACATTCTTCTAGGTGATATTTCTTGGATTATAGCTTATGGATTGATGAAGAGTGAAAGTTAAGTTCACTAGTTTGTGAACAGTTCTGACATAGTTGTTTGTCTATGGACTAGGAGAAATATATTTGCTTTGCAGTCCTCCACTGGTTTTTTTTAGGTCTTGTAGATCTAGCAGAAGGCTTGTAATGGTGTTTTTTTTTTATCAAATTTGTTCATGGTTTGGTCCTTCGAAAGTCTAGTTTCAGAGTTACTATGTGTGTCTGTACAATCCAAATGGACTGATGGAAAGTATTTTGTGTATAAAGGTTGTTGCAGTAGTTGCGGATGAATCTGAAGGAATCTAAGATGGGTTCTAGTGTATGGTGAAGCATGTTATGTGGTTTGCATGTTATCTTCTTGTTGCAAAATCATGTACTTCAAAGTTCATTAGTGTTTTCACTAGGTTTTACCGACCTAGTGTTTACACGTCATGTGAAAGATAAGTATCAATTAAGGAAGCGTGTGATTGATCCAAGATGTTTTTTTGGGTTCTGGTTAAGTGTTGGTTTGGTCCACTCTCATTCTCATCCATCGTAGGAATGGTGAGTTTCAGACCTAATTTTAATTTGTAAAATGAAGAGTGTGTAACCAAACTTCGAGAAATTTTCTAAGGTTGAAGATGGTATAAATACAAGAGAATATGTTAAGGATTGTACACCACAAGTGTGAGAAGCAAGATAGATGTGATAAATTGTGCAAAAGTGAACTAAGGCAGCGAGAACTTCAATGTGTTAGATTCCTAAAAGTAGTGAGCTTATGGTGTCTGCAATTCTCTGATCAAGGTTGCGGATGTGTGCAAGTTGTTGTGGTGGATCTTCTATTACATTGAGATAATGTTCTCTGTGTAACATTCTTCTTTCTATCTTTTTGTATCTATAGGCAATGAGCCTCCCATTTGGACAATGATTCTTATCTGGACAGTGAGTCCTATCTTGGGTAGTGATCCCTTTGGCAGTGAGCCTCTTTGTAAATGGTTTTGCAATTACTCTTATATTGTGAGTTAATCCTCATCGTGGTTTTTCCCTTATTGGGTTTTCCACGTAAATCTAGTGTTTCTTGTGTTGATATTGCTTTTTGTTATTTTCACTTCATGCTTATACTTAATAACAGATTAAAATGGATGTGGAGCTAATAATTGTTTGAGATTTGTGGTGAATGTGATTGGTGACAACTGATTCACCCCCCCTCTCAATTATCTTGTCCATTTCAACAATTGGTATCAGAGCTTTGGTTCCTCAAAGAAGAGCTTAACTGCTTGAGGTAGATTCAATGGTGCAAAAATTAGCAATCCCTATGTTCGATGGATCTAACTACAGTTTCTGGAAAGTGCAAATGAGAGGTTACTTGATCTCTCTTGGCTACAAGACTTGGAAAGCTATTTAGACAAAATATGTTGAGCCAACAAGTGGTCCTTCTTCTATAGATAAGATTTCTACCTATGAAGAACATGAAAAAGCAAGGTATGCAATTTATAGTGCTTTATCTAAGACTGAGCTGACAAAAGTTATTTATTTAGGCACTTCTTATGAAGTTTGGGAAAAGTTGAAAGATATCTATGAAGGAAATGATAGAGTCAAATTTCTAAAGAAGTTAACAACTAAGCATAGATATGAGAACTTGAAAATGGAAGAAGGTGAAGACACTGCAAGCTACTTTTAGAGAGTTGATATTGTAGAAAATGAAGTCAAAAATCAAGGTGGTACTCTGACAGATGAATATGTAATGGAGAAGATTCTGATGACCCTACCGAAGAGCTACAATGACAAAGTCTTGGCCATTGAGGAAGTTTATGATCCAAAGAAATTCACTAAAGAATAGCTATTTGGAACCTTGACCGCATTTGAAATGAGGAAATTTGGAAAAGAAAAAGAGAAATAAAAAATATCCTTCAAAGCCACAAAGTCAGAAGATGATCTAGATAGTGAAGGTTCAGAGGAGCTGGAAGAAAATTTGACAAGAAAATTGAAGAAAGGTATCGACAAGTACAAAGGTATGTTACCTTTTAAATGTTTTATTTGTGGAAATATTGGTCACTATGCTTCAAGATGTCCAAATAGAGCTATACACAAGAAGAGTGGAGATAATAAAGACAAAAAGGACAAAAAGTTCAGGAAATTGTATTATGTTAGAGAAGATGCTAGAATTTCTTATGATGAATCTGATACTAAGGGTGATAAAGATGAATGCTTGTTTCTAGCCTTAGAGAATAAATCAGTGTCTACTAACCATGGAAGATGTGCAAGGGAATGTGGTCTAGAAAACAAGAAGGAATGGGTGGAAGGTACTCTGGTTTCTTCCTTTCATGCTAGACAAGATGAAGATTATTGGGTAATTGATAGTGGTTGTTCAAATCATATGACCAGTGACAAAAGTAAGTTTACTAAACTTGAAAAGTATGATGGAGGATTAGTCATGTTTGGAGATGATTTTGGTGCAAAGATTGTTGGAAAAGGAACAATTAGTTTTGATGGAAAACACAATACTGGTGATGTCTATTATGCTAAGGGCTTAAGGCATAATCTCTTGAGTGTTGGACAAGTGCACGTAGAAAATGATTTAAGCTTGTGTTTCAAGATAATACTTGTGAGATCAAAAAATAGTCCAAAACCGTGGTAGCTATAGGAAGAACATATGGAAACATTTATCAGATTAAGGGTGTTGATGGTCAATGTTTTGTGTCTCAAGTTAACGAAAGTTGGATATGACATCAGAGGATGGGACATGTAAACTTTGACAACCTGATCAAGATTAGTTCAAGAGAAGTTGTCAAGGATTTTCCAAGAATCACAAAGCCTGCCAATACTATCTATAGAAGTTGTCAATTGGGAAAACAAACAAGTTGTAGCTTTAAAGGAAAAGAACAATCAACTATTGCAATGTTGGAATTGATTCACATAGACCTTTGTGGTCCTACAAGAACAAGAAGTCTTAATGGTGACATGTATTTTATGCTTTTAATTGATAATTATTCTAGACTGACATGGGTTACTTTTCTTAGGGAAAAAGCTCAAGCTCTAGACATATTCAAAGTGTTCAAGGCTATGGTAGAGAATGAAGTGAACCTAAAAATAAAAATTTTCAGGTCTTAAAGAGGTGGATAATTCATCTCCAATGAGTTAAATATGTTTTGTGAAGAGCATGGTATAAAGAGCCATATTTCTACTCCTAGAACTCCTTAGCAAAATGGAGTTGCTGAGAGGAGGAATCAAACTGTTCCAGAACCTGCAAGGACTATGATGAAAGAGGAAAATGTACCTAAAGTATACTGGAGAGAGGCAATTCACACTGTTGTTTATATTCTTAATAGAGTTCAAATCAAAAGCAATAGCACAAAGACTCCTTATGAATTGTGGTATGGAAAAATTCCTACTATTAAGTACTTTAAGGTGTTTGGAAGAAAATGTTATATTAAAAGAGATGATGAGAACCTATGAAAGTTTGATGCAAGATTTGATTAAGGTATTTTCCTTGGATATTCAACCAAAAGCAAAGCTTACAAATGCTATAATAAAAGATTGAGAAATATTGTTGAAAGTGAAAATGTAAAAGTTGATGAAAATATGCAGAGATCAGTTGAAGTAAGTGAACTTGAACTAGGTGAACCTATCTACGGATAAGAACAAGAAGACAATAAGGAAGAAGAAAAAAAGATTGAAGAAGAAGAAGCTCAAGAACCTGATCCTAAGACTCCAAAATATGTACAAAAAAATCATCTAGAAGAACAAATAATTGGAGCAAAAGGCAAAGGTGTAATGACAAGAATCAAAATGGCAGAAATTGAGGTAAATTTGTGTTCACTTTCTAAGATAGAACATAAAATAGTGTCTAAAGCATGCAAAGATGAAAATTGGGTTAGAGCAATGAAAGAGGAATTACAACAGACAAAGAAAAACTAGACATGGGAATTGGTTCCTAGACTACTAAACAAGAACATAACCAGTACAAAATGGGTATTCAGGAATAAGTTGAATGAGAATGGAGAAGTAGTAAGAAACAAAGCAAGGCTTGTGTGCAAAATTTATTCACAGGTTGAAGGAATAGACTTTCAGGAGAAATTTTCCTTGATGGAAAGAATGGAGGCTATTCGAATGTTTTTGGAATTCTCTACTCACAAATATTTCAAGGTATACCAGATGGATGTTAAGTCTGCATTCCTGAATGGAGAATTGGAAGAAGAGGTCTACTTGGAACAACCAAAGGGATTTCAGTTATCAGATCAACTGTACATGGTCTGTAAGTTGAAAAAGGCAATGTATGGACTTAAACAGGCTCCTAGAGCATGGTATGCAAGGTTGGACAAGTATTTGACTCAACAAAGGTTCAACAAAGGCTCCACAAATAGTAATCTTTATTTCAAGGTTGAAGGAAACAAAATTTTGATAGTGGTTGTGTATGTTGATGATATTATCTTTGGAGGAAATGAGGGTATGTGTACGAAATTTGTAGAGGAGATTCAAAAAGAGTTTGAAATTTCTATGATTGGTGAGTTGAATTTATTCCTTGGACTTCAAAAGAATCAATAATAAGGGAATATTCATTTCACAATCAAAGTATGTTAAAGAATTGATTAAGAAGTTTGGAATGGATGACTCCAAATCAGTCTGTACCACTATGGTGACTCGATGCAAATTAAGGATGATGAATCTCCTAAAGTTTATCAAAGCAAGTATGTATCTATGATTGGTGGACTGTTATATCTTATTGCTACTAGATTGGATATCATCCATGTAGTATGTTTGGTTGCTGTATTTCAAGTAGAACCCAAAGAAACACATGTTACAGTTGTAAAAAGGATATTTAGATATCTAAAAGGGACTTCGGATTATGGTTTGTGGTATCCTCAAGATACTGATTTTACTTTGAGTGCTTACATTGATGTAGATTGGGTTGGTTGTGTAGATGACTAGAAGAGTACAAGTGGTGGTGCATCCTTTCTTGGATGTAGGTTGGTTTCATGGCTAAGCAAGAAACAAGATTCAGTTTATTTATCCATTGTAGAGGTTGAGTACATTGCAGTAGCATCTTGTTGCACACGGGTACTATGGATGAAGCAAACATTGAAGGATATAGGAGTGATGTGTGATGAGCCTATCCCTATCTTCTGTGATAATACAAGTTCAATAAATATTTCAAAGAATCTAGTAATGCATTCAAGGACAAAAAGCATATATCTATTAGATATCATTTCTTAAGAGAGAAGGTATTGGAGAATGAAGTCAGGCTTGAATATGTGCCTACAAAGGATCAGATTGTTGATATATTTACCAAGGCTCTTCCTAAGGATACTTTTGAGTATCTCCAGGAGAAGTTGGGGATTACTACCCCTCCTTCTTTTAACTAGGTTCACATAGAGGTTCATCAATCCAGTGGATCTACAAATTCATCATTTATCTAGACTGATGACTAGGGTCTACTCCTCAAGGGGAGTAGTAAGTATCATTGTTGCAGTATGAGATGTGTGTTGTCATGGGTGCACTCCTAGGGGGGAGTGATCAAAATTATGTAAAATAATTTTGTTCTTTTCCATTGATGTCAAAGGGGGAGAGGGAGTCATGTGAAAAAGAATAGTAAAAAGATGTTTTCTTTGATGGATTTTCACATCATGTGTTGCCATCAGTGACAAAAGGGTAGATTGTTGCAAGTATGAATGAGTACGGTGGTGTTGTCATTGATGTTAACATGGTATAGATTATTGCAGAGAAAGGAAACAAGTAATTGTAGGTGGTGCATGTATAGTTGAGATGTTGTAGATATTTTGTGAGTACATGGAGCTATATTTATGGTGTTGCAGGTGTGCCGATATGATGAGTTACCAAGTGCTTTTGAGAAAATTAATAAATAGTGAAGACAAAATTGTGTGTGTGTTTAGAATGTGCTCCACATTTCTTTTTTGTTGATCCTATGTGTGTGTGGATCTGAAGTGTTGTTTAAGGACATCCTTGGGTGATATTTCTTGTATTATAGCTTTGGGATTGATGAAGAGTGAAAGTTAATTTTGTTGGTTTGTGAATTGGTCTAATAGAGTTGTTTGTCTGTGGACTGGGAGAAATATATTTGCTCCACAGTCCTCCATTGGTTTTTTTCAAGTCTTGTGGATTTGGAAGAAGGCTTTTAATGGTGTTATCTATGTTCCATCAAATGTTTTTGTGGTTTGGTGCTCCAAAATTCTAGTTTTAGAGCTACTATGTGTGTTTGTATAGTCTGCATGGACTGATGGAAAGTGTTGTGTATGAAGATTGTTGCAGTAGCTACGAATGAATTTGAAGGCATCTAATATGGGTTCTATTGTATGGTGAAGCATGTTATGTGGTATGCATGTTATATTCTTGTTGCAGAAGCATGTACTTCAAAGTTCATTGGTGTTTTCATTAGGTCTTGATGACCTGGTGTTTACACATCATGCGAAGGATAAGTATCAATTAAGGAAGTGTGTGATTGATCCAAGATGTTGTTTTGGGTCCTGTTAAGTGTTGGCATAGTCCTCTCTCATTCTCAGAAGCAAGATAGATGTGAGAAATTGTGCAAAAGTGAACTAAGTCAGCAAGAACTTCAATGTGTTGGACTCCTAAAAGCAGTGAGCCGATGGTGTCTGCAATTCTCTGATCAAGGTTGTGGATGTGTACAAGTTGTTGTGGTGGATCTTTTGTTGCATTGATATAATGTTCTTTGTGTAACATTCTTCTTTTTGTCTTTTTGTATCTATAGGAAGTGAGCCTCCCATTTGGACAATGAGTCATATCTTGGGTAGTGATCCCTTTGGCAGTGAGCCTCTTTGTAAATGGTTTTGTAATTACTCTTATATTGTGAGTTAATCCTCACCGTGGTTTTTCCCTTATTGGGTTTTCCACATAAATCTAGTGTTTCTTGTGTTGATATTGCTTTTTGTTATTTACACTTCATGCTTATACTTAATAATAGATTAAAGTGGATGTGGAGCTAATAATTGTTTGATATTTGTGATGAATGTGATTGGTGACAATTGATTCACCCCCCCCCCCTCTCAGTTGTCTTGTACATTTCAATAGGATTAATGAATCACTTAGGGACTTATTTTCCTTGTTTGATTAGGAAATGAGATCCACACAAAGAATTGGCTTACAACCCTTAGGTGATTCAACTCAAGGTGTGAATCTACAAATTTCCTTTTTGTGTGGAGGACAGGGGTTAGGTTCACTAGGAACTTTTGGGAGAAAGATTAAAAATAGAAAATCAACTCAATCATGGAAAATTAAACTTGAAACAGCAATATTAAACTCAAAATAATTAGAACCAAAAGTTAAATTACATATCTAAGAAGGGAAGAACTATGTTTAGTAGTCACCAAAAGTGATTTCTTGAAGGCCGATTGGGACTCATTCACCTAGGGGTGAATGGGTCCACTGTTAGGGTTTTTCTGTAACTTTCAAGAGACTCTGATATTTAGATCTGAATCTTTCAATTTTTCCAAGTGACAATGTCAGAATTTTAGAAATGAGATGACAACTTTTGCAACTTTGTCAACTTCTTCAAATTTTCTCTTCAAGATATCTTCAAGCTTTCTTCCACCTAGATCTACAAACACATGAAGGGGAAAATTTCTTTATTTTTGGTGAATGGGGGTTTGCCTTGGTCAAACCCTGTTTTGGTAATCAATCCTTGAAATGAATAAAAGCATGAAAGAGGGAATGATGAATGAACAATGCTATGTTACTACTCAACAAACCATTGGATAAATCCTTGAATGAGAGTCTACAACTTTCATGAAATGGCTTCAATGGATGTGGATCTTGAACATTGAATCTTGCTTGAAATAGTGCTTTGAATGCTTGATTTAATCATGAAACCTACATCACAATGTTAGCTCCAAAAACATGCATGATGCAAAAAGACTTTGATATGATAATTGGATCTTGAATGCTACAATAAAAATCTAATAAATATTTCTTTGAATGCTCTTGATCACTTGAGAATTTTTCTTTAAAATCATATGAAGTTGCTAGGTGAAACTTAGTGAAATAACCTTATATTTATAGGTATGTATCCTCAATTTCCTGAAATTCAAATATCATAAGTTGACATTGAACATATATTTCAAAACATTAAAATAATGCCAAAAACATAATTTAAATTTAGGTCCTAAGGCCAAGGGAGGACCCATTCGCCCATGGGCGAATGGGTCCTAGGTCCCTAAACCTAGGACACACATTACTCAATGTAGTTTTATGTTAAGGAATTAATGAATGACGGGTTTCCTCTTCAAAAAATGTAATTAAATAGGCTTGGAAAAAGAATTAAAGGGCCAATTAAGGCATAATTCAGCACAATTAATTAAGGGAGCCCTAAATAAGGGCAAAAGTGTAAAGGGGTGCACTTTACAACATTAAATAAGGCACAATTAAGTCTATTTTAACTAGGAGGACCCAAAAAAGTGAGAAAATGTAAAGGGATACATTTTTCATCACTACAACTACAAAAGCTAAAAAAATCCTAATGGTTTCCATTCTTGCTACTAGAGAAAAAGTCTCTTAAAAATCTATTCCTTCCACTTGTGAGTAGCCTTTACACACAAGCCTAGCCTTGTTTCTAATAACTTCTCCATTCTTATTCAACTTGTTCCTGAACACCCGGATAGTTCCTATCACATTCTTGTTTGTTGGTCTTGGGACTAGTTCCCAAGTCTGATTCTTCTAAATCTACTTTAGCTGTTCTTCCATTCCTTTTATCCAACTCTCATCCTTGCATGATTTGGTTATAGTTTTAGGTTCTACCTTAGAAAGTAAATAAAATTTTACCTATTCCTCTGCCATATCAGCTCTTCATCTTAGCAGCACACCTTTTCTCATATCTCTAATGATTTGATCTTCAGAATGATTCCTCTATACATACTTAGGAATCTTACAATTATTTTTTAGAGCTTCTTCCTCTTCCAATGTTGTATCTTTCTCTCTCTTCTTCTTCTTCTTCTTCTTCTCTGCAAGGGGGTTCATCAGATTCATATCCTTCTATCAACACTAAGCTTTGACGTGATTCTTCATCCACTTTGACACTTGCATTTTCAACTATCTTCTTTAGCATTTTTTTATAGCATTTGTATGCCTTTCTCTTTGTAGAGTATCCAAGGAAGATACCTTCATCTGATCTTGCATCAAAATTTCATAAATTTTCTTCATCTCTCCTCATATAACATTTGCTTCCAAACATTGAAATATTTCATAGTAGGAGGTTTTCCATACCATAGTTCATAGGGTGTCTTTGAACTTTTCACTCTTGCTTTTCCTCTATTAAGAATGTAAACTCCAATATGAATTTATTCTTTCCAATAGGCTTCAAGTAGATTATATTCCTTCATCATGGTCCTTGTTTATTGAATTGTCGTGTTCTTCCTCTCCACAACTTCCCTCTTCTGAGGAGTCCAAGGAGTTGATAAGTGTCTCTTTATCCCATAATCTTCACAAATCTATTAAACTCATTGGATATGAGCTCGCTGCCTCTTTCAAACTTCAAACATTTCATTTTTAGATCCATATCATTCACAGCCATAGACCTAAATGCTTTAAACTTGTCTACAACTTTTTATTTTTCTTTGATAAATGTCACCCAAATCATTCTAGAGTAATCATCTATCAAAAACATAAAATACCTGTCATCTTGAGAGCTTCTTAATCTAGTAGGTCCACATATGTTTATATGCAACAACTACAAAGGTCTTGTGATAGAATATTCTTTAGTTTTGAACCTCTTTGTGTTCTTTGCAAACTGACACTCTTGGGTCAGTGCAAGATCATTGGGGTCCAAACTAGGCCCTTAAGTGACAATGAAAATTCAGAAAAAATAGAGTTAGACAACTTGACATAAAAATTTGAGTAGGTTATTAACATAATTTAAAAATATGTAATAATATAATTTGTAGAAAAATGAATTTAGTATCTAAGATACTATTCCTTTTTCAGAAAAAGATAAATTTATTTGGTGAAAAATTAAAATTTCAATGCAGTAGTACTAAATTTTTAGGAAAGAAATAAAAAGTAGGTGTATGTCTGACCAACCTAAGTACAAGAAATTTAAAATAAAAAAATAAATATAAGTAGAGGAAACATGCGTAGATGTGCCACATTTTTTTGTAATTTTTTTGCAAGTAAATAATTAGTTATGATTTTTTATTAGAAATTTTTGAAATATTAAAACTTGTTTGTTGACCATGATAACTTGGTCAAAAATTTATGAATTTCATTTTTTTATTTTTTATCCTATAGTATGGGAAGCATAGAATGTGCCACATCTTTCAGATTTGAAAAATGTGAAATCATTTGAAAATTATATATATATTTCAATCAACCTATCAATCAGGACTTAGTCATAATGCATGTAGAAAATCAAATAATTATCTATTAAATTCAAAATAAGGAATATCTTATATTGGCCAAAAGGTGACAATTTTCTCAATAAACACTTTTCGTTTCATCAAATTTAGATAAAAAAAATTCATCAGCCATTTTTTGTCATATCGCCACTTTTTGGACCCCCATGATCTTACACTCACCCTCCTTGCAAATTGCATTGATATGATTTGTAATCTTTGGTGGATCTCTCACAGCTTGAGTAGAGTTGATCTTTACTAGGATGTCAAAATTGATGTGACCCATTCTTCTATGATGTAGTGAACCTTCATTAATTTGTGACATAAAGCATTTAACACTACCACCTTTGAGTTGATAAACATTTCCTTATGTCCTTGTTCCTGCTACAACCAATGGTTCAGCGCTTCCTTTTCTGATTTCACAACAATCATCTTGAAATACCAAATTGTATCCTCTACTACACATTTTTCCTACACTGAGAAAATTATGGTAGAGACCCTTGACATAAAGAACATCATTTATCTTATGCTTGTCACCAAAACTAATTGAACCTTTTCCATAGATCTTAGCAAATGTATCATCACCAAACTTAACAAGACCACCATCATAATTTTCAAGCTTAAAAAACTTACTCTTATCACCTATCATATGATTTGAGCATCCACTATCAATTATCCAATAGTTTCTCTCTTCTCTTGCATGAAAATCAGTCAACATAGTTCATTTAATACTATGACCTATTTCTGAAAAATTTCCTTCATACTTTTTTCAAGGTTGGTATAATTAGTTCCAACATTTAGAGCCATGAACAAGCATTCATCACTTCCATCATCTAGATAGTTTGATTCCTCATCATCAGATACACCACTATCTTCTTTAACATAACAACTCTTCTTGATAGTTTTTCCTTTATGATCTTTATGTTTGTCATTTGCAACTTTGATTGGACATTTAGAAACATAATGACCTATATTTCCACAATTGAAACACTTAGAAGGAAACTTACCTCTATGTTTTCTAGTGCCTTTTTTCAATCTCCTTGTACAAAATTTGCATCCACCTCATCAGGATCACCTAGATCAAATTCATCATCTTTCTTTCTGACTTTAAAAGTAGTTCCTTTCTTTGGATCATCTTGGTCAAACTCTCTTAATTCAAAAGTAGATAAAGCACCAAAAATTTTATGCATAGAATATTGATCGAAATTCTAAGCTTCCTCAATAGTAGAAACTTTAGCACTATAAGCTTTACGAACTGTTCTCAATACCTTTTTCACAACTTCACTTTCCTCCAGTTTTCCACAAAAACCATTGCTGACATGGACAATTTCATACACTCTAAGCATGTAACCTGCAATATCTTCATCTTCTAGCATCCTTAGGGTTGCAAAATTGGCTTTG
Source organism: Sequoia sempervirens (assembly GCA_007258455.2). Classification (NCBI taxonomy): domain Eukaryota; kingdom Viridiplantae; phylum Streptophyta; class Pinopsida; order Cupressales; family Cupressaceae; genus Sequoia; species Sequoia sempervirens. The sequence continues at coordinate 522,759,647 of VDFB02281492.1, forward strand.
AAATATTATGTTTAATTGCTTGACCTTATCATCTCCTTCATAAATTCTTTGCAACATTTTCTAGATCTCTTTAGTAGTTTTGAGGCTTATCACCTTCACAAGTTCTGAATCAGAAATCCCACTCAAGATAGCATTCCTTTCTTTGACATTATTCTCATAATTCTTGATCTTATCATCACTTTCTATAGGATTAGTAGGCATAATGTATCCAGTTTCAATTGACTTCCAAACACCAAACCTTAATGAGACAAGAAAGGCTTCCATCCTAGATTTCCAAAAAGCATAATTTGATCCATCAAACATAGGGACCTTGACACCATTCTTGTGTGTATTGGATTTGGCATTGTTCTTCGTCATTGATGTCAAATTTAGGTGATTGATGGTATAATGTTGGCTCATTTGTCTTCATACCTTGAGATTCTTCTTGGAATATTCAGTTGCAAAACTTGTGTAACCTTGTCTAATGTGTATGGTGACAAAGGGCTCTTGTATTCCTCTAAGGGTTTTTTAAATTATTGTATTTATTTAAAAATTCCAAAAGCATGAATTAAAGTTGTTTTGATTAGTAACCTTCCTATTAGGTTGTGGATGTTTGTGAAAGGTTTGAAGGCAGTAAATTTCATTGTTTCTACTGGACCCTTCTAGGGTTACTGGTTCAGTAGGGTAACATTGTATAATGTGCAAAGCAAGGTTGGGCATTATGCAAAGTTGAGAACATGGTGTATATAGTAGTGAACTTAGGGTTTTTATCTTATGGTATGCAATGACATGTTTCAAGGCTTTGATAGCAACAAACTTGCAGTGGTTATGAGTAGATGAAGGATTCAGTGGTTTGTGCAGTTAAAATTTATGTTTTATCAGTTATTTTCTATCATCAAAATAGGTATGGTTGTAATGTGGTTTATCAGATTATTGATTGCTATATATAACAGTGGCTTGTGCACAACATAAGGTTAAGTAAAAAATTGATTATTCAAGTTTGCAAGTTCATATGATTTGGTTTTTTTATTGTACTTTATAGGGAGCAGTTTCTCTTGAAACCCTATTTTGCAGATGTATCATGAAAATGAGTTCTTGAATGTACTTTTTACAGTTGAACTATAAATTGAATCTTATGTTTTGAAAGATTAAATACAAAAAGACAGTGTAGAGTTAAGTTAATAATTTTTTATGTTTTCTAGGTTTCAATACAATGGAATCTATAGGACATGAAATGTGTTAAGGAAGAAAGTTTCCATGAGCTTCAATGAAATGGAGAGACCCTTTGTATTTTACTCTTTATCTTGATGTGAAAGTTTTATTTTCTAATGAGGCATACTTGTAACCAATTAGGTTCCTTTGCTAGTGAGGCATATTTTGTAGCAAGTGAGGCACAAAAAGTAGCTAGTGAGGCTTTCCCAGTGAGGCACAAAAAGTAGCCAGTGAGGCATTTTTCCTGAGTGCTTTTTCATCCCTATGAGGGTTTTCCACTCATAAAAATATTGTGTTATGGTTCTTTTGTGATCTATGTGGTTATCATGATTCATGTAATTTAGTCTTGCAGTTTTCTATACGTACTTTGCAACATTTACATTTTTCATGTGGTTTAAGGATCTGATATTGACTATCACATTTGAATACATTCTTGAAATTGAACATTCCATGATTACAAATAATTTGTGTTTTGAAAAATAATTGAATTGAATTTGGTTATTATAATACTAATTCACCCCACCTCTCAATGTTTTTCATACTCCAACAAGTGGTATCAAAGTCATACCCTTCCACAAACTTAAACAACTTATGGGTTCCTGGTAGTGGAGTACTCGTTATGGAAAAAAGTAAAATAAATAGAAAAAAAAGAAATACCCACTAGAATTTTGAACAACAAACACCACTTAAACCTAGTACAAAAGATGATTTTGTAGGGAAGAATGTAGAAAAAGGAGATCACTTAGTGAGTGATTTTGAACAAGAATTTAATGAAAATGAATATGAGATTGATATGGAAGGTGAACTCATCTATGCTCTTGATGAGATTAATAAAATTAGAATGGAGAAACAAAATTTAAAATTGTATCTACAATAGGAAAAATAATCTAAGACCAAAACTCTTTCAGCCCTTCAAAATGCAAGAAAACAAATAATTGATATGAAGGTTCATGGTGCAAGAGCACCCATTTACTTTCATCTGAGTTTGATCGAGTTTACTAGGTGATAGGTTTTTTGAGATTTTTGTGGTCATTATGTGTGTCAATAAGGTCTAATGGACCATTAGAATGTATTCAGAGGTCCACTTTCCTAAATGATGCTATATTGTCAAATGGTGCATAAAAATGCAAAATCTGTAAATATGGGGTTTTGAAGGGTTTAAGGGTGCTAAGTTGTAGGTTTTGATGAATAAGGTCTATTTTTATCATCTTATATTGTTTCGAGTCATTTTAGTGGTTTGTAGGAGGTATTGAGGGTTAAAGGTGCAAAATTGACAAAATTGTCAAATTGTCAAATGTTGCAAATGCAAAAAAATGCAATTTTTAGGAAAACCAACGGTCAAATGGAATATAGAAATTAGTTGGACAGTTTGGAGGGAAATTTTAGGAGAGAAATGTATAAATATATGTCATACATTGATGTAAGAGGTTTTTGAAATGTTTTTGAAGAAGATTCAATACGAATAACCCCAGTTTTTGCTTAAATTTCTATATTTCTCTATAAATTTTGCATTACCAACAATTTGTACAGCCCCGTATTTTAATTAGTCAATCTAAAAGTTTTTTCATATTGTAGAGGGGTGAGATACTTGCATTTTTAATTTTTTTTTAGGGTTTCAAGTTGAAAATAGTGCAAGTTTAATTCAAATTACACTCACCAGTCTATAGGTGTAGTTTTGAAGTTTTGAGGCCCTAAATATGGAGTAAAGCCCGTTCCACATACTGTAACCACTGTGAATAAGTGGAATAGGCATAGGGAGTTATAATTAGGATGGTAGGGTGTATATTTTTGTCTATATGAAGAGTTTTAGGGGAGAGATTAGGACTATCTTGAAGAAAATGAAGAGTTTGGGTATGAAAATGTTAGTTTTGTGAGTGAGATTGATGAAAGGTTATGTGTGTGGGGTATGTGAAGGTCTTGTGAGTATAAGAAGACATAATAAAGTGTGTTGGATGTAGTATAAAGGTTGTATAAGGTTGAGAATCCCAAGTTTGAGTAAACCCTACCTTAATTGAAGGAAAATGAGGGTTTTCTGTGGGAGTGGTTAGATGAGAGTTTGTGAACCTAAAAACTGTTGATTTGGGACTTTGGTTAACTGTTGACAAGGTATGGGTGGTTTTCTAAGACTAGTTACAAAATTTAAGAGCACTTTCTTTGGAAAAGAGACCTAATTGGTCTATTAGGTTAGCGTAGTCTCAAGGATTTGATTGTGTTGTTCAAAGGGAACCTATGGTGGTTTTGATATATGTTTTAGTTGGCCTTGATGGGTGTCTAAATTTTTCAACGGATTGAGTGTTGGAAGAATCTTTGAGAAGAAAATTTGAACAAACTAGGCCTGTAGACCTACTAGCCAAATGGCAGTTATAGTTTGGAAAAGGGCTTTGTAAGGGTTTGTGAGATAAATTTTTGTTTGAAATAACTTTAATTGAGTTGTTACAGGTGAAATCCATCTATCCTTGCATCACTTGGTATCAAAGCATAGGGAATAGGTCTTTTGAAGGTTGAAGGTTGTTGATTGAAGAGAAGAAAGTAAGAATTTGAACAGTCAAAGTGTCAAGATGCCTCCAAAAAGAGACAATGTGGTAAGGAAGTGTTATGCCCTGCATAACCACCCCATTTTATTCTAGAACAAAATGGGTCCCCCCTTCTCTTTTTTCTTTCGTTGCCTTTGTTTATTGGCTTTGGTCTTGGGATTTTTTTCTTCGTTTTCCTTCTGGGTTTGTATTCTGTTTTATCTAAATTTGGTTCTGCCTCAGTTGGAATTTGGGTTTTCTCCTAAGTTCGAGATTTTCCACCCCATCCGTATTTTCCTAGATCTCACTCAAACTCTGGCTAAGCACTGTTGTTTGGGGATTTTTGGTCTTCGCGGAATTCCACGTGGACCAGATTTTCCCGATTTTTATTTCTCCTCTGGATTTTCCTGAAATTCGTTGTTCCCTATTTTTTTCGGGCTTGCGGGAATGTCTCCTCCACGAAAATCCATCCCTTGTGGATTTCCCCATAATCTGGTGGAATGTGAAGAAATATGGAGTAGTAGGACTAGTTAATAAATGATGATGCATTTTATGATTAATTTATGCTATTTTGAGATATTGCATGTTGTTCCTTGATTGATAATGATCGGATTAAGTTTCTAATGGGTGTTTTCATGTTTATTCCACTGGAATCTGCCTGGCTCAGAATTCTCTAAAATTCCTCCCTGGCTTGGATTTCGCGGGTTGACTTGAAACCCGAACTGTTTGTATGATCATTTTGTTCAAAGATTTAATGGCACCTTACTGACATAGGATTCATTTTAATGATGATTTTGATTAATTAACTTCTGTTTGTGTGATATTTACTGTGATTTTCTTTGTTGAATGTAGGATTAAATCCTGCACATGGTGATGTCTCTCAAGAAAGCTGGTTGTAAAGCATGCTTCAGTCCCATTCGACACAAAAATCCTCAGGAAAGTCACTAGGAAGTTTGTCCGACAGGCTGGGAGTCTCCCCAAAATGGTCTAAGCTCGCCAAAAGATGAAGATCTCGCAGAGAGAGATTACCTTTGGCATAAGGTTCTTTTGATAGATGAACCTCTTGCAGATAATTATTCACAGGGGATCTCAAAGAAGGTTTTACATTTGACGTAGGGTCTCAGCGAATGGAAAAGGTCTCACTGACATGGGAGGTCACGCTAAAGAGGGATGTCATCAGGGGGGATCTCATTGGGCAAAATATTTATGTTCAGCATGAGGTCTGGGCAACAAAGGAAGGTCTCAGAAGAGGGTGGTAGCATCGGCAAGAAGTCTCACCGATAGGGTGGACTCTTGCCGAAATGACGCGGCATCGGCATAGCGGTTTGGGCTCGCTGAGAAGTCTCGGCGACTGGGTGATGTCCCGCCGAAAGATGTTGCCTTCAGGGAAAGAGTTGTGGTTTCGCCGTGAGGTCTTGCTGACAAAATGGGGTCTCACCAAAAGAAGCTTGAGCTCAGGGAGAGTGGTTTGCTTTTGGCATGAAGTCTCACCGACCTAAGAGAGTTTCCCCAATGTGATCTCAGCTCGCTAAAGGGGTGGGCCTTTGGCATAATTTCCTACCGACAGAAAAAGGTCTTACTGAAGTAAAATGAGCTCTCGATAAAAGAAGGTATTATCACTATGATGTCTCAGCAACTAAGAAATGTCTCACCGATAGGTTGTGCCTTCGGGGAGAAAGGCGTATTCACCATAAGGTCTGGCTGAACGAAAAACTCTCGCTGAGCATGAAATGTAGGGTCTCGGTGAAAGGGAATTGCTTCGGGGTAATATCTCCCTGACTACTGAATGTCTCGCCGAAGGTTATTCCTTTGGCATAACTCTTGCCGACAATTGTTCAAAGGGTCATATCGGAGAGAAAGGTTCTCCCTTGGCATGATGTCTGGCCGACTGCAAAGGGTCTCAGCGATAGAGATGTCTCGGCAATAATTTTTCCTTTGGTAGGAGGTCTGGCTGATTACCATAAGTCTCGCCAACATAATAGAGTCTTGTTGATGTTTTTTTTGTGAGCTTAATATGACTTCTACAGCTCGCTGAAATGTCTTGCTGACTGACCCCTGCCATGCCGATAACTACTGAAGGGTGAAATCACATCGGGGAGACACCGATGGTGTCTCACTGACATACGATGTTGTTCAAACCACCTTTGACCGCCTGAGAAGCTCATGTGGCATATGCCCGACCAATCAGAGGAAGCTAAAAGAGTGACTCATTGGCTATTGACTGATTGACTACCACCTTGAAGGAGACTGACATAACACAAACCAGATGAATTCCTTCTGATATCAAAGGGTGATGGATCAGCTCAGGTGGTGCGAAGATCTAAAGGGAAGCCCAATGGTGCTTCCAGAAGGTGTTCAAATGTGTAGAAGGGTCCAAAGCATAAAGGAGGCCAAAAGAATGAAGAATCAACCATGACTCACAGGGACAGCTATAGTGACTACTGACAGAGATAGATCAATATTAATGGTGATATTCTGGAGCATTCAAGGAAAATTTCAGAAAGAGTTTGAGTATGGACACGAAGTCTTGAAGTAAATGTTGCAGCATCAAAAAGATCTACAGATCTTTATGGAACAATCTTTCATCAGCATGGATAGCAGGGCTTCACATTGAATACATCATTAACTTTTTTCAAAAAGATCTGAGAGCCGACTCTCCTGGAAGTGGATATTTTGTAAGCCCTAATACATGGGGATAGTGCATTCTTCTTGATGCATTCTATATATAAGGCATTATTGCCTCTTTGTAAAGGTTAGAACTTCTATGTTAGAATTAAAAAGAGAACTGGTAGGATTAGAACGAATAGGAATAGAGGGGATAGAAGCTATTCCTGATTCTTTGTAATGGGACCTTTTGTCTTCTTAGAATAGGAGTTAGATTCAGAATGGACCAATGTATCTTTTAGTTTTCTTAGTGTAAATGGAAACAATTAGGAGCCATAGATTTTTTGTACACTAGTGATTGTGCCAGATTTGTAAATGTTGCTTATCTGTCTCACTGACAGTAGAAGCAACTAGATCTTAATCTACTTCATGTTGTGTTCCAGAATGGTGTTTGTCTTGAATTAATCATCTGATTTAAGAAGCTTTCAAGGAATGAAGTTTGATTTTTTTATGTTTGGTTTTAAATGGTAACTTGCAATCTATTGTTGAAATCAGCACTGTGAATGAATGAAATTGTGTGTTCGTCACAAGTTAATTTTGTTCTACAGTTTTAGTTAGGAATTCCTTGGAAGGTGACAAGTCTGGTTAATTTAGATGAAGTGTCATTCTTTTCTGTCTCAAAGCCCTGATCTATCTTTTTACATTTCTTTAAAAACCTTGGTTAGAATAGGTTTTAAGTTTATGTTTGATCTCATAACAATCCAGAAGCTCAACACTAGTAGTCCCCTTGAAAATTACTATTACACTAACCACTGAGGGACATCAGCACAGTTGAGAACCAAGTATAAAGACCTTGGGAAATAAGATATCCATGTGTTGTCTTTCTCTTTCAGGAGAAACATGATAGCAATATTATGTTTGCATGTTGATTGTGCCAAAAGGACCGTTAACAGGAAGATGCAAGAGATGGAAGAGAAGATTGAGAGGGAGATGAGGAAGTTGCAAGAATTCCAAAATAGATTTCTAGCAAGGTTGGAGAATGTTGAGACAGGACAAAAGAGAGGAATGATTGTGGGAGATGAAAGTAAATCTGAAGAGGAAGAAGATGAAGACTTTGAAGATGTAGATGAATAATTGGATGAGGAAGATCAGAAGATGGCAAGGCCCCTGAAGGTGGTAAAATGGAACAAGCATAAGCTAAAAGTTTATTTACCAATGTATGATGGTACTTTAGATGAGGAAGCATTATTAGATTCAATTTCTACTTTAGACAACTTCTTTGAATGTGAGGATGTATTTGATAAGGAAAAAGTGAAGATATCCAAGACTAAGTTGAAGGGGCATGCATTAGTTTGGTGGGATTATGAACAAAGTCAAAAAAATCTTCATGGGATAGGATGGTAGCTAAGTTAAAGGGTAAATTTTTCCTAATGATTATGCTATCCAAATGTTAAAGAAATTTCAAGATTTAAAGCAAAGAGAAATGGATATGAAAACCTATACTAATTAGATTTACAAACTGAGCATAAGGGAAGGACACATGGTTGATGATGTTGAGAAAGTGGCCAAGTACATTAGTGGATTGAGATTTAACATCCAAGATGAGATAAGTTTGCATAATCCTAAGATAATTGAAGAATGTTATCATATGGCTATAAGGGAAAAAGAGAAGGTTAAAAGGAGATGAGAAAATTCAACAAGAGGAAGGGGCAGCACTTCAAGGGGCAGAGGAACATTTTCTTCTTCAAGACAAGTCAATGAAGGCCAAGGTGATGCACATAAAGGACAAGAACCAGTTGCATATTTTAGAGGTGGATTCAAGGGGTCAAGAGGTATATTTGGTGGTAGGAATCCTAATTTTTTTGTAGGAATGTGTTATAAGTGTGGTGAGTATGGTCACCCTACTTGGAAATGTCCTAAAAATCTTGGTTCAACTTCTAGTGGTGGAGAAAAGAAGAATGAAAGAACTCAAATTGTTCAAGAAGATGAATATGAAGTTCAAATTCAAATACTCTATGTGTTGCACCTAAAGTTGGTGAAATTTTGATGGTGAGGAGAAATTTGTTTCAAGCATCCAAGGAGAAAGAGATGACTCAAAGAAGGCAATTGTTTAAGACATATTACAAGTGAAAAGGTAAGGTGTGTAAAATTGTAATAGATTCTAGATCTACAGATAATATAGCATCTTGTGAAATGGCTAAAATAATATAGTTAGAAAGGATCCCTTTTGAAAAACCATATCAAGCTTCATGGGTTAGTGACGATCAATCTATTCTTGTTAAGGAGCAAGCTCTAGTTGAATTTCAAATTAGTGAATATAGGGATAAAGTGCTTTGTGATATCTTACCAATGATTTGTTGCCATTTACTCCTTGGAAGACCATGGAAATTTGATAGGCACTCATTTTTTTATGGGAGAGCTAACACATATCAGATTTTGAAGGATGGTGTCAATTTTATACTACCCCATTGCAGGAGAGTGGAAAACAACAAAACAAGGCAGCCAAGGTTATTACTTTTGGTAAGAAAGAAGTTGAAAAGTTTGCAGGAGATAAAAAAGAAGAGAAAAAGGCATTTGCATGCACTTCTAGGTCAGGAAATGAGAAGACCGTAGATTTACAGGCTACCACAATCATGAGAAGTAGTAAAGAAGGTGAGAAAAAGGTGATTAATACTGAGTTTGAGAAATAAAAGGGCGAAAATATAGAAAGTGAGTTGAAAAGGTTGGCAAGGATAGAGGTTGGGACAATATTTTGTCCCATAGTTGCTAAGAAAGTTACAGGGCAATCAAGAGTTGAAAATATAGAGGTAAGTAGGTTTTTTAGGGCAGAGGTTATGGAGAAAGGAAGTTTAAGTACAAATATGCATGGAAAGGATGAGGTAAAATGAGAGCAAAAGGATAGTTCCAAGTGTGAAGTCAGAGGAAAGGAAGAAGTAGATGAACAAAAGATTGGGAAAGGAGAGTTTGCAAGTGATAAAGTAAGTAAAAGGATAGTCATAAGAAAAGGGATAGTCAAGACAAGTTTGACAGAGCAATCTAAGAAAAAGAGAGCAAGGTTTGGCGATGAACAGTTTGATTTCAGTGATGGTGTCACAAGTCAATAGTATATGCTTCAGAGGAAAAGAAAAAGAGAAAATGAAGGGACAGGAAGTGTAGAAAACAAGATGGAGCAGCCTACAGTTCATTTCCAAGAGACTTGGAATTTTTTTGAAGGCAATTGAATGGTGCAGGAGCACCCATTTACTTTCATCTGAGTTTGATCAATTTTACTAGATGAAATGTTGTTTGATAGGGTTGTGATCATTAGGTGTTTCAATAAGGTCTAATGTACCATTAGAATGTATTTAGGCGTCCACTTTGCTAAATGATGCTATATTGTCAAATGGTGCATAAAAATGCAAAATATGTAAATATGGGTTTTTGAAGGGTTTAAGGGTGTTAAGTTGTAGGTTTTAATTCATAAGGTCTAGTTTGATCATCTTATATTGTTTTGAGTCATTTTAGTGGTCTCTAGGAGCTATTGGGGGTTAAAGGTGCAAAATTGACAAAATTGTCCAATTGTCAAATGTTGCAAATGCAAAAAAATGCAATTTTCGGGAAAACCAATGGTCAAATGGAATATAGAAGTTCATTGGATGGTTTGGAGGGGATTTTTAGGAGATAAATGTATAAATATATTTCATCCATCTATGTAAAATATTTTTGAAATGGTTTTGAAGAAGATTCAATAAGAATAACCCCAGTTTATGCTTAAATTTTTGTATTTCTCTGTAAATTTTGCATTACCAACAATGTGTATGGCCCCATACTGTAATTAATCAATCTAAAAGTTTTTTAATCCTATATAGGGGTGAGATACCTACATTTTTTATTTTATTTGAGTGTTTCAAGTTGAAAATAGTGCAATTTTAACTCAATTTACAATCACCAGTCTGTAGGTGATATTTTGAAGTTTCGAGGCCCTAAATATGGAGTAAAGACCATTCCACGTATTGTAACCACTGTGACTAAGTGGAATGGGCATAGGGAGTTATAATTAGGATAGTAGGGTGTAGAGTTTGGTCTGTATGAAGAATTGTGGGGGAGAGATTAGGACTATCCTGAAGAAAATGAAGAGTTTGGGTATGAAAATGTTGGTTTTGTGAGTGAGATTGATGAAAGGTTATGTGTGAGGGCTATGTGAAGGTCTTGTGAGTATATGAAGACATAATAAAGTGTGTTGGAGGGAGTATCAAGGTTGTATAAGGTTGAGAATCCCAAGTTTGAGTAAACCCTACCCTAATTGAAAGAAAATGAAGGTTTTCTATGGGAGTGGTTAGATGAGAGTTTGTGAACCTGAAAACTATTGATTTGGGCCTTTGGTTACCTTTTGACAAGGTATGGGTGGTTTGATAAGACAAGTTGCAAATTTTAAGAGCACTTTCTTTGGAAAAGAGACCTAATTGGTCTATTAGGCCAGCGTAGTCTCAAGGATTTGATTGTGTTGTTCAAAGGGAACCTATGGTGGTTTTGATATATGTTTTAGTTGGCCTTGATGGGTGTCTGAATGTTTCAAGGGCTTGAGTGTTGGAAGACTCTCTAAGAAGAAAATTTGAACAAACTAGGTTTGCATACCTACTAGCCAAAAGGTAGTGTTAGTTTGGAAAAGGGCTTTGTAAGGGTTTGTGAGATAAATTGTTGTTTGGAATAACTTGAATTGAGTTGTTACAGGTGAAATCCATCTATCCCTACATCAGTTCAAGTTGTTGAAGTTAAGAAAATGGATAAAGAAGTTAATAAGCATCTAAAGGCCAAAGAAGTTGATTGTGCAAAGTATGAATATGAGATAGTATCTTTGAGAGGTGAATTAGGAAAGGCTTCTTCGAAGTTACACAAGACTCCAATTTGAAAAGAGTACTGAGTGTTTATATGATATGCTAAGAAATCAAAAACATCACAAGGACGTTATTGGTTTAGGCTTTGTTGAAGGACAAAGTTCTAGAGTCAGAAAAACACCAAGAAACAAGATAGATCTAAGCTATGACGCTGCAGCCCCTAAAACTGAAGAAAAGAAGAAATCATAAATTATGATTGTTGATAGTAGACAATTCAAGGACATTAATAGAGGAAGAAGGATTAGATCCAACTAGTTCATAAGATCTCCACCTATTTGGCAGGATCAATCAATGAGGTACAATTATTCATTTCCTGGTTATTGTTACTTATGTAATGGTTATGGGCATAAAGTAAATTATTGTAGAAGGTCTAAAAGGATTAAATTTTCATTCTCTAGGAATATAAATGTAATATGTTATAAATTCCATAACCATGGTCATGTTGCAAAGTACTGTAGAACTAGATTTGTGAAATAGTAGAGAAGAAATGATTGCTTACATAAGAAGACAAGCATTCAAAAGGTTTGGAGAAGAAAGAAAAACTAGGAGAAGGATGAATCTAAGCTTGTGCATACTACACAAGTGGCATCCACAAGTGCATAAAGAAAAGCATAAGGTTAGGGGGACATGCTTATAGTTCTATTTTTCAGCCCCTTAGATAACAACCAAGAGGTTGTAAATAAAAAATGAATTCATGAAAAGTTAGTTTGTTACTACTCATGGTTTTGATATTTATAAATTCATACTCATGATATTGTTGTAAGTTTTGCAAAGAAGGCTTATTCTTTATCTGTTTAAGATGTTGGTTCATATAATATTCAAAGTGTTGTTCCAAGTCTTTTTGGAGCTACTCATGGGTAGTGCTACTACTAAGGTCTTGTGGTCTTTAATCTTGTTGGTGTTTACATGTGACCTCGGTCAAAGGTTTTTAAAAAGGCTCTTCTTTGACTATCCTTCTCACAAGTGTCCTAAGGTCTATGAGGTTCATGGAAGATGAAGGTAGGTAAAAGGTTTGCAAAAGCATATAATATCAACCCAAGGTAAATAACAATTGAATAGGATAGTCACACTAAAACATAGTTAGAAAATGAGATTAGCATATTGGAGGTAGTAAATTCATTGGATTATAATACACAATCAAGTGTTAGGGAAGAAATTATAGTCTAAGAGAGGTTAGAATGAACACTTCATCAAGAGAAGCATCACGACAATCATATAGAGGTATTCCTTCATTCAGTCAGAGGTAATGAAGTTTGTCATTGGTTATGCAAAGGTACCTATTTCTTTATTACAAGGTGATTGTGTTGCCTCATTTTAACATTGATATCAAAGTTTATTGATGTTTTTCCTTGGTGCAACAAAGGTCTTTTATGGTTTCTTGATGTTGATATGTTACATAAGAGAAAAAGGTAGATCAAATTTTGATGGCTATGATCAAACAATGTTTTGCAGAGATTTCAATGTTCCTTGTACTAGGGTTTTTGGTTGTGTCTTGCCAATATTGAGTATTCAATGCTTCAAAAAATTTTAATAGTGCCTTTGTGTGAGATTATTGTAATGGTCGATTTCTACCTCTTATTGGATCTATGAATCAGGAAAGGTTGTTATCAAATGTTGTAGTTGCAAGTGTCCCAATAACCATGTATACAATATGTAAGGTATGAATATGCCTATGTTAAGTGATTGCATCAAAGAAATTTAGATGATAAGTGGTCTTGATAGTGAAGCCACCTCTTGATAGTGTGAAAAGAGGTATACAATATGCAAGGTTTTGAAGAAGACAGTGTTTGTCTTGAGTTTCTCATTGTAGTATTGTTTTGGCTTGAGAGAATTTTTGGTGCAAAAGTATGATGGTTATAGTGCTAACAGATACTTTGTAGATCATGAAATTTGACAAATTTATTCTTTTTCCCATACACTTAGATAGTTTTTTGGATACTACATATTTACATTGCATCATTTGTTCATTTGACACTACTTAACATTGTTCTTATTACTACATTAGTCTAACAGTGCTATTTTCTTTATGAGACTTCTTCAATTGTCTCTGATATTGTTGGTATTATGGCAGTGAGTAATTTTTCAGTCATAATTACCTCTTTCTAGGTGGTTTTAGTGCTGATTTCTGCTTATTATTGATGCCATCTGATTGGTTTATGTTTGGTGTAGTGGTTCTTTCTTGTTGGAAAATATCTCACTATTCTATCAATGGTTTCCTTTTGCTTTGATAATTGCTTCGTTTATTGATGGTACTATGTTTTTTTTGAGAGGAAAATCTTTTTTGGATAGTTTGGCAGTATGCTTTTGTTCCTTTGGAATTGTTTTCAAAGGGGGAGAAGAACTTGTATTTATTTCAGTCATGTGATTTGATAGTTTTTCAGTCATGTGATTTGGCAATCTTCAATCATGTGATTTCAATCATGTGAGGACAGTAAGAGGAGTTAGGATTGTAAGAGGAGTTGCATGTGTCATTGTATTTACTGTGATTTCATTGCATTTATGACTAGGATCATTTCATTGCATTTATCAGTACTGTGTGAATTTACAGTGATTATCATGGACATTTCTAGGTGTCTTTGACAATGGTTAACATTTTCTCCATGTCAAGGTTGTTTCAAGTGAATTTGTAGACAACAGGTGGTTTATCTTCAAAGGGGGAGCAACAAAGAATTGTTGTTGACAACAATGCCAAAGGGGGAGTTTTTTTGGATTTGGCATTGTTTTTTTTCATTGATGTTAGATTTAGATAATTGGTGGTATAATGTTGGCACATTTGTCTTTCTACCTTGAGGTTCTTGGAAAATATTCGGTTGCAAAACTTGTGTAACCTTGTCTAATGTGTATGGTGAAAAAGGGCTTTTGTATTCCTTCAAGGGTTTTTGAAATGTTTGTATTTATTTATAAATTCCAAAGGTATAAATTAATTTTTTTTTGATTAGTAACCTGTCAAGGGTGATCCCACAAAGTTGGTTTACAATTTTTGGGAGATTTTGATTTTTTCTAAAATCACATATTTTTAGAAAATATAATGATTTAATCCTTAAAAGGTTCCATTTAAAGCATTCCAATTGAAGAGGATTTGATCAAACTACCTTAGATAAAAACTCCTTGGATATAACCCCACTAGTTTTAAACCATACCTATAACGGAGTCTCCTTTACACCTATCAAAATATTGATAAAAAAACCACCTTTGATTTACCTTTTGGGGGATCAAATGAATTCATTTAAAATTTATTTTTTGTAAGTATGTAGTTCTTATTATAAGCTTCCCAAAAAGTATAATTTTAAATAAATTTAATTTTATTATTATATTTATTTTTTATTTCTTGTGAATGTAGGTCTCTCACTAAAAATCAATCTCTCTGTTTTGCACGTGGAAAAATAGAAGATTATTAAAAAAAATTGAAAAATATGAGTGCACTAGATATTGAAGTCCTTGATTCAACAAAAAAAAAAATTGAATTTTGATACATACAAAAAAATTTATGTGTTATATGGTCCGCCTATGTCTAAATTGTAATTGGTTTGACTTCAAAACTTGATTAAGGAAAAAATATTCAATAAAACACTATGAAACCAATTGGTAGCACTAGATATCATAGTTACAAATCTAAATTCAAAAAAGAATAGAATTTTATCCTTCATGTAAAAAAAAAATATGTTATACAGTGAGTGTCACTCCTTAAAACTGATGTTTATTGAAAAAAACTAGTTTTCAAAGGAGATGGAAAAAGAAGTGCAATCTGATTCCAAAAAATTTGAAACAAATATATTTAGAATCCACATACAAAATGTCACAAATAACTAGTTTGCATCATCTTCATATTCCTCACGGTTTAGCTGCTATAGGTTCCCGAAAGTGGAGATTTAGTTAGAAAAAATTAGTTAAGTGTCCAGTTTGGCCAAAAATTGTAAACCAGTATTGTGGGATCACCCCCTAGTAGGTCATGTGTGTTTTTGAAAGGTTTGAAGGCATTAAATTTCATTGTTTCTATCAGCCTCTTCTAGGGTTACTAGTTCAACATGGTAACATTGTATAATGTACAAACCAAGGTTTATCAAGCATTATGCAAAGTTGAGAACTTGGTGTATACAACAACAAACTTACGGTTTTTATCTTATGGTATGCAATAACATGTTTCAAGGCTTTGATAGCAACAAACTTACAGTGGTTATGAGCAGGGTAATTGCACAAAGTTGAGTCCACGAAATGTGGAAGTTTTTTGCCTTAACCAAAAAATTAAAATCGGCATTGAGGAAACGGGATCCCGATTTTTAAAAATCAGGATCCTATTACGGTTCGAGATCCTGAGCCTGAGATGAAACAGGATCCCGCTTTCTAAAAATTGAGATCTCGTTTCCCATAGGATTCCAAATGAATGGAAATAGAATGGGATCCTGATTTATAAGAAACGGGATCCCAATTTATAAGAAACGAGATCTCGATTTATGAAATGAGATCCCGATTTATGAAACGGGATCCCATTCCATTTACAATGGTCAAAATGTTGTTGGATGGGAAAGGGATCCTGATTATAGTACGGGATCCCGTTTTTTTAAATTTGAATTTTATTTTGCATCATGGGCGGGTTTTTTCCAAGGTTTTTGGTTTGGGAAAAGCATTGGAAGTCTGAACCTAGGCCTTCAACCTAGTTTGACCTACAAGTTCAAGGCCCTAACAATGTCAAAGAAAAATACCGACTTTGGACATATGGCAGATGACCTTTTCTGCAAAATTTTCTGACGAAATTAAAACCCATTTTAGATGAAACAATGCAGATTCTAAATATGTAATTTTTTTTGCAATTGAATTATTTTTTCTATTTTTCAATTAATTTCTAATAAAATTGGTCCATAAACTTTAAATATCGAGTTTTTACTATTTTAATAACTTTTGATCAACATAACATTTTGACAAATGGATTGCACAATAGAAAACTTCAGACAATTATTTTCAATTAAAAAAAAAAATCAAAAAATGATAAGTTTAGGTCATCTTATGCATGTCATACACATGATTTTTCAAAATGACAAATCTGCCTAATAAAAATTTAACAAAAAAAAAAATTCAATAAAAAATTACAAAAAAAATCAAGAGCAAGCTTCAGTGAGTCATAAAAATTTTCCCAAAAGGATTTAGAAAAATACAATAATTTAAGTCAAAATATGGATGTCGTACACGTGCATGGTATGGTAAAAAAAAATGACTTTTAAACAGTGGTTTTTATAAATGCCTATTAAAACTCTATTTGTACAATCTGGGTATTGAAATAAATTACATATTTGGAAACTAGACTCTGAGCAATACATTTTATGATTAGTGACTTTTTTAAAGATTTCATCTCTAAGTGCTTCAAATTTTAAGGTCAAATGTGTCAAAAGCTGAAAATCAGATAAAACACTTCCACTTTTTGGCCAAAAAGTGGACTCAACTTCTTGCACACACCCAGCAAATGAAGAATTTAGTGGTTTGTGTAGTAAATATTTATAAGTTTTTTCAGTTATTTTCTATCATTGACAAAGGTATGGTTGTAATGTGGTTTATCAAATTATTGATTGCTATATATAATAGTGGCTTGTGCACGACATAAGGTTAGGCAGAGAAATAACTATTCGAGTCTACAAGTTCATATGATTTGGTTGTTTTATTGTGCTTTGTAAGGAGTGGTTTCTCTCAAAACCCTATTTTGGAGATGTATCATGAAAATGAGTTCTTGAATGTGCTTAAATTGAATCTTGTGTTCTAAAAGATTAAATACAAAAAGATAGTGTAGAGTTAAGTTAATACATTTTATGTTTTCTAGGTTTCAATACAATGGAATCTATAGGACATGAAATGTGTTAAGGTAGAAAATTTCCATGAGCTTCAATGAAACAAAGAGACCCTCTGTATTTTACTCTTTATCTTGATGTGAAAGTTGTATTTTCCGATGAGGCATACTTTTAACCAGTGAGGTTCCTTTTCCAGTCAGGCATATTTTGTAGCTAGTGAGGCTTTGCTAGTGAGGCACAAAAAGTAGCTAGTAAGGCTTTGTCAGTGAGGCACAAAAAGTAACCAATGAGGCTCTATAATCAGTGGGATTTTATTAAGCTAGTGAGGCATTTTTCCTCAGTGGTTTTTTTATCCCTATGAGAGTTTTCCACTCATAAAAATATTGTGTTATGGTTCCTTTTTGATCTATGTGGTTATCATGATTCATGCAATTTATCTTGTAGCTTTGTGTACTTTGTAACATTTGAGTTTTTCATGTTGTTTAAGGATTTGATATTGACTATCACATTTGAATACGTTATTTGTTGGCAAGAGACACTGAACATGTTTTTTGGTGTTGTCATTGATGGCAACCCTTGTTAGCTATTGGATCTGCATGTTGCAATTTACTCATATCGGCAGATAGATTAAAGATCAGTGTTTATCTGATAAGCAGAATAGAACATCCAGTAGATTCATGTTCTTCAATTCATATGCATATTTTTTGTTATTATTTTGTGTTGTGGATCTCAAGGAATTTTTTTTGGTGCATAATCTGTGTTATCTATAAATCTTGGTGCCTTGTATCGACTTGTATGAGAGTTAAAAGACCTAGTTGGAAAATTTTATGTTCATCAGTGTATGGAGGCCGACTTGGTGAATATAGTGTGTCATGAATATTTGAGGAGTTATTGCTTAAGATTTTTTATGTTTGATCATTTTTTTTTGGGTTCCCACTATGCTGTGGCCAACTCTTATGGATGCACATTGAATATTATGAAAGATTTAAGCTGACAGTTTGTGAATATTTCTTATTTTGTTGAAGCTGACATAAAATGACTAAATTCCTTGTAGTGGATATATATAAGTGATTGATTATATCATTTTGATATGTGTTTGATGTGAGTTGATGTGTGTTGTGAGTTTCAGAAGGTCAGTCAAGCGATTATGCACAATTTCACTTGTGCATTAAGGATTTTGTGATGTGAATTGAAGTAGAACAGAGAGGAAGTGTAGAATCGGATAGAAGGTCTAGAATTCTATTATTGAGCCTAACCAAAACTGTAATCAGGAATTTGTAGATGCTATCTTTCTCAGTTCATCTTTTGGAAGTATTCCAAAATTTTGTAAGGCAGTGATCCTTTCTATTTTTGAGTAGTGAGCTCTAGGTAGTGTGCCTGAATGCAAGTGCATTCCCATTTTGTAAACATTTTTTTGAGTATACTCATATTATATTGTGGATTGGCCATCCACCATGGTTTTTCCCCTAACAAGGTTTCCACGTAAAAATCCTTGTGTTATTGTGTTGTGGTTTCTTGCTTTATGTTCATGCATATTTCTTTTGGATAAATGTTATAAGTGCTTTGAAGATTAGATTAATAAAATTAAAAATTGCACATCACCAATTCACCCCCCCTCTCAGTGTTGCTTGATTCCAGCAATTGGTATCAAAGCTTAGTTCCTCAGAAGGAGTTTAATAGCTTGGGGAAGATCTTGGAAAGTATTTCAATGGATTCAAGCAATATTCAACAACAACTTGTGGTGGCCTTGGAAGATCTTGATCAGTCAAAATATGAAGTCTGGGAATTGAAAGCAAATCTTCTAAATGCTGAGAGATTCATTGAGTCATTGAAAGACGTAATCAATAAGTACATGGAGAAGAGAAGGGAACTATGTGATCAGATCAAGCAGGATGACAATAAACACATTAAACATGAATAACTCAGTCAAGCCCTAAAGGAAAAGACAAAGAATGTGAAAATTTTTCCAGAGAGAATACAGTCCTAAAGCATCAGATGGAATCTATTATGATGAGGATGACTAAAGAAATTGAAGATAGAAAGACGAATGAAGAGAAGCTGACACAGTTCTTGAAAGAAAAATTTGAAGAATGTAGCCGACTTACTGATGGATTCAATCAGTTGGAACAATCCAAACATAATGAGGAAGAGCTTGAAAAGAAAATTATTGATCTCAGAGATGAACTTACTATTCAAATGAGTTCAAGGAAAAGTTCAAGATTAGCTCTACCAAGCTTGATGAACTAATTAAAGGTCAGAGGACTGATGGTGAAAAGTGAGGTCTTGGATATGAAGAAGGAGAAAGCTCCAAATTTGGACAAAAGAGATTCAGACAAGGAAATTAGATGAACAACACTGGAAGGTATCCAGTAAGAAAACCTAATTCCCAGAGGTTCAATGGTTATTGTTTTACTTGCAATAAATTTGATCATATGGCAGCTCAATGCAGAAGTAGAATAAATTCAAGTCCATCATTTTCTGGTCAATGCTTTAATTGTAACAAGTATGGTCATAAGTCAAACAAATACAAAAATGTAATGAAAAACTTTTATAGAGATGTTAGATGTTATAAATGCAATAGATTTGGCCATACTTCTAACTAGTTTAGATCAAGAGAAAAGTAGTGGAACAACTAGTTTGGACAGAGAAATGTGGTGTGCTACAATTGTAACATAACCGGTCATATTGCTAGATTCTGCATAAGAGGTCCAGTAAATCAAAGAACATGCAGAAGGATGTAAAAGGAAAAGGGAAAGTCACTACAAATCAGATCAGGAATTAGATGAGGAAGACATGGGTGAAGAAGAATGCCTCTATTGCAGGAAATGAGCCAGCACCAAAATTAGCTTCTAGCAATTCCTATGGGAATTAGATTAAGTCTTTTGGCCTAGGGGGAGCTATCAAGAAAATATTTGAAAACCCCTATAGGAGATCAACACCGAGATGTGGATGAGTTTAGTAATTGTATTATTGGTCTACGGATGCTATCAAATAATTGGAGAGAGTATTTATGCAGAATTGTAGATCCGCAAAAGAGTTATCTTTTACAATGCATGGAAATAGGGTATCTAGATGAGTTAGGGAAAAAGAATTTATTGTGTCAAAAGGTTAGGTGTGTGAATGATAAAAATAAATTTCTATCTTTTATTTGTCACTTTGCATCCTGAAGACAAGAATTTTGAAGAGATCTAAAGCGAACTTTGGAAAAATTTAGCAAGAATTCAAGTGTGAAGGTGATTTAAAATTCAAACCCTAATCTAGTGAAAAGGTAATTTTTGGGAAAACTTGTAAACTTGTGAATTTGTGAAAATGGCTACTCCATTGGTAGTTGAAGTCAAGGATAGACCCCATCCTAAATTCAAGTGGCATCCTTTCAAATTTGTTGAGACCGAGCCCTTAAGTGCATTTTCATCTGTTTCGTACGGTGTATTGCATATTGAAGATATTAGGGAATACATTCATGCTAATATTGAGGAGCTAGGAAGCTTGCAGTTGCTGAATTTATATTCCAAACACATTGTTGGAGAGGATTTCTATGTTAAGCCCAAATTCAAAACCTTAGAGGAGAAGAGATTCACGCAGATTGTGAAATTCCTCATGTTTGATGAGAATGAATGGGTCTGGTATATCTTGGGTCGAACCAACCTTTCAAGATTACAAAAGAAGCTATTAGTACTGTTACAGGTTTAAATTCTTTTGGTGGGTTGCCAATTTTGAAGTCTATGAAGAATTAGACTATCACTGATGCAACTAGTTTGACATTTGATAAAAGAGCAATGACAATTGATAACATCATTGATGTGGATGTGAAATTTTCTTTGATGGTCATTGGTTACAAGATATATCATTCCAGCCAATAAAATTATGTATTTGGTTAGCTTATGGAGAATATTGGCAAGATAAAGAAAGACAAGAAGAATTCTTGAAAATATGGTAATCTGTTACTATGGCTGTTCTTTTATTTCATGAATGAAGTTCTGGGAGTTGAGAAAGTACACTGGAAAAATGATAATCCTATTGTTGTTCAGATTAGAGACATGTTATTCAGCCTTGGTGATTTGCAAACTAGGAAAGCTGCAATCTGGGGGTATCTCAAGAATTTTTAGAATGTAATGCAAGGAAGGGAAAGAATTCCTACCTCTATTGTGGAGAAGTATAAGGATACAATTTTTTTTATGGTGGATATTGATTAGTGCTTGATGGAAGTGACAAATCCAAGAATTGTTTGGATTATTCCTATGGGATATGAAGTTGAGGAGAGAATCTTGCAGCTCTATGCACAACCTCTATTGAGTAAGCCTCAGGATCAGGCAGAAGAAAGGTTTGGAACATATGTATAAAAGAACATGCAAGTCCATGAGCAATTAAAGAAACCAATGATAGTCCAAAGAGTGAGGAAAGAAGTGGAAGTCTTTGCAAAGAGCATGGGCATATCTACAAAAGCGATAAGAGAAGCTAGAAGTAAACTAGAACAAGTTGAAAGAAAAAAAGGAAAAGAGCTTGATAAAGCTGAATCTGCTAGTTCAACAACATCCTCTACTCAAACTAGATCGACAAGGAGCTTAGTACCCCTATCTGGTCATATCAAGAAGTCAGCCCTTGCAAAAGTTCAAGTTAAGGCATCTGGTAAGAGAAAGAAGGATAAGAGCACAAAAATGTATAAAGTTGTTTCAGATGATGATGAGACGGAATCTAATGAAGAAGTTAAAGAAATAAAGCATATGAGCACCCCTGCAGCAACAACAGTCAAGCCCTCCAGTGAAGAGGAGAAAGTAAAGAAGAAGATGAAGCTTGAAAAACTAGGTATGTCAGTAAAGGAAGTTGGAAGAGGTATAATGAAGGATGGAAATCTTAACCCTTTTTTTGAAGCATATGGTACTTTTGATATCGTTGGTGAAAGAGTCCTTGAGGATGCTACAATAAAATATTTGAACAATTTCAATGTGACTCTTGTTGAGATAATGGCACAGTTGCCTACGGAATTGTATGAAATTTTGGAGATGAGGAGAGTTAATGCTAGACTAAAGAAGAGTAGCTGAGAGAATGGGTTCTTGCCAATGAAAGTCTGGTAATGTCTGTTGAAGAAATGAAGACAATCTTAAGAGAATCAAAAAGGGAGTTCAAAAGCAAATCAAGAATAAACAAGTTTATGTTGGATAGGACTGAAGAAGTAGAAAAAGAAACAGAAAGTGTTCTAAACAAAGTTTTATTAAAGAACAGAATTGATTTTGTTTCTAAAGAAGAGCATGTGGAAGATACTTCATCTAGTCTAGAAAATAAAGAGGTTACAGATGAGGATACTCATATTCCTCCTGAAGTACATGATACAGAAGAACCTATGGAGATTGATGCTCCTAAAATTGTGTTTGTTGAGGACAAGGAGATATCAATTGAAGAAGTTGAAGCTCTAAATGACAAGCAAAAATTTGTGGCTGTGGAAATAGTAGTTGAAGAAAAGAAGGTTGAAGTTAAAGAAGTGATAGTAGAAGCAAGAGACACTACAGAGGTAGTGAAGAAGTTTCTAGAAGAGCAAAAGGAAGAATTTGATCTTGAGTTGGGAGACGCTCCTATTAATTTTTCTACCTTGTCCCCAGTTCAAAAAATTTAAGTTGCATCATTTGCACAAGCTAAGGCTAGGGAAGAAATTTTCAAGTCTCACATTGAGGACATTGAGTTATTGAATCTTGCATCTGATATTTTGGGGAAGATTATGCCTACTTATGTTAAGGACCAATTTGGTTCTTCCTTTGGTGAGCTGAAGAAGCTTATAAATTCGGTAAGTGCTCATTTTGAGTCACTTGAGAAGTCAGCTTTGGTGAAGGTATAGAAGGAATTTGATGACAAAAGATTTAGTAGTCTGAAAGGTATGATAGCTAAAGATAAATATCTGTTAGCTATTTGTGCAAATAATGTTCATAATGCTCTATCTGAAGGTGGAAAATTTTATAAGTCATATTTATCTTTTTCAAAAATTACTAAGGAAAATGAAAAGAAGGTTAAGGATCATGAGAAAGAGTTAGCTGCTATTTCTAATTCTTTTGATCCTTTAACTATTTCTGTTGGAGAGCAAGAACTTGGTCAAGTTATATCCTTACTTGAAAAAATAAAGAGTCTGAAGCATGACAATGACAAAGTTGTGGAATGAGCTGGTGAACTTAGAGGCCTAATTGGTCCTAAGATGGAAACTATGTTCAGTGCTTTGAAGGAAGCACAAGATGCTTTGGCGGTCAGTGATCTGGTGAACCTTCAAATAGCTGAGATGCAATCTTATTTACTCTTTGGTCACATAACTATTCTAGAAATACTTAAGAAGTGTTGGGACTCAAGCCTGCACTTGTTGAAAACCAATTTTGCATATATTTTCAAGTTTGTGTAAATTGTTGAAACAAATTTGTACATATGTAGTTTGAAGTTTTTCTCTATTTTGTATGT
This sequence comes from Sequoia sempervirens, assembly GCA_007258455.2. Classification (NCBI taxonomy): domain Eukaryota; kingdom Viridiplantae; phylum Streptophyta; class Pinopsida; order Cupressales; family Cupressaceae; genus Sequoia; species Sequoia sempervirens. The sequence continues at coordinate 522,783,035 of VDFB02281492.1, forward strand.
GAATTCCATATCTTTTCCATTGATTTCAAAGGGGGAGATTAGAACAATGAAAATTTTTTGTTCATATAAGGGGGAGTTGTAGTTTTTGAGATGTGAATGAAGATCTTTTTGGAGTTTTGGTTGGTAGTGTATTTTTGTTGGTATTGATCTGACACTTAGTTATTTTTCACTAAGTGTTGCCATCAATGCCAAAGGGGGAGATTGTTGGCAAGAGACATTGCACATGTTTTCTAGTGTTTTCATTGATGGCAACCCTTGTTAGCTTTTGGATCTACACATTGCATTTTACTCATACCAGCAGACAGATTGAAGATCAATGTTTATCTGTTAAGCATAATAGAGCATCCGGTAGATTTATGTTCTTCAATTCATATGCAGATTTTCTATCTTATTTTGTGTTTTGGATCTCAGGGAAGTTTTTCTAGTGCATAATCTTTGTTATCTATAAATCTTGGTGCCTCGTATCGACTTGTGTGAGAGTTAAAAGATCTGGTTGGAAATTTTTTTGTTCATCAATGTATGGAGGTCGATTTGGTGAATATAGTGTGTTGTGGATATTTGAGGAGTTATTGCTTAAGTTTTTTATGCTCAATCATTTTTTTTGGGTTCCCACTAAGTTTTGGGTGACTCTTGTGGATGCGCATTGAATATTATGAAATATTTAAGCTGATAGTTTGTGAATATTTCTTATTTTGTTCAAGTCGGCATAAAGCGATTAAACTCCTTGTAGCAGATATATATAAGTGATTGATTATATCATTTTGATATGTGTTACGAATGTTAGAAGGTTAGTAGAGTGATTATGCAAGTTTCACTTGTGCATTAAGGATTTTTTGGTGCGAGTTGAAGCATAACAGAGCAAAAGTGTAGAATTAGACAAAAGGTCCAGAATTCGATTGTTAAGCCTAACCAGAACTGTAATCAGGAATTTGTAGATGCTATCTTTCTCAATTCATCTTTTGGAAGTATTCTTGTGAACGAAGATTCCAAACCTATATAAACACAAGAAACAAACACATTATTAGATCAAATGCAAGTTAGTATCATGATTCCCCAAGAAATACATTTGAATTGTAAGAGAAAAGGAATGAAATAAAGAACATAAATAAGCATAAACCAAAGATATCAAATCCTATTCAAATACAAAAAAAACTCTTAATCTCTTGGAGGAGTTGGTACAAATTTGATGTGGAAATTGGCCATTTCCCAACTCCTATTCAAGCCTTGGTGATTTTATGAAGATGTGATCTACTTTGTTGAAGATTGGAGTGTGCTCCAAGGTAAAAATCTGCATAACCTAGCTAAAACTTTGATGAAATGGATGAGAATTGCTATGGATTTGAGTATAATAACTTTGCTCAAATTGTGGATGATAAAATGAGAAATGAGACCTCTTATTTATAGAATAACAAGTTGGAGAATTTCCCAAAATGAAGCAATGTGGGACTAAAATTCAACCAATGGCAAGATGCCACTTGTCAAGATGAGAATGCATGAGGGATGTGCACATTTTGATGAATGTGCCCATAAATGCAATTAGGTGATATTTGAAATTAGTGAAATGGCATGTAAGAGGGAAAAGGAATGCCCTAAATGCCACTTGAAACTAGATCTCTAGGTGTGGTGCCATATTGCATCGCTGAAAATTTCAAACTCTATCGCTCGGTGTTTAAACTTCACTGCCATCACAAGATGCATCACCATGGTGTTGTTTGGAGTTTAGGTCTAAACTCCAAACTCTGATTCTTTCATTAAGTGTACCACCACGGTGGACTTTATAATTAGAGTTCCTACGCAAACTGGGACGCTCTACAAAAGTGCACCACCACAGTGTAGTTTGAGGATTTGGAGGCTCTAGCGTCACAGTTTGCAAATTTCAAACTACACCACCTTCACAGGTAGCAATGTTGGGGTGATTTATGAATGCTGAGACAAGTCCAAACAAAATATTTTTTGATGAATTTTAACATGGTGACTTTTCCTGATGCAAGAGGAGGTGAGAGAGATCTATTCGTGTGAGCACAGGTCTCAAGAGACTTTCGGGTATTTGCACGATCTAACCAAGAGGGAGAAGAAGTGCCCAAGAGAGATGGGGGTTTGGTACATTGCCTACGCACCGCTAGTGTGAACCCACTTGGGCATGATGATGACACTTTCTGAGAGGTGGCACAATGAGACCTCCTCCTTCCATTTTTTGATTGACTAGGCCACAGACACGTTAGAGGATGTGTGGTAGATATTGAGATTACCCATCCATGGTGAGCAGGTGACTTATGACATGGTTGTTGGGACAGGTGCCTGCTATGTCATTCTAGAGACTGATCAAATTGAATTTTGTGAGGGGCAGATCGAGCTGGAGTGCCACAGGCCCCTGGCCTCACCCTACTGCTAGGTGATTGCTACTATCATATTAGGTCTTGTTGCCCTAGATCGGTGAGGTTGATATTTCAGTCCTGGTTGGGAGCTTGCTTGGGAGTGGATGGTCCGATGATGACCAACAGTTTTTGCATGGGGCCTAGTTTTGTTGGCCTCTCTTTATAGAGATCTTCATGAGTTCGCCTACTTGGATGGAAAAGCACTTGGAGCGGGAGTCACACTCCTACATATCTAGGCATGGGAGCACATCCCCGTGCTACGTCCACAAGTTGTTCTTATTCTAATGGAGCTAGATGATCCAGTGGTCTAGTGTTATACAGGGGGTCTCTCTTTTACCCATACAAGAGAGCATGGGATTCCTCATCAGAGGAGGGTCCTTGATGACATGCGAGTGTTCTGATGGAGGCCATACCTTGAGCAGCTAGGTTGGTTTGATGATGCATAATAGCTATTCTTTGCTCGCCAAGACTACATGATGCAGGGGCGAGAGCATACTATGATTGAGACATACCTGTGGACTAGGGTCCAGCAACAGTTTGGTGAGCCACATTATCGGCCCAATAATCAGTATGTGTCTATCTTTGTGAGGACAGCAAGTCAGGGCTCCTAGGGGTGATACATACCTGCCCATGAGGCACTAGAGAGTTTCAGACAACTAGTGGCCTAGTCGTGGCCATACGATCAGGGAGAGGCAGATCCATGAGTTACATAGGCCTACAAAGATTGGTTCAGTCCACTGCTAAGGCTCATAGTTCTAGGTACACCCTCTTCTCCATGGAGACCCAAAAGTAGGGGAGCAGGATGGGGCCAAGAAGTAGAGGATCAGGATTAGGGAGGTGTTGGGCCACCACCAATTCACTAGGTACAGGATCAGGCAGTTCAAGATCAGCCAGTGCAACACCAGCCTCTCTTGGATCCATAGGTGGGAGAGCAGAGGCAGGAGCAGGATCTAGGACACCAGGATAGGATACCAATGCCTCCCAGGGATGGGGAGTAGGATCAGCCCCATGTGCAGCCACCTCCATAGCCAGATCCAAGAGACAGGAAAAATTTGTAGTTGTAGGCCCAAGTACAAGCACTAATAGCTGAGAGAGATCAGGCTAGGGCTGAGCGGGATTAGGCCATTTTGTAGAGACAAGCCGCAGAGTTACAGGCGGCAACAAAGAGGCCATGTAGGAGGCAGATTATTATAGGATGTACTATTATCAGGTCATGCCGAGGGTAGCTCAGGTTACAGACTTCTCCTAGAGGACAGGTCACAGACCAATAGAGCAGCACGAGCAGAGAGCAGGTGGCGAGGGTAGCAGCTAGTAGGGCTAGGCTTCATTTTTTATCAGAGATATGATTCTTTTTGTGCCCCTTTGGGCTCATTTTTTGATAGCCCCATGAGCCAATTGTACTTATTGATATACACTTGTACATTGATCCGATTTTTTGTATCATGACAGTATATTTTTTATGATATATGAGATGATGATTTTGATGTGATATGCTATGTCCTATTTTATGCATTATGGATGCTTTATTTTTAAATGCTATGTAATGATGTTCTATCCTATGTGATGCAATGTGATGTATGATGTTATGCTATTATGATGTGATGTAGTGACTATGCAGATGGATGCATTTCTTTTTTAGTACCTTTTTATGCACTTTTTATGATGGTTATGTATGGATGGTGCAAATGTTATGCTATGAAAATGCTTAGAATAACAAATCTATATTATGCAATGATGGATGGTATAATGTTATATGAATGAAAATGTTGTATAGTGTATGTGATAGTGTAACAAATGCTTATATACATTATGTGATTTTTATGCAATGTTATGATATGATAAATGCAAATGATATGATGGATGTAAATGATGCTTATGATATAGGATGATTACGTTATGCTTATGATGGATGTGGATATGTGATATGATGATGTAGATATTTTATGGGATGAATGATTTATGTAATGCTTTAGAATAACCAATCTATATGTATGGAAATGTGATACATGTTTCTATATGATATGCTATGCAATATGCAATATGCTGATGGTTTATGGATGCAAGATGGATGCAATAATAATGATGATTAACTGTCATGGTACCATTGTTAGCACAAAAAGCAAGAGATTCCAACAAGACATGAGATGATGATAATGATGATGATGATGATTTTCTTGCCAAGGAGTTGGGATTTTCAAATGGTTAATTACCTTATGTTTGATTACACAAATAAGTACAATGCATCAAGGTATGAAGAACCAGGATGGCGTTGTACCTAGTGTGATGGACTTGGACTCATCAATCAGATAGGAGTATCCTTGTTCACACCTAGCATACAAAACCTTATTCAGAATGCAATTCAAATATTTCAAACATCTCAAACCAAAACATAGAAAAGAAAGCCTTCCTATGTGGTCAACAAGACACCAAAAACATCCGCCCTATGCCCAAATAAAGCATGCATAACCGAGGTTATATTACAAGAACATCCAATAAGCATAGTAGATAAAAAGATATTGATCTTTTCCCCATTCCTATCTTTCTAAGTCTTTTCATTAGACATCATCAAGAGGTCCTTGGAATGAGCGCAATAAGATAAATCAAAAGATAAAGATAAAGTAAACAAACAAGCTAATGTTCTTCAATACCGCTAGCCAAGACTAAACTACGATGATGTCTGATGTTGATGTCCATTGTAGGAAGGATGCATCCTAGGACATGATGATATCAAATGATTTGATATGGGACTGATTGGATGATAGGTTTTTGACACAAAGAGTTGACTAACTTGCTTATGTACTGACCTAGACTTAAGATTTTGACGTTTCGAGTTTTCACTTTTGGACTGCTAGACTTGTTTCTGATTGTTTCACCAAAGGTTGAGGATGACGATTGTTTATTATGAGTGATGTTTATTGTGGGTGAAAGCGAGATGAAATGGATGAATTTTTTCAAATATTTGGATGTTTTTGATGTTTTGAAATGTTTTTTGAGGCTAATTTTGGTATTTTGAGATTTTGCAAATGTTTTGATTTTCAATTTTCAAATGTTTTTGGGGTTTTCTGAGATTTTGACCAAAATACTAACCTAAAGACCTATTGTAGGGGCCTCAGGGGTGATCAACAGATTATCCTTGCCTACGTTATACACACAGAGACCATGTAGCTCGACTAACACAGACTCGATTATTGATGAGATATGAACAAATCGATTGCCAGTTTATTACGACGGACTCCTAAAGGACTAACCTAAGTGTCTCAGGGGATGATCAAAGCTTAACCTTGCCTACGTTCAAGGCTCAAAGACCCATAGTTTGACAAGACAACTCTATTTTTGAATTTTTTCCTAACTTTTTGACATGCTTTTAGGTTTTGATATGTTTTGAATGTTTTTGGATTTTCTTGGATTTTTTAATGTTTTTAGATTTTTTGATTTTATGAATGTTTTTGGATTTTTTTGGTTTTTAGGACTTCAAGAATATACATGGATCTGATTTGCTGAAAACATGCCCCCAACGTGAAGTGATAGACTACTTCAATAAAGGCAGGACAAACTGACCTTGAGAATGGGTTGAGTAGTACTAGAAGGGATCATGACAAGAACACAAGACCAAGATATGATGTAGATGTCAAATAGATGATGGATGGTGATATGGATTTCGATGGATGATGGAAGTGTAATGGATGGATGATGTAGAACAAGTTGTGAAGATCTTGGTGAATGGAAAGTGCTTATTTACACAAGGCATCTGTTTTCTAGGTTTTCACCAAGGTACTTGCCCAAAGCACCACCAAAGTGGTTTTCACTAGAGGACAATTTTTCTCTTTACTATTCTTGATCATTTTTTTTATTTTTTTGGATTTTTTGAATTTATTTAAATATTTTTTTGTTGTCACCAAGATGCCTGTTTGCCAGGTTTTCATCAAGGTGACCATTTTTTAAGGACATTTTCTAATTTTTTGGATTTTTGGTTCTATAACTTGAAAGATTTAGGCATAAATTTTTTTGAGATGGGAGTTGTTCATGGGTTCCTGTAGAGGTTACCCTTCGGGTGTTGATAACTGATATTTCCCTGACTTGTAGCTTGTTGTGATAACAAATGGTCCCAACCAGTTGGGTTCAAATTTTCCTTTGTTGTTTAGATTTGGGACGTTCTTATGATTCTCCTTTAGGACAAGTTCTCTGACTTGGAATCTCCTGCTCCTGATCTGCTTGTCATAATTCCTTTTAAGTTGATTCTAATAGACTTGAAAATGATTTAAGGCATCCATACGCCACTCATCCAGTAACTCCAACTCATTGAGTCTTCATACTTGGTATTATTCATCCATGATGAGGTTTTATAGTGATATTCTCAGTGATGGGAGCTCGATCTCGATGGGAAATATAGCTTATAATTCGTAGACCAGGGATAATGAAGTGATGCTAGTGGATGTGTGAATGTTGGTTTGATAAGCCCATAGGGCAGGATTTTTCTACAGATGCCAATCACAACCTATGTCATTGACTTTCTTTTTAAGGATTTTTAGAATGGTTTTATTGGTGGCTTTTGCTTGGCCATTGCCTTGGGGATAGTATGGATTGGAGAAGTGATGTTGGATTTTGAATTTGTCACATAAGTCATGGACATCCTAATTCTTGAAAGGTGTCCCATTATCTGAGATAATAGTTTGGGGAACACCATAGCGGCATATGAGATAGTTCAAGATGAACTTTGATATCTGCTTTCTGGTTATGTAAGTCATGGGGATTGCTTCCAGCCACTTGGTGAAATACTCAATGGCAGTAATGATAAACTTGTGGCCATTGGATGAGGTGGGAGTGATTTTCCCAACGAGATCAAGCCCCTGGTATGAAAAGGGCCATGGTGTAATGATGGGATGGAGCTCTTGAGATGGGGCATGGATGAGGTCCCATTCTGTTGACATTGTAGACACCTTTTGACATAGTCATGTGCCTCTCTTTCCATAGTAATAGTAGGCCAATAATACGCTGTCCTCAACAGTTTCTTGGCCAAGGTTGTTCCACTCGAGTGTGAATCAAAAATATCATTATGCACCTCAGTTAAGGCAGTCAAGGCTTCATTAGTGTTTAGGCAGTGTAACAAGGTTCCCTCTATGCTTCTACGATACAAGGTATTTCCTAGGATAACAAACCAGGATGCTTTCTTGACAAAGATTCTTTTTAGGCTTGAGGGAAAGTCAGTAGGTAGGACTCCTATTCGCAAGTAGGTATAAATATCATGGTACTAGGGATCACTGGGACCAACAATTTTGCACACAAATTCTGACTCTGGTGCCTCAAATGCAAGTACGAGAAGCTGCTCTACCAAGAATTCATGTTTCAGGACATTACGAGGGATATTCAATAAGGATCCAATTGTTGCCATGGCATTTTCTACTCTATTGTTTGATCTGGGTATCTGCTCAAATGTGATCTCGATGAAGGATTCCTTGAGACTATCCACCAATTTCTTGTATGGAGTGAGCTTGTCATCCTTAGTCTAATACTCATCATTCACTTGGTTGATTATCAGCTGTGAATCCCCATAAACCTTGAGAGCCATGATGTGCTACTGTATTGCTATTCTGAGACCTATGGTTAAAGCCTCATATTATGCAATGTTGTTAGTGCAAGGGAATTCCAATTTGTAGGATCTAGGTATACAGTCCCCTTATGGGGTGATGAAGAAGAAACCAGCTCCTGATCCATGTTGTGTGTAGGAACCATCAAAGTAGAGTTTCCAGTGGTCGGCTATGCTGAGATTGAAGATGGATTTATCCAAAAAAATTGATATGAGTGGATTCTCTGAATACATGGGTGCTTCCACTAGCTAATTTGTGATGACTTGGCCTTTGATTGCTTTCCACTCTATGTATTCAATGTCATAATTTGATTGTATCATGAACCACTTGGCCATCCTTCGTGTGATCATTTCCTTTGATAATAGGTACTTAAGGGGGTCGATTTTGGTGATTTTGTATGCCAACGTGTAATGTCTAAAATTTTGTGAAACAAACACTACTGCTAGACATTCTTTTTCAATGAATGAGTAGTTTAACTCATGCCCGACCATTTTGTGGTTGATATAATAGATGGCCCTTTCTGTCCCATTTTCATCGTGTTGAGCTAGAAGAGAATTGAGGGCTACTGTTGTTGCTGAAACATAGAGACTTCATGGATTTCTTGGGATTAGTGGCATGAGGACCAAAGGTGTGAGCAGCTATTCTTTGATTTTTTTGAAGGCTTCATCACACTTTTCATCTCATTTGTATGCTACCCCCTTGTGGAGTAGGTGAGAATATGGGCTTTGCTTGTAAGCTAGTTGTGCTATGAATCTATGGATGGACTGAAGCCTGCCTTGGAGGCCTCTTAACTGTTTCAACGTTTTGGGTGCTTCCATCTCAAGGATTGCTTTTACCTTTGTAGGATCTATTTCAATACCCCTCATTGACACTATGTAGCCCAGTAGCTTTCCTGATTGTATGTCAAAGATGCACTTCTTCGGAATTAAGTAGACCTTGTATTCCTCCAGCCTATCGAAAATAATGCTCAAGGTTGCTATGTGATCTCTCCTCTTTCTGAATTTTGCTAGTATGTCATCAACGTAATATTTGATAGTCGTGTGGATCATGTCATGGAAGATTAACGTCATGGCTCTTTAGTAGGTGGCTCCAACGTTTTTCAAGCCAAAGGGCATCATGTTCCAGCAGTAGGTCCCCCATGGACAAGTGAAGGTCATTTTGTGTTGGTCTTCTATAGCAATCATTATTTGGTTGTACCCAGAGAAACCATCCATCAGAGAAAGCATTTCATGTCCTATTGTCATGTCCACTTTCATGTCAATGTTAGGCAATAGGAAATCATCTTTCAGACATGCTTTGTTTAGGTCTTTGAAATCCATGTAGATTCAAATACCCCCATCAGGCTTTGAAATAGGTACTAGATTACATACCCACACTCGATAGCCAATGGGTCGAATGAATCTTGCATCAAGTAGCTTCTTTAGTTCTATTTCGACTAGCAGGGCGATCTAAGGATGCATTTTTCTCATTTTTTGTCAAACAGGTTTTGCTTCAGGGTACACTGAAAGGTGATGGACCACAATCTCTGGATCAAGTCAGGGCATGTCTGTATAGCTCCAAGAAAAATTAACTTATCTCTCTCTTAAGAAGGCTACTAGGAGCTCTTGTTCCTCTGATAGTAATGATTTTTCATATAATGTGATGTGCAGGGTCTCCTTTGTTCCCAAGTTGATTGGGTTGCATTTTTTGGCTAGGACTACTAATTTTTCCTGATGGAGAGCTTTGAGAAGAAGATTGAATCCCCCATCCTCAGGTGCCTCAGAGAGGTTTTCACCATTGGATGTGTTCTTTCTTTTAACTATTTTTAGGTCAGAGAGTGCCACAATGTGGTTTTCACTCAAGGATGTAGAGATTATTCTCAGTTTTTCACTTTTGTGACTGAGGGATTCACTCATTTCCCCATGATATGCATGTGTGTCTAGTTCGATGATGAATCATGATTTTTGATCCCCACATGAAATATTATTTTTGCAGTCCCATGAATTCTGATAGTGCCTCATCATTTTCAAATGTGTCAAGAATTGGCGGTCCTCGTTGGTCATAATCGATGAGTTGTGGGTAGACTAGATGAATTTCATGGTTTTGGTTTTCAGACTCATAGGATAGGGTACTGATCATAAGGAGTGAGGAATTCTCAAAAAGCATTGGTAGGTTAGTTATAGTATCTTCCTCCTCATTACTGCTACTACATACGTTATTTATATCAAAAGTGAAATTGTCTATGACATGGTTGGTAGACATAGGTAAATGAAGTTGAGCTGGTGTTAGTTCACGGGGAGTCTTGACTACTTTAACTGGGGGACCTCATCCACGTATGGTTATATTCAGAGGCGTACATTCGAGGCCAATATTTCTCATTCACATCTTAGGAATGTGAGGTATTAGAAGCCCGTTGTCATTTTTTCCAAGCCTCTGGTTTCTGTCAAAGCCCATTGCAAGCATCATTTGCAAACCTTTTTTGCTATCATTCATTGGTAGCTCGACTACCGATCTATTGTCTTGATATAGGAGATGGGATGGGTCCTCCTCTATTACTTCTCGGCCAAGGCCTCCCCAACTTCTAAAGTTGGGATATTCTTCAGTGGGTGTTTGGGATGTGGAAGCTTCATTTGATTACGATCATCCTTGTGATCTGGGAGATTGTGGTAACTCTCCTACCACAAAAGAATTTTTGAGAATTGTATAGTTTCTACAACCATTATCCTGGATGATGACTTTGATATCAAAGATGGTGGGGATGGCAGGATTGGCGGGTGTCTCTGTCGCAGAAGTGGAAGCAAGAGTGGATGGATCAATGTATGGTGTTGATGGGCCTTCATCATTTTTAGGAACTTGAGGTATTTTGTAGTATTTTGCCTCTAGGTTCTTGCAGTAGGAGAATGGTTTAGGATCTCCATGGATGGTGACCTCTTATCCTTCATATGTGAATTTGACACATTGATGGAAGGTTGATGCTACTGCTTGCATTGCATGGATCCACAAACGTCTTAGAAGAATGTTATAAGGTAAGTCGAGGTCCAAGACCTGACAAGTAGTTTACATGATAGTTGGTGCTACTTGAATAGGGAGTTGAATTGTTCCTTGGGACACCCTTTCTTGATCATCATACGCTCTAATTGTAATACCTTTTCCTTTGTCGATGGAATCCTCTGAGATTTTCAGGTTCTCAATGAGCTTGAGGGAACAAATATTCAAGCTCGCACCTCCATCCACCAAGACTCGCTTGACTTTATTTTTATGCACTAGGACCTCTAAATGGAGTGCATGGTTATGAGATGGTTGAGCGGGAAAATATTGATTAGAAAATGTAAGGAGATTCAGCGTGATGATGTTTCTTACCATAGCTTGGAATTGTTCTGCATCAAGATCTGCGGGGATGGTTGATGAAGCCAATGCTTCCTCAAGGATTTTCTTGTGGACAGATGAAATTTTTAGCAACTCCATGATGGAGATTTGTGTTGGGGTTCTTTTCAGCTGATCAAGGACATTGTAGCCACTAGGAATAGATTTTGGGTTGGGCGCAGGTCTTCTGTTTGGCTGAGATGATCTTGCAATGGTAATTTTTCCGCCTCTTGTGGTGACTACATAATCAACATGGACTCCTTTGATGGTGATGGTAGCACAGTAGTCATCTAGGGATGCAACAACATGGTCGTACACATGATTCATGCTCTTGAAGGTACCTTTCCCCTTATCAATGTTATTGTCCCCTTTATTGTTATGGTTTGGCATCGGATTCATGTATATTTTGAGGTTCTGATTTCCTACCGGTTGCTCCACCTTTATGATTTTTTGATCAATGAGGTCTTGGATTAGGTTTTTCAACCTCATGCAACTGTTATTGTTGTGCCCTTTGATTTTTTTGAAGTCACAGAGCTAATTTTCATTGTACCAGAGTGGTTTGACATCTAGTTCCTGGTAATTCTCATAGGTGGGAGCCTTGATGAGGTTTTCATTTATTAGTTTTTTCATGATGACATTGAGTGGTTCCCCAAGGACAGTGTACTTCTTGGGGGAGTTTTTGTTTCACTGGGGTGGCCCCTTTAATCGTTGACAATGTTGATTGCTTGATTGTTCAATTGTTTTGTTGTTGTGTTAGCTTGATGGTTGTTTTGATGATGGTTTTGGGGCTGTTGTTGAGGTGCGAGTGTGTTTTGCTGAGGGGAACTAATGACAACTTTGGTTTCAACAACACCATCATTGGTAATGTTTCAGTTCTTTTCCCATGTGCAGTTTTTCATTGTAATTGGTGGATGGGTGATTGTTCTGTTGTTTAGGATATGTAGGTTGTGTCATAAGGGCTCATTCAATGTTGAGCACCTTGGAGATCAACTAGTCATACATGGTTATACATTGGACTTTGAGATGGAATGCCAAGGCTTCGTCGAGGTTGGATATGATAGTGCACACTTTTTGTTCCTCGTGCATGACCCATTTGCTTTGATTGGCCTTGGATCACCATCGTTGTAGGAATGAAGCAAATGATTAATTCTTACCTTGTTTCAAAGCTAATAGTTCCTCTAGACTGACATCCATTCCGATATTGAATGCGTAAATTTTGATGAATGCATTTACTATTTCTTGGAACTTCTTGATGCCAGGAGGAAGGTGAGAGAACCATTCCATGGCGTGGCCAACCAAACTTCTGGGAAATAGCCGCATCAAATAAGTATCGCCATATGCGACTTCCATGCAATGAACCTGGAATTCCCTGATGTGATCTTTAGGGCTTCCCATCCCATGGTATTTTTTGAATTTGGGGATCTCAAATCCCTTTGGAAATGGTTTCATTACAAGGCTCCTGTCAAACAAATAAGGAGACAAGTTGCTAGGTGTTTTCGTGGTTTGACCTGATTGAAGGTTGAGCAGTTGTTGTGAAAGCAACTTTATTTGTGCTTTGACATCATTTTACGAATCAGGGGGTGGGATGAAAGTATTCTGATGTGGTTCAACTATTGGTTGGATGGGTGGATTGGTTGGTATGTTTATGGATGGTGTTTACACATTCTGTTGTGCTAAATATGCTTACAGTTGTTGTTGTACCAATAACGCTTGTTGTTGATCCTATTGTTGTTGCACTAATAGTACATTTTGCTAAGCTTGTTGTTGTGCTTGTTGTTTCACCAACAACACTTGTTGGGATGCTAATTGGGTTGCTTCTTGCTACTCTTGGTATTGTTTTAGCGCTTGTTGATATGCTTGTTGTTGGGCTGCTTGTTGTTGTGCAAGATATGATGCTTGTGTTTGTGCTTGCACTTGCACTTGTGCTTGAGCTTGTTGGGCTTGCTATTGAGCTTGGGCTTGTGCTTGGGCTTAAGCCTGCACTTGGGTAACTTGTGCAATCTATGTGGCTTGTGCAGCTTGTGTTGCTTGTGCATCCTAAGCGGCTTGTTGTTGTTGTTGCAATAGGGCTTGAGCTTGTGTAGCCTGTTGTGCTTGTTGTGCTTGTAGCGCTTGTTGTGTGGCTTGAGCAGCTTGGGCAGGTTGCTGAGTGGCTAGTTGTGTGGCTTGTCGATTTTGGATTTGTTGTAATGCTTTCTGATAGGAAGCCTGATGAGCAACTTGCAACACAATACTGTATTGGCTTGATGTGTTCAAGTTTGGTGGTAGTGGTGGTGGAGGTGGTGGAATGGTGCTTGTTGTGGTGATGGGAGGCACCATCGTGTTGATGATTAGAATTTGAGTGGTAGATGGTGTGATTGATATGGTTGGTCCTTGAGAGACCATGTTTTGAGATGTTTTGGGGATGGTTGATGATGTGATGGTGGTGGTTTGTGTTATTGGGATGGTTTCCATCTATTGTTGTGATATCGATGGCAAGGTGGAAGTATTTGGAATGGTACTTTGATTGATGTTTGGTGGGTTAATCTAGTTTTGTTGATTGACATTTGGTAAAGGAGGAAGCCCTAAACTGAGAGATGATGTGGATATTGATGGAAATGGTGGAAGTGGTGGAAATGTGGGGGGTGTAACCTCTTGAGGAAATGGTGTAGTGTCAAAAATTCCCCCTGGTCCAAATATGTCACCCTCTCCTTGCGAGGTTATGGGGAGAGAGGTTTGGGGTGTTGCGCGGAATGATGATGATGGATCATTCATATTGTGAAAAGTGAGAGGGACATATGGATGTGATGTATTTTGAGGTATGGATTGTCCCAAGATGGTGTTTGCATCCAGATCCTAACTGTTCACGAGGGGATTTATTTGCAATGTATTGAGAAACGCACTTCCCTTGTTAACAATGGGTTGCATTGGAGCAATAGATGATGTAATTTTGGGAATGTTTTGAGTGATCCTTTGAAATGGAGGACATGGAAGTGGGATGGTGGATGAGATTGGGGGCATGACCCCAAAAGATGGTTCTGCAATAGTGCTCAGATCGAAATCAGAGGGGAGTTTAGCCCCTTGCTTTTCTAATTTGAGCATGTATAGTAAAAGATTGAGTCTCATCATGATGTTGATAATTTTATGATTCTCCATATTTTGAACTATTTCATTGATTTCCTCATGTGACATTCCAAAGGGATTATTGGTAAGATCCTCCACTTGACCTTCCTCTTATTTATTTGAAGGAAAGTTAGTTAGAGGGTTGCTCGATCCAATGGGATTTATTTTAGAATTTGTTTGGCTTAGGTCACTTGAAGTGGATGTTTCTTTGTTGGCTTCCATGTTCCTCTTGTATTGAGATCTAGTTTGCACCATAAAATAGGGATCAATTTTCAAGAATATGGGAGATGAATCTCTAATTCTTTTGGATTGATCTAATCTTTAAGTACAAAAGAGAAAATTTAGGATGTTCTAAGGATCAAAGGTGAAATGATGGAGATGTGTAAAAAATGGATGATTTGGATGATTGAACTTTTGAGAAATCTTGAGGGGATGCTAGACTTTTAGGACTTTTTGGATGTTTGTATTTGTTTTGGATTCTGATCTTGACCTTGATTTGATTTTTGGTTTGCTTTGGTTTTGGATCATGAACAAATGGACCCCAAGATGTTGGATGATTATATAGGGGGTATATTTTCTCAAAGGATGATAATTTGACTAAGTGTAGGGAGAAGGATGCATCTATCCACACCTATTCAAATAAGATGATAATTTAACTAGGTATATGAAGAAGGATGTATTTACATATACCTAGCTAAACAAGATGATTTGATAATTTGACTAAGCACATGCAAAAGCATGCATCTATACATTCCTAGACAAAGATGATTTGATGTTTTGATTCAAATATTTTCAAGGATTTTGATGGCTTTGGTTTTCCAAAAATCCTAGCATAAAGAATGATTTCAAGATTTTCAAAATTTGATGGTGAGATGATTTTGGTTTGATGTTCAAATATGGATGAAGGTTTGATTTTGATCCTTTGTTTACCTAAAAAGACACTTGCTTTACTAGACCTCGGTTTTGAAGAACATGCTTTTCTCTAGACAAGGTGTTCAAATTCGCAAAAAAATTTGGATTCTGACAATAATAAAATGAGTACAATCCGGAATTGTTTCTTGAAGCTTTCCTATAAAAGTTAAAAAGTAGTCTTCGTCTGAATTCATATAGCGTTGAGAGACATTTTTGGTGATATTTTGGACTAAGAGCTTTTACCTTTGGTTTTTTTATCTTGATCTTGCATGAAATCATTGGAGACACATGTGTGGGATTCAATTGTTTTAGTCTTTGCTTAATGACTTTGTTTTACCACAAACACTTCTTGATTAGCTTTTCAAACTAGATGTCCAATGTCTCAACTTCTTCTCATTCCACAAAATATATCATGTGGAAATTTTATGAAATCAAGGCAAGGGTTACCTATTGTTAACTCTAGTAAGAAAATTGAGATATAAATCCAATTGTTTAGAAACCTCTAAGGATAAAATCCCAAGGGCAAGCAATAACACATGAATTTGGTCAATTGATATTTGCTTCCTAAAGGGTTTGAAGTTTTGATGACAATGTTAAATGTTTGTTTCCAAATTTTTTTGAACAAGCAAAGTGTTTTGTAACCAAGAACAAGCACAATCTTATGGATATGAAAGACTATATTTTTTGAGTCCCCACTTGGACAAGTCCAGCTACGCTTATTTTTAGCGAATGGTTAGATGCTTGACCCCACTGGCTACCCTCCACAGCACTCACTTCTCGGGGAAGCCAAGCATCAGTACCCATGAAACTCCCATGGCATACTTTCCATTTCTACTAAAAATTGTAAAAGTGTGGGGCGGCTTCAGAATGACCATTCTTGCACCAACAAATAGATAGGGATTTTGGCCTTTCTACAACAAGGGTTTTAATTTAGACTTTCTGTTCATAGGAGTTGATCCATCGAGGCAAGAGACCATTGTTTCCCTTCTCGTCAAAACCAACCGCATGATACTAGCCTTTGTTCCAGCACCCACTTTTATATCCTGATTGGAAATACACTTGACTTTAGTGTGTTATCGGTTGGGTCATTCCCTTGGGTGAGTACTTTTTCCCTAAGGTAGGCCCTCTAAGATAAACAAAATCGAGCAAACATATCTATAACTCGATCGATCTTTGTTGAAAAACAAAGAGAGAATACACGCGATAGGTTTGACTCACACTCACAAGATGTTTTGTTCAATTCTAGTTCCCAAAATGAAGTGTGGAGGCAATTACTTTATCCCAACCTAAGACCACCAAAAATCCTTTTGATTCTCAAGATCATCGTGAGGCACGAGAGAAGCGCATACGTCTTTTCAATGGTGTTATTTTTCTCGTAAGAAATCATAAAACAAAGTAGCACATGTTCATTTTAAGACCCATAAAGCAATAATGACTTCTTTTTAAGCACCAAAGGAAATGATAAAAAATTTCCTTGTTCCATTGTTAAATCCGAAAACCAACTCTAGTAAGCTTGTGTCCTAAAGTTCATTTAAAGCCCTTTTGTAATAAGAAATTGAAGTGTTCGTTTTAGAGCCCAAAAGGAATCTAGTAGGTCCTAAGCACGAAAGATAACAAATTTTCTTTAAGAGAAATAGTGAATTCTCTAAGAGTGTTAAACAAACACTAAAGTGTTCAAAAACACTTGGTATCATGAAATGATGTCATTATGCTTCATTTTTCTTTCACCTTTGATCAAGTCAACCTACAAGAAAACCAATCAAACCTGCAAAATAGAATTCAGGAAATCAAACAACAAATCCAAATGATCAAAATTGAAAAAGGCACATGTCATAAAAATTTGAATTTGAATTTTTACTTTCCCTCAGTGGTGGAGTCTACACAGGTGGTGCAGTTTAAAATTTCTAGTGGTGCTATATAGTGTTGCTTACTAGTTAGTGTCACTTTGCAGCAGGGACAGAGAGCATGAAGGCATTGCTATTTCAACCAATGGTGGAGTTTGAAATTTGGAAAGATTCCAGCATGTGAAAAAGACTCAGCGGTGCACTTTGGAAATTGGTATCTTGGGCAGGAAACAAAAAGTGTCAGAGTTTGGAATTTGTAGCAGTGTGATATAGCGACATTGGAGTCCTAGTGGTTCTAAACTGCGATGCTAGTCTACTAGCAGTGAAGTTCTCTGTAGAGACACAAAACACAAAAAAGCATAGACTTTGGTGAAAAAACATGATTAGAACTTCTGGTATGCCCTCCTTCTAGCGCCAAAATGTGAACCAAGATTCCAAACCTTCATAAACACAAGAAACAAACACATTATTAGATCAAATGCAAGTTAGTATCATGATTCCCCAAGAAATCCATTTGAATTGTAAGAGAAAAGGAATGAAATGAAGAACATAAATAAGCATAAACCAAAGATATCAAATCCTATTCAAATACAAAGCAAACTAATCATCTCTTGGGGGAGTTGGTGCCAATTTGATGTGTAAATTGGCCCTTTCCTAACTCCTATGCAATCCTTGGTGATTTGATGAAGATGTGATCTACTTTGTTGAAGATTGAAGTGTGCTCCAAGATAAAAATCTGCATAACCTAGCTAAAACTTTGATGAAATGGATGAGAATTGCTATGGATTTGAGTATAACTTTGCTCAAATTTTGGATGATAAGATGAGGAATGAGACCTCTTATTTATAGAATTACAAGTTGGAGAATTTCCCAAATGAAACAATGTGGGACTAAAATTCAACCAATGGCAAGGTGCAACTTGTCAAGATGAGAATGGATGAGGGATGTGCACATTTTGATGAATGTTCCCATAAATGCAATTAGGTGATATTTGAAATTAGTGAAATGACATGTAAGATGGAAAAGGAATGCCCTAAATTCCACTTGGCTCAATGCAACTTAAATAAAATAAATGTCTTGTTGGAACCCCAGACAAAGTCCACATGGATTTGAATTCAAATTTGAGAGAATATTCCTCCATTATGCCATGTTGAGAGAAAATAGGGATTTAATAAATGAATTAAATCTATTTTCATGCGCAAGTGGCAAAAGCTAGAGGATGGGACATGAATTAGGATTAAATTAATCAAAGGTTAATTAATTTAATAGGAGATTAGATGATGTGACAATTTTGACTTAGATTTATGGGTTTATTTAAATCAAAGATGAGAAGAATGTGATTTTAAACTTAGTTAAATAAAATATTTTGCTTTATTTAACTAAAGGGGATGGTTGGTTAGATTAAATTAAACAAGGTTTAATTTATTTAATTTAATAGATGGACCTTAGAGATTTAATCAATTAAAGGGAATTATTTAATTAAATATGGACATAGAGTTAATTAGATCAGATGTATTAATTTAATTAACAAGAGAGAAAGACTTAATTAGATAAAATGATTTGTTTAATTAAGAGAGGAAAATTGATGAATTTAATCAAATAAAGGTATTTGATTAAATGGTTAGACTGAGGGGTGATTAGAGATGAAATAGTGTTAATAATTGGGATCAAGCATGTCGGTATATTTTCCATGACTACAATTCCAAACTTTTGTAAGGCAATGAGCCTTTCTATTTTTGAGCAGTGAGCTCTAGGTAGTGTACCCAAATGCAAGTGCATTCCCATTTTGTAAACATCTTTTTGAGTATACTCAAATTATATTGTGGATTGGCCATCCACCGTGGTTTTTCCCCTAACAGGGTTTCCATGTAAAAATCCTTGTGTTATGGTGTTGTGGTTGCTTGATTTATGTTCATGCATATTTCTTTTGGTTGAATGTTATAAGTGCTTTGAAGATCAGATTAATAAAGTTAAAAATTGCACAACACTGATTCACCCCCCCTCTCAGTGTTGCTTGATTCCAACATTCTTGAAATTGAACATTCCATGATTACAAAGAAGTTATGTGTTTTGAAAAACAATTGAATTGAATTTGGTTATTAAAACACTGATTCACCCCCCATTTCAGTGTTTTATGTACTCCAATAGTGTTTCATCTAGATCTACCTCAAGTTGTTAAGCTTCTTCCAAGGAATCATATCTCTTATACCAATTGTTAGACACATAGGACAACTAAGAGGGCGAATGTGAATCGATTATACATTAAAACATTTAAACCCTCATGAATCTTAAAACCCTTATTAAGCATTAGCGTGAATGTAAACAAGTGAAACATCAACACATCAACAACCATACACAATAGAACACCAAATTTACATGAAAAACCCTAATTTGGGAAAATCCACGATGAGTATTAACTCGCTTATATATGAATAGCAACACCAAATACAATAGGCTCACTATCAGAAGGGCTCACTACCCAGAAGAAAAGAATGGGTCTCTACCCAAAGGACTCACTATCTAGAATAGAAGCGTAGAATACTACTATTACAAGGAGGTTCACTATCTCAAAGCAATAGGAAGATCCACCACAACAACTCTACACCATCCACAACCTTTGGCTCAGTATCTCTAGCAACTTTAGGAACACTAAAAATGTAGACACCTTATGCTCACTGCATCTGGGAGCCTTAAGCATTTAAGCTCAGACTCAAATAACAACACTTGATCACATTCACATCTATTATTTTCCACACATCTCCAAAAATTAACCTTGCTTATATATCCTATGCAACCTCATAAGAAATTTTTTAGGTTGGCCTCAATGAAACGTATGCACATCAAACATGCAACCAACAAATAGGGTGACACTCAACACATTCACGGTGGAAAGAAGTGAAGGAATAGGACACCAAGGGTTAATTAGGACCCAAATCTACACCAACACACTTCAACATGATTTCACAAGCCACGAAGCACATCCACAAGTAATGATAACATGCCAATTCGGCCAAACTTGTATTAATGCTACTAAACAATCAATTCACTCTTCACCGGGTCCAAAAATATCCTATAGACCATGAAGCAACATCACACAACATCCAAAATATTCCAACACCATTAGAATATTCAGCAACACTATCGTAGCCACCTAATACTAAGAATACTATCATCCTATGTAGCCAACAACATTGCCATAGACATACAACTCACTATCCAACCTTGCAAAAAAATTGAACACACAACACTCCATAGGAAGGTAGGTACAAAAAATAATAGAATGTTCCCAAATCCGCAAGGCAAGAAACCTTAATGAGCAGAAATGTGAAACAATTCCATTTCTCCCAGAGAACCTTCTTCATAGTCCAAGATATTTTCAAACACAACTTCCACTACCACATGATCTAGAACCTAAAATTTTTGATATAACACCTCTCAACACCTTTGATCATGTCATCCAAACCATACAAGCATATCTTCAACCACGAAGGAATGCAGAGCATAATGTAGAACACAACTCTACCACCTTGTACACTCTTTTATACAATTTTCTCAAAAGCACTTAGAAACCAAGTGAACCAGCTACATCAACAACATCAAAAACACCTTCTCATCAACACCACACTAGATATTGCAACAAACTCCCCATCTGCAACACCAACAATCTCCCTATCTACAACACTTGATCAACACCAAACTAGAGGTTGACATAGGTTTATATCAATGAAAAAACTAAAGACAACATAGTGCAACAATCTCAATCTCCTTGTTGACATCAATTATAGCACTACAACAATCCCCAACAAGATCACCAATCCAGATTATATACGTTCTCCAATTTTTCCATAGATATTTCTCTAAAAGAACTACTAACTCATTCAAATGAAGTTAGAAAATTATGGCATGAGTTGTTTGGTCATCTTAACTATCACTATCTTAAGCAACTATTTTAACCTAATATGGTCAAGGGATTACCTAAGGTAAATTTTCAAAAGGGCTTTTGTGAAGGTTGTGCACATAGCAAACATCTAGAAGCAAATTTTGACAAAGACAAATTATGGAGGGTAACACAAGTTTTAGAACTTGTTCATAGTGATGTTTCAGGGGCTTTTCGCCATCCATATTTTACAAAGGCTAGATATGTTCTCACCTTTATTAATGATTTCTCACATTCTACATGGGTGTACTTCCTTAGGAAGAAAATAGAAGTGTTTGAATCTTTTCAAGATTTCAAAGCTCTAGACAAAAAACAATCAGGGAAAGTCATCAAGGTTCTTTGAATAGATAATGGGGATGATAATGTTAACAACCATTTTTAGCAATTTTGAATATTAGAGGGGATAGATCTATAACACACAATTTCTTGTATCCCCCCAACAAAATGGTGTTGTAGAGCAGAAAAATAGATCTTTAAAAGAGATAGCTAATTGCATAATTCACTCTAAGAGCCTCACACCATCATATTGGGTAGAAGCAGTCAACTATACATGTTACATACAAAATAGAGTTCCCCATAAATCCTTGAAGGGTATCACTAACTGTGAATCTTGGAAAGGATAGAAACCAACAATTGAACATTTCAGAGTTTTTGGCTCCCATGCGATAGCATCCATTCCAAAATAACATCGCAAGGCTATGGATCCACAATCCAAACCTTGCATCTTTGTTGGATATCTAGATGGTATAAAAGGTTATTTCCTACTCCACCCTATCACACATGAGTTTTTTATTGAGAGAAGTTGTAAGTTTCAAGAAGCATCTCTTGAAACTATAGTTAACACTGTACAACATATTGTGGAATCACTAGATCCTAATTATAGTACTGATGATTCAAATCATTCTTAGAAAATTCCTAGAACAATGTCTTCTTCTTCCAGTTATCACAGTGATGATAGTGATGAGGATTCATCTTCATCTAGTTCACGGATTGTATTGGAAGTTGATATTTCTACACCAGACTCACCCACATCTCACACTCTACATAAGGCAGATACAGGGGTACAAGATCCAGCAAATGACAGACAACGACAAGCTTATTTTCAAGGGGGGCCACATGCCTTTTTGCTTCAATTTCTAATCCAAAAAAAATCAAAGAGGCATCAAGCATACCAAAGTGGGATATTGCTATTGATGAGGAATATGATTCCTTGACTAGAAATCAAAATTGGAATTTGACTTCACTTCCTAAGGGAAGGAAGATAGTTCAATGTAGGATATAACGAACTAAATTTTTAGTAGATGGTTTAGTTGATAAGTACAAAGCGTAGTTGGTTGCCAAAGGTTTTTTATAATTTTTAGGCATTGACTATACCAAAATTTTGCACCAGTTGCTAAGATGACTTCCATTCAACTCACACTAGCTATAGTCATAGCACATGGATGGGATGTACATCAGATGGATGTGAAGAGTGCATTTCTTCACAGAGACCTTGAGGAGGAAATCTACATGGACCAACCACCAAGGCTTGTTCAGGATTCATCCTTAGTTTGTAGACTTAGGAAATCTCTCTATGGCCTCAAACAAGATCCTAGAGCTTGGTATGCCAAGATGGATTCATGCCTCCTATCTTTGAGTTTTACTAGGTGCCATTCTAATCCTAATGTGTATCTATTGCAATAGGATGATTCAATTTTGATATTGGTTCTCTATGTTGATGATCTTTTGATTATCGAGAGTACTTCATCTACCATTACAATAGTGAAGGCATCACTTTAGGAAAGATTTGACATGACAGAACTGGTTTTATTATACTACTTCCTTGGCATTGAGATTTCACAATCTGTTTCAAGGATCACTCTAGCACTGTAACCTAGAAGTATACTCTTGATCTACTTGAATGGTTTCACATGACTACTTGCAAACCATTTTTGACTCCCTTTCTATCTAGAGTTAAGCTTGAGACTTATTGTACTACATCATTGGTTGATGTTACATTATACCAACAACTGGTTGGTAGTCTTATATACTTGACTCATACTAGGCTAGACATTTCCTATGCAATAGGCATGGTTTTGAGATTTATGCAAGAACCACATGAGCTACATTGGAAAGTAGTTAAGAGGATCCTTCTTTACCAAGTCATGGCACTCTTGGGTTTGGGATTCATTATAGAGTTACTTCTTCAGTTGACTTGGTTTGTTTTACATATTAATATTGGACTAGTGACACTGAGCATCACAAATCCACTTCAGGTTACAATTTTTCACTTGGTTTAGGTCCTATTAGTTGTTCTAGCAAGAAGAATAATGCTATTGCTATATAATCCACAAAGGTAGAGTTCACGGGGATGCTAACTAAGCTACTGAGGCCATATGGCTTCAAGGAATTCCTTTTGAGTTTGGTATTCCTTTCAAGCAACCTACAATCATCTATTGTGACAACAAAAGTACTATTAAGATATGTAAGAATTTGGTTCAACATCAGCGAACCAAACACATTGAGATTCATAAGCATTGGGTGAAGCCACAATAGTGGTTTACAATTTGATGGAGGAAGGAAAACTAAGAAAAAATGACCCCATGGCAAAAAAAATGTTTTTAGGGGTTCGAATGAACCTACAAGTTTGACCGAACCAAAAAAGGGTTCGACCAAACTAGTGTTCGAGCGAACCCATTAATTACTGGGCCTACATTTCCTGCCCAAAAAACAAAATAAAAATGCATATTGAAGGGGGTTCGAATGAACCCTGGTTCACTCAAACCCTTGGGGGTTCTCTAGAACCCCCCTAGTTCTAGCGAACCCCCCTTTTCCTTGATTTTTGAAATTGTTCACAAAAAAACCTAATTTTTAACACTTCGAAGCTCGGTTGAGGATGAAAATGGAGGAGTCTTCAAAAACCCAACTAGAATAGGTAGTCCTCAGAATGAGCTATCCAACAAATATAATTTTAATATGTTTTAATTTTATTATGTATTTGTTTTTTTAGTTTTATTAAACATAGGTTTTTCATCGAAAATGAAGGTCTTTGTTATGCACATGTGAAAAAATAGCAGATTATCAAAAAAAATAATTGAAAAATATGAGTGCACCAAATATTGAAGTCCTTGATCCAACACAAAAAAAAAAAATGAATTTTGATATATAGAAAAAAAGTTAGGCATTATATGGTTGCGCTATGTCTGAATTGTAATTAGTTTGACTTCGAAACTTGATTAAAGAAAAATATTCAATAAAAAGCTATCTAACCAAGTGGAAGCACTAGATATCAGAGTTACAAATCTAAATCGAAAGAATTAGAATTTTATCCTTTATTGAAAAAAATTTATGCGTTATACGGTGTGCATCACTTTTTAAAAATGTTGTTTTCTAAAAAAAACCAATTTTCGTGGGAGATGGAAAAAGAAGTGCAATCTGATTCCAAAAAAATTGAAAAAAATATTTGTAGAATCTACAGATAAAATGTGACGAGACTCTAGTTTGCATCATCTTCAAATTCCTCACGATTTAGCCGCTATAGGTGCCCGAATGTGAAGATTTAGTTTAAAATAATAATTTAAGTGTTTAGTTTGGCCAAAAATTGTAAACCACTATTGTGGGATCACCCCATTATATTCAAGAGTTGATTCATGGATAGATCATTGACTTAGTCATTTTCCAGTCTTCAATGCAGATTGGTGGCATCTTCACCAAACCCTTTACTAAGAGCAAGTTCATACATCTATAAGATCTTCTTGGTGTGCGATCTACATTAGCAACAACATCATCCTTGGGGGGGGTTTCTATTCTTCTCCTCTTCTTCTCTCTTTTTGGAGGATAGTTTTTTTCCCACTGGGTTTTCTATCTTACTCCATTTTTTAGAGAGATTGCATTATACATGAGTATCTTATCAGTCTTCATGGTTGAGACTCGTTTCTCTTGCATTGTACATGGGTACCTCACCAAGCTAGTAGTTGGGACCCATTTCATTCATGCCCACCTAAGCTATGCTTAAGGGGGTGTTAGTGTATATATTTTATGCATACACTTAAGCTTACTTAAGCCTACTTAGGTGTACATTTACACTTGACACTTGTTCATGCGATGTGTCAATTTGGTTAGGAGTTTCATAGAGGTGTCGACTTAGTTTCGACACCTCACACTAATTTAGTGGCAAGCCACTCACCACCACCCCATCTGTGAGGAGTCCTATCCTTATTTTGTGGAATGGTGGTTGTCTTTCTTCTTCTATATATTTACATCTCTTTTTCCTAATATATTTGGTCGACTATTATGCAATATTATTTCATTGTGTTTTCTATTTATCTTTGTGATTCGTTGGTTTTCACATTATATTCACACTCTAATTTATTATATCAATTAGCAACACCAAACCAAAGAAAATAGGAGAGAAGACTATGGGTCTGATGACGACATATTATAACCCTAAACCATATGAGTTATCAAAATATTCATCCACTATATAATATTTTAACTTGAGGAATAAGCATGTTGGAAGTCTTATATCTTCTTATAAGGCTCTACAAAAAGCTATCCAACATACCCTTTAGCTAACACTTGCAACCTATGAGGAGAGGTATGCTCCTCTATCTATGAAAGTAAAGATAAGATATAATTTTTCTCTTAATAACCTACTTTGATCACCATGGACGGTCAAATTTATAGATGAAATGACACAAAATCATAAACATGAATAAATTTTAGATATCATCTTATTCTTATTCTAGTAACAGTTAGTACATGTTAAATATACTCAATAATAGAGAGAAGTGTAAGGGAAATTAAGGACACATATTTTATGAATTATACAACACCATTTTGAATGGGATTAATAAAAAGAAAGTGCAAGAGACAACAAGAAGGAGACAAGAATCTTCCTAGTCATGCAAAGCTAGACCTATAGGAGGGCCTAAAAAACCTTAGGCATAAGGGAGTGAAGTAACCTCAAGAAATTCCTATAAAAATTAGTCATTTCCCCTTAATTCTAGTCCCTTCATATGTGAAATAAATAATAGAGAATTATTATTGAGTTGAAGTAAGAATACAATGTGTCTTTTAGTTAGAGTTTCATATCTTATGAAAGTTGAATTATAGGAACAAAAGTTATGATAATTGAAAATTGAAAATTTCTATGAAGATGGAAACATGTTGTCTAGGGTGTTGAAAACCACCATCTTTAGATATTCTTAGCTACCTCTAGAACGCTTTCAAAATTTACTTTTGGAACTACTTTGGACTATAACTCTCAACTATTACTTTCAAAATGTGTATTTTATTTAATTATGCATGCATGCAAAGTGGCAAACATAACTTCTTGGGGTTGTGTCAACTCAAGCCACTAGGTATTAGATGAGATGTAGTTAATTGTTGATTAGGGTATGCTTGAAGTATGTTGTTGATTGGATGGGTTGGATGACAAAATTTTGGGTATGGCTAATTGATTTCAAGAGGCAAGTTAAGTGGAGGTTGCCTATGCTTTCATTTAGACTTAACAATAACCCTATAGACCTATAAACCTCTATCAATACCAACCTATTTTTTTAGTACATTGATTTGATCAATGATGAGAGGGATTAGAGTAAAATAAAATATTAACTACCTCAATCCCATATTTCAATGTTTAATTGTACATAATCTACTTTTGATTGTTTCAAAGTAAGAAAAACACAGATTTTTGTATGAGTATTTATGAATATATAATTTTTTAGAATTCTAGTTTTAATGTTAGAATTTATTTTTTCTTATTAATGATTGACTAGACTTTTTAGTTTTCTCATGAAGAGAAGAAAAAGAGCAATAAAAATAATAAAGACCATGTTGCCCCTGTTCGACCCACCTGAGTAATTGTTTATTGTGGTGGCCACCAACTCAACGAACACCACCTGACTCTCGTTTTCGTTACAAACGCGTTTTGGGTGTTGAGCAAATATTGGCTCTGAAAATAAATTCGTCTAGAAGTTTCAGCTGTAGCAAATGGTCGCTTAGTAAATTCATCCATATCTTTCACCAACAAGAAATATGAACATAAAAATGGTATCCTCCATCCTACCTGCGTTACGCTGGCAGTTATCAATCTGCAGCAAAAGTCGCTTAATTTAAGGCTTGTAACTCTTAACCAAACCAGCACCATTTAAGATAAAGCAGCAATCAATTGCAATCTAATTAAATGGATGTGGTGTCGGAGGAGGGCTAGCATGTCTTACCTTCCTAACAAGATAATGTTTCCATCACAAAATTAATGGAGCTATACACGATGTTATCAGAAATAAATGATTGTTATCTGGTTTTAAAAAGGTAATTTTCGTAGTTATTGGTTCACAATTTTTTTATTTTTTTTAGTATAAATAGTTCATTTAGTGTATTCATTGTATTTAGGTGATGTTTATATGGTTAAAGCATTGAAACTTCCAAGAAGATTATTTATCCTAGTATTACTCGGCTTCAAGTTAGTTTAATTATGAAGTTTCTTCCAAAATTAAGCTCACTTAATTTCTATTTCATATCATCTAGATGTTATGCATTATGAACCATTCATTATAAAGTCTATTTAGTTCATTCATTGACAAGTAGGAGATATTTTTTCATGGTGCATCAAAATATGATATTTTTGGTAGTGTGTCAAAATATATGTTTTGATAAATTCAATTACATAGTTTTCTAGTCAAATTCATAGACCTATATTTCATGAGTAGTAGTTCATATGAACCCATCTCTAATGAGCATAAATGGTCCATTTAGCACTTTTTGTATTTAGGTGATGCTTGGAGAGGTGAAGCATTAGGACTTCTTAAGAGGTCACCCATCATAGAATCACTGTGATTCAAATATACTTGAACATAGATTTTTCACTAAGATCGAGTCCACTTAGCATGTTATCTCATTTACAAAACCTTCAAGTGTCATGTCTTATGAACCATTCATTAAAGAGTCCTTTTAGCTTATCCATTGACAAGTAGAAGCTAACTTTGTAGTGTATCATATTATGGTGTCTTATCAAAATCCAAACTACATTGTTTTTTAGTCAAATTCATTGACCTATATTTCATGAGTAGTGGTTAGCACAAACCCGTCTCTTATAAAAATGAATTTAGAATTATTTTATTTAGTTAAAGAAATATAAATTTATAATTATTTTATTTACTTAAAGAGTTATTTTATTCTATTTTATTTTTGTATTAAATACATACATTAATACATACTTTATTTGTTTATTTAGGAATTATTTTATATTATTTATATAATTATAAATTAGGTAAAAGGGTTTTCTGAAAGGGTCCCAACCCTTATACAAATTAAAGTAGATGGAAAACAACATTCAATCAACAACACAATTGTAGCAAAGTTGCTTGAACACAAGTAACAACTACACAAATTGAACAATATTGATCCTAAACCTTGAAATTCTCACACCTTTGATGTGGGAATGTGACTGAGATACATGCTTTGGAAGACCTTTCTTCTTTCTATGGATAAGAGGAAACCTTCATCAAGATCCCAACTGAGGGTGACTCATGAGGAGAGGAGCACCAAAGAAAAGAAACTGGCAATCAAGAGGAAGTCACAACACTTACCAAAGTAGGCACAATATGACCATCCATAAAGAGAGGGGTAGGTTCCAAAGTAGGAGCAATAGGGGAAATAGGCACCATGGGGGAGAGGGGGCCTCCAAAACATTAATATCTAGAGCCACATAATCCTTTGAAATAGAACCATCATCAACCACATCCATAGTAAGATGTTCATGAAGTGTGTTCTTCCACCAAGAGGAAGCTCCTCAAGGCATTAAGGTGGGGGATAACAATTTCCAAACAACCCCATGAAAAAATGACGTTAGCAATAGAAGGGGATGCCTTCATAATCCAAAATCTAACTCCAAAAATGATCCTCCACTTGTAGGACAACTCTCATCAAATGAGCTTTGATAAGTCCAATTCCACTAAAATTCGAGCATAGGTGATGTGAGAAAAAATTATAATTGCATGATCCACCATAAGAAAATAACCCATAGAGTTCCTACTACCAACATACTATGATTCACACTAAAAATGAATAGAAAGATTTGAGATGTGAATCCAAACCGACATAACATTCAAGGTTTTGATGAGAGGATGAAAAGAAGAAGCCCATGGTTTTAGCAAGAGAACCTATTGACCCTAGAACCATGATCATCTCTCAAGAACAACATTCCAATAAAAAATTGAAGCAAAAACAACTACAAAATAACCCTTGTACAAGAATATTTCCATTTTCTCTAGTATTTTATTTTAAAAATTATCTTTAAAATTTTATGAAAAAATAATAATTTTCTTTGGATTTTAAAAAATAATGAAATTCATGTTTTAGTAATTATTTTATTTATTCTTAATTCTCTGGGTTAATTAATTATTAATACCAATAATCTCTTAACTAACTTAAATATATTAGTTGAGTTTAAAAAAAACAGGTGTATTTAATTTTTGATGTAATAAATGGATATTTAATTGTTGCTAAATATTTAAGTAGAGGTAGTGTTTGGTGAGAGTTTTTAGGAATAGTAACACAGGAACTTTTTTTTAGACTGCAAGAATTGGGTAGCCCCCCATGTAGTGCGTTGTGAGTTTAACATAAAAACTTGTGAGTTAATACACATTAGAATTATAAACCCAATGTTTATGCATTATTGGTAGATCTTAATTTAGCTTTTAGACTATACT
Organism: Sequoia sempervirens; assembly: GCA_007258455.2. Classification (NCBI taxonomy): domain Eukaryota; kingdom Viridiplantae; phylum Streptophyta; class Pinopsida; order Cupressales; family Cupressaceae; genus Sequoia; species Sequoia sempervirens. The sequence goes on from VDFB02281492.1 coordinate 522,812,825, forward strand.
TTGCTAAGCTCCATTACTTAAGCAATACAAAACCTAATTTTAGTGAATCAAAAGATCATAAAAGAAGAAGAGATGATGGTCGGTTGACTCTCTTTTTGGTCCTCTTATAATTTCTTTGTGTTTTTCCTCGTGCAACCCTTTTTTCTCGTCATTTCTTTCCTTTTTATGTAATTTTGATCTCAAACTACTCATTTTTTCTTTATGCTCTCTACTTCATTATGATATTATGATGATGCAAAAACCACTTACACAATCAAATTCAAAAACTATTCAACTATAACATTCCAACTTTCTATTTTATCAAACCCTAAACTCATATTAATTTAGTTTAATTAATTTTGTTTGACGTCTCATTTATCAAAACCTAAATTGGGTTCTCATAAATGCGGGTATAGACGTGTACATCCTACCTGAACCATGTCATTGTGTCTCCTAAAAGAAATAAATGACTCTACTCGCTCTCATGTGTTCGACAATTACAGGGAGAAAAGAGATAAGACAAAATCTGAAACATGGGTCAATGAGTTTGACTCGAAACTACACGGTTGAATCCTGATAGCAATATCATAATTTGACACGCTGTGGAAAATACCTCCTACTTATCAAGACAAAATCTGTCAAAATCTAATGTCAAATTCATAACTCTACCGTCAAACAGATGGATGACATTGTACAGCAGCTGGATCAGTTATTGCCTCTTCTTGATGTATTTCCTTGTATTAACTTCCCAATGGACCCCAAACCCACGGGTTTCCCGGCGACTTCTGAAATCGAAATCAAGAGGCTACATAAATGGGCCGTAAAATTACAGTCAACTCTATTAAATCCGTCATGGCTATAAACAGTCCTGTGTGTTTTCGCAGTCTTTATCCGCTGTTGGCCGTTCCGAGAACGCACAGGGGCGCCGATGACAGATCCTCCAAGGCGGCCCTACAGCACGAGGACGAGGAGGGCGTCGTGGGGATCAGACCGAGGAAAGATCTTATCAGAGTGGCCGGCGAAGGGCTGCGCGCCCATGTATTGCCCTTGGCCCCTCTGGTTCTCCCTTTCTTCCGAGCAGTTGAAATATTTGTGGTCTTTTCTGGCCGTGCATGTTGTGAAGATGGAGACCAAGGCGTTCCAGCATCTGTGCCTACATTCGGGAGGAAAGTCGGTGGTTAATGAGATCGCCAGGAGCCTCTATCTGAGCGAATATGTGACAGAGCCTGCTCTCATGACTCTTCATCGATTTGGGAAAACTTCCAGTAGCTCGGTGTGTTACGAACTGGCGTATTTTGGAGCGAAAGAGCGGATCAAGAAAAGGGATAAAGTTGGATGATTTATTTTGGGACGGGATTTTAGTGCAGCAGCATTGTTTGGAAGGCTCTCAAAGATCTCTCGCCCTCGCCCACCACCAATCTTTGGTTAGATTGTATTCATAGTTACCCTGTTAAAAGCTAGTTTCGCTTTTTACATCGAATGGAGTGTGTATCTATGCATGACATGACCTTGCTATTCTCTCCGCAATAGCAGAAGCAGCTTTATTTGTTATTGGTACATGATCTGGAAAGGCCAACAAAGAAAATTAAAGAGAAAGTACCCACATGTATACGTTGGTGCAAAGCCTATATATTATCTTTCTCTGCATCTATTAAATTGTTTTCCACACGAGTTTACATATAGAAATTTATATAAAATGTGAGTACGTGAGACAATAGAAACTGACAACGTTGGAACCTTCACTAATTCTGTAGAAAGTTAAACTAGCAATCGCACCTTTGTGTGCAATGGGTACGCCGAAGAGGTGTGGAAGGTCAATTAGGGAAAAAAAGGGTTTATTTTTTACATACATATGTGTAGTACATGAGGTCAATTTTTTTTTTATATTTTATTATTACTTCTATTACTATAATATATATATATATAAATAATTTTATGTATTAATTATTATATTCACCACATTAATCTCAGACTTAAGTAATTTACTATTTCTATTTATAAAATTTTCTATACATTTCTCTTCAACATATCTTTGGATTAGATGCCTTTACTAACTCAATAGAGGATTGTTGTAGAAATCAAGAGGCTTGAAAGCTATGACTAGGGTAGATATGAATCATATAACTAAATTAAATATAGTATATTATTATAAATTATTCATGTATTTAATTTAAATATAAGTATAATAAATAATATAATAATAAATAACGATCCTCTTAGGGGGTGGTGGGCCTAGCTTGATTGGCTAAAGCATCTTGTTGCAGCAAGAGGTCACGAGGTCTAAAAAAAAAAAAAACAATTCCTACAGTGTAAAAAAATTTATCATCATAGGAGTATTATTATATTTAAGCCTTATATATAAGGTCAGTCTAAAAAAAAATGATCATAGGAGTATTAATATATTTAAGCCTTATATATAATTAATATATATAATAAACTAACTATAATTATTATAAAGATGTAATTTTATAATATATAATATTAATATTATTACGATCATCATAGGAGTATTATTATATTTAAGCCTTATATATAAGGCCAGTCTAATAAAAACAATCATAGGAGTATTAATATATTTAAGCCTTATATATAATTAATATAAACTAACTATAATTATTATAGAGATGTAATTTTATAATATATAATATTAATATTATAAAAATCATCTAGAAGTATTATTATATTTAAGACTTATATATAATTAATATATATAATAAAATAACTATAATTATTATAGAGATGTTATTTTATAATATATAATATTAATATTAATAATATTAGTATCCCATTTGTGGCCAAACTAGCCATCATCTTGTAGGAGTATTATTATATTTTCCTACAGTCAAAAAAAAAAAGATCATTATAGGAGTATTATTATATTTAAGACTTATATATAATTAATATATATAATAAAATAACTATAATTATTATAGAGATGTTATTTTATAATATATAATATTAATATTATAGTTGTTAATATATATAATATATTTATTAACAATATATAACTTTAAGATGTAAAAAATATATAGTGTTAATAATATTATATAATAAATCATATAAGATGTGAGCCTTACCTGCACAATATAATATTATATTAGTATCCCAGCTGAGGTCAAACTGGAACCTAACTAGTTATTTTTTCACTTAATTGGTCCTCTTTGTTAATAAGTGAAGAAGCGTACAAGAATAGAAGATTAATAGAAAACACTGATGATTTCATAATGCAATGATATTGTATTAAACTTAGTATTAACAATAAGCACAAACCCTCATTATAAAAAATGGGGATGAACAAACTCATGCCACAAGAATAGGCAATCACATGCCATGGATTGAGGAGAGGACTCCTCATCCTGTAGTGGAGGCGAGTTGCTCTCCTCTATGCAAGGGAGAGGTGTTGAGAGGGATTGGACACCTCTCAAGTCACCTCAACAACCTTAACACCTCATGGGGAATGAGTCAATGATAAACTCCAACACCTAACTATAAAAATACAACACCATCATTGCTATAGCTTGGCATATCAAGAGAGGGCATAGCCCATGAAGTTCCAAGAGCTCTCTTTGTAGAGTAGAAAGGAGATACAAAAATAGAGTATTGAGGACCTAACTTAGAAAAAATTGATAGTATTAACTGATTATCTTTCTTATCAATACCACATTCTTTAAGTTGCAACCTTAAGAACTTGAACTTAGTAAAAAATTCTTGAAGAGAAGTAAAGATTCTTGGACTTAATGCTATGAGCTCATTTTCTAGCTCATGACCTCTAAATTCATCTATCTTGCCAAATATCTTATCAAGACCTTCCCAAATTTCATTGGGTGTTTTTAAGGACTGAATATGTGTTATCACAGAATCTAGTAACGCTCATTCCACGGATAACCCCCTACGAAACTTGTCCATTTCCTAGGATTCGTGAAGTTCAAGTACGCATAACAAAGTGATTTTCAAGGCACCTTGAAATGTGTTCCTAAGCCTCTAATAGTCAATTTGATCTTTCCCCCATGTTCGCCTCATGAAGACCTTCGAAATGAGATCCTTCGCGAAGTTTCACTGTCTGTATTTAGTGAATTACGAAAAATGCAGTGGCACTGAAAAAGTGCACTCCTGCCCTAAAGCCAAATTTGGCTAAGTAAGAAAAGTGCAAGGGCGCTAAAATTTAGCGCCCCTGCATGAAGTGAAATTTCAAAAAAGTGCAATAGCGCTAAATTTTAGCACCATTACACTTTCCTTCGCCACTTTAACTTTTTTATGGCTTTGGCACGTTTCTTCATGTTTTCGCGTTTTTCGTCAATCGTGCCACTTTTCGTGCCTAAATTTATTGCTCAACTTGAGTTAGGTTTTTAATTTTCCTTTTCACTTAAAGGTGTTTTAATTCGCCATTCTTCATTGTTATGATCTTTTGGCTTTCTTTTCTTCTTGCTGGGCGAGTTTTCTTCAAACTGCAAAAAATGTTTTTGAGGATTTCGCATTCTTCTCCAGCAATCTTCGCGTTTTGTCTTGGGTAAGTCGTTTCCTTGCTTTCTCTTCTTTTTCATTCATTTTTGTGTATGATCTAAGTTCTTCATATGAGTTTTAGCTTTGTATTTGTTTTACCATACGCATTTCTTTCTTCTCCATTCGTGTTTTTACTTCTACGCATTTTTGTTTTCTCTTATTTCTTCCCATTCGCGTTTTCTCTTCATTCGCTTTTCTTTTTTCCCTATGCGTGTTCTTCTCCATTCGCGCCTTTCATCTTATCCTCACACAATGCAAATTCTTAAGTTTCATTTTCATTGCATTCTCCGTCTTGCTTTTCTTTCAAACGTCTTTGCTGGTAATTTCCTTCATTGTCGCCTTGCATCATGTCTTTACACAATCACTTTGAAGAGATCTCTCGTTCTCAAAGAGGGTTTCTTTGTGAGATCTCTTGAACGTTTTTACAATAATGATGATGCGAATAACAGCTCTGTCCAAAGACAAACAAAATTGTCTTCAAAGTTTTCATGTTACAAACAAATACATTTGCCAAGCACGAGCGCCATTTCCTCGCATCCTTACATCTATTTTTCACTAAAAATGTGCTCAAATGCTGAAGCGCCAAAATTTAGCGCTATGACATGTTGAAACTTGTCAAATTTTCTAACTCTGAAGAAATATAAGGGTGCTAAAATTTAGCGCCCTTGCATCAAAAGTGAATTTCCTGAGATGTAAGGGCGCTGAATTTTGGCACCCTTTCACTTTCTCCAAGTTTTCACCAATCCTTTCCGAATGAGCTTCATTTTCGATCAGTACACTCCAAAGCCTTCTTTTTTCATCTTTGTGCATCTTTTTGCGTGCCTCATCATCCGCTCCATGCTTTCCCATCCTTGTTACTCATTTTGCGCTTTCCCATGTTTCCTAACAATTAATGCTTGTTCTGGCTAAACGGATTGCAGTCTCTTTTCAAAGATCGTCAAGTCAGGAGTGATCAGAGTTCCAGTTCTTTTTGATGACTGCTAGTAAGCCTCCGTCTTCTTCAAAAGCAAGAGCCAAGATGAAGTACAAATATCAAGGTGTCTATCTGCCGACTGTAGTGCTCTCCAAGGTCGAAGAGATAAAAGACACGGAGGTTGGTCATCAAGACTTGGATGATTTCGCAAAGCAAACAAAGATGAAGCCTCTTCCTGATTCAATGAGAGCGATCGTACACAGCAACCTCCACTTGGTGGCAATGTTTCCTACAGCTGCGCATAATACAGAGTTTGTTCTTCAGGTGGCATCTCACTACATCAGAGAAAGTAGGAGTGTGATTGATTCTTCCGAGCACGAGATTCTGAGACTCGACCCTAATTTCTTTGATATTGTCTTCAAGGTCCCTCATATGGAGAAATATATTGATATTTCTATATCAAAAGCACAGGAGATCTTTGATGCTGATCCCAATAAAGCTAAACAGTTGATAAACACTCAATGGTTAAAGAAGCCTAGATCATCTGTTTCCAGATGGCTGAAAGGACTCCTGCGAAGTGACATCAAAGATGACGTCAAAGATATGATCACATTTCTAAGCAGAGTGAAAGGCTTGCTGGAATCATCCACTTTTCATGATTGGATGTATAAATACATCAGGATCATAAGAAGGCAGAAGGTGCATATTGACTGGGGCAAAAAAATCAGTGACGAGATACACGAGCAGTTGATTAATGCTCCTTCTACATTGAAGTTCTACATGACTTCTTACCTGGTGTACGCGGCAACTGTAATGAGACAATTCCCAGGTCTATCTACAAAAGGGATTCGGATGATGGTGCCTGTGTACAGATATTTCTATCAATTGGAACTGAAGGAAAGTTTTCACCACTTCAGACGGGTCACTGATGCTTTCTTTGTGCCTTTACTCTTCAATTTTGATCCAGCTTTGGAAAGAAGAAGAGTATCTGATGAGGCTTATAAGGTGGTAAGTAAAGTTGGATGCATATTTCTTCAATTCCCAACGTTTACTTACTTGAGAGCAGGCTGCTACACTGGTTGTCCCTACATGCTACCACATTATCCTTCGGATAAGTGGGTTCTCTTGGAAACATGCAGATAGTTGATGTTAGTGCAAAAAGAACGAAGAAGCAACCACAAGCATGGATTCAAGTTCCCACTGACCATCGGCCGATATACTATCCAAACTGCACAAAAGGCTAAGTCTGTTTATGCTGAAATGCAGATCATGACCATCAATACCTACAGGTATAGGTTTGATTTTGACTACCGAGATGTCAGAAAAAAGTTGCAAAAGGGTCACCAACACAGGTACCATTTTGAGGACATCTGGGAAGATTGCAGAGATGAAGAAGCCATTCGCAAAATGGACTATTGCAGGTTGATTGTCCAAAAAATCAGAGATCTTGGTATTGCCGACCTACCAGAGGATTTTGAAGATCCAGGTGATATCATCAATGTTGTTTATGATGAGCAAGGCATTGCTAAAAGGCCGTTGCCTGCAATACAATGGTCTAGGAAAGAAGTTACCAGCATGAGAGAAAGGTTGAGACCAATCCTAGCCAACACAGAAGAATGGTTACATAAACATGGTTATGCAATGAAAAGTTTCAGAACAGACTCAAAAGGAGAGGAATCTGAAGCAGAAGCTCGCCAACAGCAAGAACTCCGCGACAAAAATAAATCAACGGTCGTTCCCATTTCTTCACGAAGAGGTCCTAAGATCAAGTTCACTATTGGCAAGAAGGATACTCAGTCCATCCTAGAGACGGTAATCACGAAATCTAATCCATCTCACTCTAAAGGTAAAAGCCTATTCTAGAGGAGATAGATTCCGATGAAGAAGAAACTTCAAGTGACCAATCCGCTGAAGATGAAGATTCAGCAGAAGTAGACTCCGATGCAGAAGAGGTTTCTGAAAGCGGGCAAGAGTCTGATGAAGATTCTGAAGAAGGATCTGAAGGTGATTTTGAAGGTGAACCAGAATCGGAGAGACAAGAGGGTGATCAACAAGAACCCGGGCATGATCAAGAAAGAACTACTTCTCCTCCTAAGAATGTAGTTGAGGAAATTCCCAGAACATCATCGCCTGTGACTTCAAATGTTCCTCATACCCCTCCAGATTCAAGAACTCCTCCACCTCTTGTTCCCTCGTCACCTATTCCTACCACATGCATTCTTGCAGTCGAGATATCCCCTATCCCTGCAGCATCAACCCAGCTTGATACTCCCTCAGTGACAAGCATCCATACGGTTGATCTACTGTCAAGCCCTCCATCGTCCATTCCTAACCTGTCTTCTCCAACGTATGATATCACTTTTGAAAATGAATTCAATCGTTTCATGAATGAGTCAATGCGTGATCAGCTCAATGTGTCAACTACAGGAGCGATGATGACAGACACTTCTCCAATTGTCATGATACCTATGGTAAGTTCAGATGTGACAATAACTTCAGAAGTAGCAATGGCGACTGAATTGACAGTAAATCTAGAAGTTCACACTTCTTTTCTTCCTCCTTGGCTAATATCTCAAGTGTCGAAGCGTAAAAAGCAAATAATTTCTCTGGAGGAGCTCGACCTCGAATAGATAGTCCTTCCAAAAGCCAAAGGGAAGAAAAAGGCAAAGGTATACTCAAGGCTAAACGTTGATAAGTCTAGCCACAAGTATGCTGAAATTGGCATACCACCAAATGAAGAAGGTGATGTCAATATGGAAGACTACACGGTAACAAAGGTCCAGCTTGGCAAGGTTACCAATGAAAGTGAAAAAGCCAATGCGCAAGTCACTTTGGATATCTTGGCTAGAAGGCTAGATAAAGTAGAGCAAGCTCATAACATGTACAAACAGAGGGCAGAGCATTATGCCATTGTTGTAAAGAGACTTGCAGGTTCTCCAAGTAATGCACAACCGCTGACAGTGGTAAATATTGAAGACCCAGCTGTCAAGAAAGCTGAGAAGTTCGCCTCCAAAGGCAGGGTGTTATATGATTTTGTTGAGAAGATCATCGAACACGGATCTCAAATTATATTGGCTGCGGATGAGAAAACTACCTTGTTGGCCAAGCTCACCACAGAGCTTGATAAAGAAAAAAGTGTACTTTCCCAGGAGCGTAGAGACATGGAAAAATGCCTGTTGTCATGGTCAGAAATGAAACAGGTAAAGCTCAGCAAATTGGTGGAGGTCGGGGTAATTCCTGACAAAGAAAAGTTTGTTGAGGTAAGAGAATCTCTGAAACACAGAATTCAAGTGGTTCAATCTCTTACAGAAGATCTTCACCAAGTACAGGAAGATGTCGACGGGCATCGCGTCATTCTTGAAAAAGGTATCAAAGAGTTGCCTGGTCAACTTCTTGAGGAAAATCGTATCTTCCTGTCGGCCACAGAAATATCCCAGATCTTCAAGGAAGCCATCATGAATTTGATTGACAATTCAAACTTCTCAGAAGCTTCACTGAACATCATTTGTGATACAAGGCTCACATTGGACAACCTGAAGACGCATCTTGACAGGTGCAAAAAGGTTCACTCATCTGCCATGAGATCGATCACAAGAATTCACACCATTGTGGATTACACCGTTGGTCCAGATGAGAAGTTCGTGCAGGAGACTAGGAGGAAATTTGAAGACTTCCCAATGCAAAGAAACATGAAGCAGCCCCCTATTCTCCAGTGTTAGACATTTCCGGTGCATCCCATTATGCATCTTGTAAATATTTCTCGACATTTTCGAATGTCTTTTTGTAAATTGTAATTACACCAAGCTCGAAGATGTAATATTTTGAAAACAAATTACACTTTGACTTTGGTCAAAGTTAAGTGAGATCTCCTAAAATCGCTCACCTAACTTTCCCTGATTTCCTCAATCTATTTCTTTCTTTTTCTCATCCCTCTTTCTATATAATGTGAGGGATTTTCATTGTAAATTATCCTTTAGTGTTTTGCAACGAAGTGCTACCCTTTTTGAAGCAAATTTGTGAAACTTTGCGTTCATGCTTTGTGAATGAAATTCGATTAATAAAGAAGAGGATTGCAAGCCAAACTTTGCGTTGGATTCGATACTTCTGTGAGTTGATCTTATTTGGTGGTGATTAGCTTGAAGAATCTGAAGGACTCTAAGTAGTTTATGTAAACTTTGTTTTACATTTATTATTTAGATTGCATTTGTATTTCTGTTTATCATTTGGTTGAATGATCTACAAGACTTTGTGCTTGTAATCGTTCATGCTCTTGCATGTTTTGGTTGAATGATCTACAAGACTTTGTGCTTGTAATTATTCATACTCTTGGATACTTTTGTCGAAGGATCTACAAGACTTTGTGCTTGTAATCGTTTGTGCTCTTTGATACTTTTGTTGGATGATCTACAAGACTTTGTGCTTGTAATCGTTCATGTTGTTCGAGGAATTGATGCGTCTAAGATGACTTTGTGCTTCTAACGTGACAAATGATACATTTGCACAGATCCAACATTGATAAAGCTACGAAACAACTTTGTGCCTTCGTGAGCTTTCCCTTTTTACTTTATTTGTTTATTATTAATCACTTCTGGTATCTCTACGCTTCACTTTGACGAGATAGAGGTATTGGTATTACTGCTAGTTGTTAGTTTAAGGTTATCAAGAATTGTGAACTTCTAACGGTGAAGCATTGTAAACATCTTCTCTAAAAAAAGAGAGAAGGATGAATGTAACACACCCCCCCGATTCCGTAAGTTTTGTGTACATTTTGTAATTACTTGTTTGATTTACTATCGCTTCTGTTAGCAGTAAGAAGGGCGCCTCCCCTTTACGAGAGGAGAGATTCACATCTCACATAGCTGTGGCTGAAGTCCAAGTTGTGTAATCTATCGAAAAGCTGATTACATAATTTTCACCCAACATTTTTTTGGTGACTCTGCTGGGGAAACGACATACGCAATCTGAGCCTCACGCTTCTGATTGAAGTAGATAAGTTTCTTTTTTCTTGTTGTTCTTTTGTATATTGTTAACTCTATAACATCCTTTGTATTCAAATCTACATTCTGGCAGACGGAATATATACAAGAGGATTGAGGGCTCAAGGAATAACAGATCCACTCTTTGAAGAGTTGTTGCAACACGACTTTCCATTTACTCTTCCATGAGCAAGGTCACCACTGCAACGGGCTATAAGCTTCCCTCCACGTAGCCAAAGATCTCCTATCCCAAGTGTTTGGTCAGTTTATCGCAGGTGTCATGTTCAAGTACCTGTTGTGCAACCAGTCATGGCCACACCACCTACAGGACCATGGGGAAATGCTTTTGGTCCCCTCCGTTTGACTCTGCCTTTGCACGAACTGCCACGTGTATCCAGGAAGCATCTTCTGAAATTTCAAGGTGATGGCAAGCAACACCCCGATGAGCATATATCCGCATTCTACATCGTATGCGGCGTTCTTGGCATTGAGCACGAAGATGTTTCTGTAAGATTGTTCATTGAATCCCTTCAAGGGGTTGCAGCCGCATGGTTCTCTACTCTTCCCAATGCCTCTATCACCAATTGGGCCACTCTTCGCACTAAATTTGAAGAAAGATTTAAGCCTGCTGAAGATTCACATGCTCTATTGGCGCAGCTCACCACCATGCGTAAAGAGGCTCATGAGCCTATGCACGAGTTTGTGGAAAAATTCAATAAATTGGTGACGCGGATCCCGAATGATGCAAGACCAACGAATCATAACCTAAAATACTTCTTCATCAACACTCAATTACCTAAGGTGAGTTCTTACTTACGTAGAGAAAATCTTGTTAACGTTGAAGCAGCACAGCAATTGGCTACCAGTCTGGAGGATGACATGATCCTTGCTGGAGAAATCAGGATGGGGACTAATGGAAATAAAAGGATGCAAGCCTCAGGATCTTCGGCGTCCAATGTTAGTACTCCCACTGCCAACTCAAATTTTATAGATCCCATGATCCAAAGGTTGGCAAATGAAGTTTTGTCTCTTAAGAAGCAAGTGTCAAACAACAACAATGGTAACAACTACAAGGACGTCCCTAGGAGGACTTTCCCTAATTATGCTGGCAACAAAAATCAGAATCGTCTCCCAGCACCTCCAGGAAGATTTGCTCTGGAAGCCCCGCCTGCTAACAATGCTGTCGGGTACTATGAGACTGAACAAGATGATTATCTCAGCCCGAATATCCTGAAGAAGAAAATGCCGACCTCTTCCAAGAAGAAGAAACTGAACCGGCTGGCGACTCCAAGATTAGCTATTTGTAAATGATGGAAGAAGAAGAAGAATAAGAAGATGACTTGGTGACTGACACTTACGCTGTTTTTACGCGACATCAACAAAATCAACTTGACAAAGCTCAAGCTGCTGCTGTTCCAGAAAAAGAGAAGCCGCCAGTAACGATTGCCAAAAGAGGATCTCCCCTCCCTTGGCAACCTAAGAAAGCAGCAAATCCACAAGTAAGTGCACCTCGTTCTCCTTCGTCAACTCCCGTTATTCCTAAAGCTAATCCTCCCGTTCCAAAGACCAATGTGCCTTTTGTGAAACCAATCAGTGAAGTTACGACTTCCAACTTACAAAGTTCTTTCCAGGATTTTGACATTATTGACCATGCTAAGAAGACCAAGGTTCAAATGTCCAAGGCTGAATACCTCAAAGCCAACCCCAACCAATTTGATAGGCTTGTCAAGTTCGTAAATGATAAAAAGATTTCCCCAAGTCGGGATACTCGTCCTGACATCCCAGTTACTCCTAAACCCAAAGTATCACAGAGTAACCTTGTATCTAATCCTCCAACCGCTTCCAGACGCATTGATCTATTTTTCATCTCCCTACTTGTAAATGGTTTCAAGCTGAGTAACTGTGTCATAGACTCTGGTGCATCTGACAATGTGATGCCCACCAAGGTGGCTACTGCGTTAGGCCCTGAAATGACCAAAACCTTCAGCCGTTGTTTTTCCATGGAGAATAAACAAGTGCCATTGATCAGTCAGATCAAAGATGCGCAATACGTATTTGCTGCATACCCGGAGAAGAAAATAAAGATGACGGTCCTCATGGCCGATGTACCAGCTTCGTACGGTATCCTCCTCGGATGCAATTTCTGCAAAGATGTTGGAGGAGAGCTAAGTATGGATATGTCTGAAGCAAGAATACCAGTAAAAGGTGTGATGCAAAAGCTGATTCTTGAAAAAGAATCAAAGTTTTCAGTTGTTGAGTCAGATGATCCCAGAGCTCAGATTTTGTTCGAATCATCGGGTGTGGGAACTTACTACCTACAGACAAATGAGGTAGGAGAATCCTCGACTCAAAACGAGTTAAAGAAAGATGATATTTCTTCAACTTCAAATGAGACGTCATATGGAGATTTGTCCATCTTCGATCATGAATCTTCGTCAGATGATGAAGTTTTGGACTTCGACACTATTCCAGTTGGTGATCCCAACAGTGTCTGGTTGCTCGAGTTTGATGGTAGCTGCTCTTCGACCGGCTCTGGAGCAGGAATGGTTTTCATTTCGCCATCGAGAAAGTTTTTCCCTTTCTCCTTCAAGCTGCAGTTTGATAACACCAATAACACTGCCGAGTATGAAGCCCTATTGTTGGGAATGCAAGTTGCGTTGAAGAAAGGTATAAAAAATCTTCATGCACAAGGTGATGCCGAGCTGATAGTATGTCAAGTAAGAAATCTCTATCAAACAAAAAATGAGAGACTCAAGCATTATCGTAATCTAGTATGGGATTCCATTGAGGAATTTGAAGCTTTTGATATCTCTGTTGTTCCCAGAGAATACAATACTAGAGCTGATTCCCTCGCAATCTCTGCCATGCTCTTGGTGCCACACAAAGACTTTCAAGGTTCTACTTACACCATAGAGTTGGTTTTCTGCCCAAGTGTACCTGATAATTCAGAGAACTGGTAGATTTTCAATGACGACCATCAAATTATCACCTTTCTTGAGAAAGCAGAGAATTTTGATGAGTTGTATTTTGAGGGCAGCGATTCTCTGCTTCGAGAATCCGTGTCCAATATAGATCTGGTCACAGGAAAGGAATATCTGCAACTCAAAGGGAATAAGATCCCCAAAGGATTGGTATCCTTGGAAAAGCTTTTTGACAAGCATGATCGCCACGTGAAGAAGCAACTCTCAGATTCTGACTCATCAAATGAAGTGGAACAGATTAATTTAGGAACTGAAGCCAATCCTAAGATGGTCAACACTGGAAAATGTTGCACGACTGAAGAAAGAAGACAGTTTGCTCAGCTACTGCAGGAGTACATTGACGTCTTGGCATATTCATATGACGATCTAAAATCATTTCGGCCTAAGGAAGTGCAACATGACATTCCTCTCAAGGTTGGAGCTTTGCCTTACAAACAAAAGCAGAGGCAGTACAATCCCAAGATCTCTGGAACGATTTTGGCGGAAGTTCAAAAGATGCTGAATGCACGTGTAATATTCCCTATCCACCATTTGACGTGGATAGCCAATATCGTCCCCGTTCATAAGAAGAATGGTGAAATCCACATTTGTGTAGATTTCAGAAATCTAAATCAATTGTCTCTCAAAGACAATTATCCACTTCCAGTGATGGATCAAGTTCTACAAAATGTAACTGGATCCGAGATGCTCTCCATGCTAGATAAATTTTTCGGTTATAATCAAATTGAAGTTAATTGACCAACACAAAACCGCTTTCACAACACCATGGGGAACCTTTGCGTATCGCAGGATGTCGTTTGGTTTGATCAACGCCGGCGCTACATTCCAACATGCCATGGATCTCGCTTTCCGCGACGTGATGGGCAAGTTCATTGTAGTGTACCTTGACGATCTTACGGTTTTCTCTAAGCAACGTCATGAACATTTCTACCACTTGAGGCAAACTCTAGAGAGATGCCATCAGCACGGCATTTCCCTCAATCCCAAAAAGTCAACTTTTGGGGTGACAGAAGGTAAACTTCTTGGTCACATTGTATCTGTTAAAGGAATCAAGATTGACTTGGAAAGAGTCAATGGAATCAAATCCCTCACTTTTCCGTCAAGCAAGAAAGCCGTTCATTCTTTCTTTGGCAAAGTAAACTTCTTAAGGAGGTTTCTCCTAGACTTTGTTGAAAAGACTCGTCACATTGTGAATGTGATGAAGGGTAACGCCACTTTTCATTGGACGGCAGAAGGCAAGGCAGTGTTCGATGACATCAAGGAGGCCATTGCTCGTGCGCCTGTGTTGGTTTTCCCTAACTACACCAAAGATTTTGTTATGTACAGTTATGCTTTTGAGCATACGCTATCAACAATTTTGGTGCAGGAAAATGATGAGGGTTTTGAATCCCCCATTGCATTCATGAGCTGCCCCCTGAAGAATTACGAATTGAAATATTCTCAGATGGAAAAGCATGCTTTTGCAATTGTAAAAGTCGTCAAGCATTTTCGGTTCTACATTCTAGGCAGTCATGTGAAATTTCTCGTCCCAGATTCGACTGTCAAGTCTATCCTCACACAACAAGAATTTGGAACAAAAAGAGGCAATTGGATTGCCAAGATCCAGGAATATGATCTGGAAATAAAACCCACTAAGCTGATACGTGGACATGGTCTTTGTCATCTTATAGCAGAAAATAATCCAGATAAAGAAATTTCAGGGGATGAAGAAGTCTCAGACGAAGAGGAGGTTGATCCCAGTACACTTCCAATGGTACTGTTTGTTAGCACCACTGACGAATGGTATTCCAACATTGCTCACTTCTTGACATACAGAGAATGTCCCAATCACTTGACTCCGAAGGAAAAGAGAACCGTCAAGCTGAAAGCAGCTAATTTTGTCTTATGGGACAACGGCTTGTATAAGCGTGCAATGGACGGGACATTTCTCAGATGTGTTGATAAAGAACAACAACAAAAGTTGTTGAAATCTTACCATGATTTGGCATGTGGTGGACATTTCTCAGCACCAGTAACCCCTCACAAAATCCTGAGAGCGAAGTATTACTGGCCCACACTTTTTCAGGACACATACTCTTGGGTGCGTAAGTGTGAATTGTGCCAACAATTTGTCGACTGTCCCAGGTTGGCATCTATGCCATTAAAACTTGTTGTGATTAATGAACCTTTCCAGAAATGGGGCATTGATTTCATAGGTGCAATTAATCCATCATCAAGTGTCGGACATATCTATGTTTTAACTGCTACGGATTATTTCACCAAATGGGTGGAAGCAATACCTACCAAGCGTGATACCGCCAGTAGGTGTGCAATTTCTTAAAGAAAATATTATTTCCGGTTCGGTGGCAACAAGATTGTTGCGGACAAATGCATACGCCTTCTCATCAGCGAGATCCGCAGTTTTTGTTTGAACCGGTATACTTTGTCACATTCTTAGGCTATTATCCGCAGGAGGTAATGGTCAGCGGAATCTAGTAACAAGAATAGAAATTTGCTATAATCCATGAGGCTGGTGGGCCGGAGAATCAACATTTGTAACGAGAGCGTTTGGTGCTGTGGGCGGGGCCAGAATAACTCCGAAGCGAGCAATCGGCATGTCTCCTTTTCAACTCTTGTACGGGTTGAATGCCGAGATTCCTATAACCTTGGAACTACCAGGCCTCAAGTTGGCTAAGGCCATCGAGGATGAGACGTTCGACAATTCTGTTGATAAGCGCATCATGTATCTCTCCGAATTGGAAGAGAATCGAGTTCAAGTGGCTGACCGCATTGCGGAACACCAGGCCAAGTGAAGAAGCTGTTTGACAAAAAAGCTAAGTCTCGAGAATTTCAAATTGGTGACCTCGTTCGCGGGATGGCTGGGTTGAACAAAACTGGACGGTGCGGACGTCTGGGACGGTGCGAACACGCTGCCGGTGGGCGGGCGGACGTCGCGTGGTGGAGTGTGCGGACGTGGTGGTAGCGCAAGCAAGGTGCGGGACCGGATGGATAAAGGTACTTGAATTTTGGAATTCTTCTCCCTTCGTTCTTTTCAAAAGAACAACCGAAGGAAGATCTCCAGCAGGAGCCAGCTGTTATCACGGAATCTAGCAGCACTTGTTCCACGGATAACCCCCTACGAAACTTGTCTGTTTCCTAGGATTTGTGAAGTTCAAGTATGCATAACGAAGTGATTTTCAAGGAACCTTGAAATGCGTTCCTAAGCCTCTAATATTCAATTCGATCTTTCCCCCATGTTCGCCTCGCGAAGACCTTCGAAACGAGATCCTTCACGAAGTTTCACTGTCTGTATTTAGTGAATTACGAAAAATGCAGTGGTACTGAAAAAGTGCGCTCCTACCCTGAAGCCAAATTTGGCTAAGTAAGAAAAGTGCAAGGGCGCTAAAATTTAGCACCCTAGCATGAAGTGAAATTTCAAAAAAGTGCAATAGCGCTAAATTTTAGCGCCATTACACTTTCCTTCACCACTTTAACTTTTTTATGGCTTTGGCACGTTTCTTCATGTTTTCGCGTTTTTTGTCAATCGTGCCACTTTTCATGCCTAAATTTATTGCTCGACTTGAGTTAGGTTTTTAATTTTCCTTTTCACTTAAAGGTGTTTTAATTCGCCATTCTTCATTGTTATGATCTTTTGGCTTTCTTTTCTTCTTGCTGGGCGAGTTTTCTTCAAACTGCAAAAAACGTTTTTGAGGATTTCGCATTCTTCTCCACCAATCTTCGCGTTTTGTCTTGGGTAAGTCATTTCCTTGCTTTCTCTTCTTTTTCATTCATTTTTGTGTATGATCTAAGTTCTTCATATGAGTTTTAGCTTTGTATTTGTTTTACCCTACGCGTTTCTTTCATCTCCATTCGCGTTTTTACTTCTACGTGTTTTTGTTTTCTCTTCTTTCTTCCCATTCGCGTTTTCTCTTCATTCGCTTTTCTTTTTTCCCTATGCGTGTTCTTCTCCATTCGTGCCTTTCATCTTATCCTCACACAATGCAAATTCTTGCATTTCATTTTCATTGCATTCTCCGTCTTGCTTTTCTTTCAAACGTCTTTGCTGGTAACTTCCTTCCTTGTCGCCTTGCATCACGTCTTTACACAATCACTTTGAAGAGATCTATCGTTCTCAAAGAGGGTTTCTTTGTGAGATCTCTTGAACGTTTTTACAATAATGATGATGCAAATAATAGCTCTGTCCAAAGACAAACAAAATTGTCTTCAAAGTTTTCATGTTACAAACAAATACATTTGCCAAGCACGAGCGCCATTTCCTCACATCCTTACATCTATTTTTCACTAAAAATGTGATCAAATGCTGAAGCACCAAAATTTAGCGCTATGACATGTTGAAACTTGTCAAATTTTCTAACTCTGAAGAAATGTAAGGGCGATAAAATTTAGCGCCCTTGCATCAAAAGTGAATTTCCTGAGATGTAAGGGCGCTGAATTTTGGCACCCTTTCACTTTTTCCAAGTTTTCACCAATCCTTTCTGAATGAGCTTCATTTTCGACCAGTACACCCCAGAGCCTTGTTTTTCTGTCTTTGTGCATCGTTTTGCGTGCCTCGTCATCCGCTCCATGCTTTCCCATCCTTGTTTCTCATTTTGCGCGTTCCCATGTTTCCTAACAATTAATGTTTGTTCTAGCTAAACGGATTGCAGTCTCTTTTCAAAGATCGTCAAGTCAGGAGTGATCAGAGTTCCAGTTCTTTTTGATGACTGCTAGTAAGCCTTCGTCTTCTTCAAAAGCAAGAGGCAAGATGAAGTACAGATATCAAGGTGTCTATTCGCCGACTGTAGTGCTCTCCAAGGTCGAAGAGATAAAAGACACAGAGGTTGGTCATCAAAACTTGGTTGATTTCGCAAAGCAAACAGAGATGAAGCCTCTTCCTGATTCAATGAGAGCGATCGTACACAGCAACCTCCACTTGGTGGCAATGCTTCCTACAGCTGCGCATAATACAGAGTTTGTTCTCCAGGTGGCATCTCACTACATCAGAGAAAGTAGGAGTGTGATTGATTCTTCTGGGCACGAGATTCTGAGACTCAACCCTGATTTCTTTGATATTGTCTTCAAGGTCCCTCATATGGAGAAATATATTGATATTTCTATATCAAAAGCACAGGAGATCTTTGATGCTAATCCCAATAAAGCTAAACAATTGATAAACACTCAATGGTTAAAGAAGCCTAGATCATCTGTTTCCAGATGGCCGAAAGGAATCCTACGAAATGACTTCAAAGATGACGTCAAAGATATGATCACATTTCTAAGTAGAGTGAAAGGCTTGCCGGAATCATCCACTTTTCACGATTGGATGTATGAATACATCAGGATCACAAGAAGGCAGAAGGTGCATATTGACTGGGGCAAACAAATCAGTGACGAGATACACGAGCAGTTGATTAATGCTCCTTCTACATTGAAGTTCTACATGACTTCTTACCTGGTGTATGCGGCGGCTATAATGAAACAATTCCCAGGTCTATCTACAAAAGGGAATCGGATGATGGTGCCTGTGTACAGATATTACTATCAATTGCAACTGAAGGAAAGTTTTCACCACTTTAGACGGGTCACTGATGCTTTCTTTGCGCCTTTACTCTTCAATTTTGATCCAGCTTTGGAAAGAAGAAGAGTATCTGATGAGGCTTATAAGGTGGTAAGTAAAGTTGGATGCATATTTCTTCAATTCCCAACATTTACTTACTTGAGAGCAGGCTGCTACACTGGTTGTCCCTACATGCTACCATGTTATCCTTCGGATAAGTGGGTTCTCATGAAAACATGCAGACAGTTGATGTTAGTCCAAAAAGAACGAAGAAGCAACCACAAGCGTGGATTCAAGTTCCCACTGACCATCGGCCGATATACTATCCAAACTGCACAAAAGGCTAAGTCTATTTATGCTGAAATGCAGATCATGACCATCAAAACCTACAGGTATAGGTTTGATTTCGACTACCGAGATGTTAGAAAAAAGTTGCAAAAGGGTCACCAACACAGGTACCATTTTGAGGACATCTGGGAAGATTGCAGAGATGAAGAAGCCATTCGCAAAATGGACTATTGCAGGTTGACTATCCAACAAATCAGAGATCTTGGTATTGCTGACCTACCAGAGGATTTTGAAGATCCAGGTGATATCATGAATGTTGTTTATGATGAGCAAGGCATTGCTAAAAGGCCGTTGCCTGCAATACAATGGTCTAGGAAAGAAGTTATCAGAATGAGAGAAAGGTTGAGACCAATCCTAGCCAACACAGAAGAATGGTTACATAAACATGGTTATGCAATGAAAAGTTTCAGAACAGACTCAGAAGGAGAGGAATCAGAAGCAGAAGCTCGACAACAGCAAGAACTCCGCGACAAAAATAAATTAGTAGCCATTCCCATTTCTTCACGAAGAGTTCCTAGGATCAAGTTCACTGTTGGCAAGAAGGATACTCAGTCCATCCCAGAGATGGTAATCACAGAATCTAATCCATCTCGCTCTAAAGGTAAAAAGCCTATTCTAGAGGAGATAGATTCCGATGAAGAAGAAACTTCAAGTGACCAATCCATTGAAGATGAAGATTCAGCAGAAGTAGACTCCGATGCAGAAGAGGTTTTTGAAAGCGGGCAAGAGTCTGATGAAGATTCTGAAGAAGGATCTGAAGGTGATTTTGAAGGTGAACCAGAATCGGAGAGACAAGAGGGTGATCAACAGGAACTCGGGCATGATCAAGAAAGAACTACTTCTCCTCCTAAGAATGTAGTTGAGGAAATTCCCAGAACATCATCACCTGTGACTTCAAATGTTCCTCATACCCCTCCAGATTCAAGAACTCCTCCACCTCCTGTTCCCTCGTCACCTATTCCTACCACATGCATTCCTACAGTTGAGATATCCCCTATCCCTGCAGCATCAACCCAGCTTGATACTCCCTCAGTGACAAGCATCCATACGGTTGATCTACTGTCAAGCCCTCCATCATCCATTCCTAGCTGTCTTCGCCAACGTATGATATCACTTTTGAAAATGAATTCAATCGTTTCATGAATGAGTCAATGCGTGATCAGCTCAATGTGTCAACTACAGGAGCGATGATGACAGACACTTCTCTAATTGTCACGATACCTATGGTAAGTTCAGATGTGACAATAACTTCAGAAGTAGCAATGGCGACTGAATTGACAGTAAATCCAGAAGTTCACACTTCTTTTCTTCCTCCTTGGCTAATATCTCAAGTGTCAAAGTGTAAAAAGCAAATGATTTCTCTGGAGGAGCTCGACCTCGAAGAGATAGTCCTTCCAAAAGCCAAAGGGAAGAAAAAGGCAAAGGTATGCTCAAGGCTGAACGTTGATAAGTCTGGCCACAAGTATGCTGAAATTGGCATACCACCAAATGAAGAAGGTGATGTCAATATGGAAGACTACACGGTAACAAAGGTCCAGCTTGGCAAGGTTACCAATGAAAGTGAAAAAGCCAATGCGCAAGTCACTTTGGATATCTTGGCTGGAAGGCTGGATAAAGTAGAGCAAGCTCGTAACATGTACAAATAGAGGGAAGAGCATTATGCCATTGTTGTAAAGAGACTTGCAGGTTCTCCAAGTAATGCACAACCACTGACAGTGGTAAATATTGAAGACCCAGCTGTCAAGAAAGCTGAGAAGTTCGCCTCCAAAGGCAGGGTGTTAAATGATTTTGTTGAGAAGATCGTCGAACACGGATCTCAAATTATATTGGCTGCGGATGAGAAAACTACCTTGTTGGCCAAGCTCACCACAGAGCTTGATAAAGAAAAATGTGTACTTTCCCAGGAGCGCAGAGACATGGAAAAATGCCTGTTGTCATGGTCAGAAATGAAACAGGTAAAGCTCAGCAAATTGGTGGAGGTTGGGATAATTCCTGACAAAGAAAAGTTCGTTGAGGTAAGAGAATCTCTGAAACACAGAATTCAAGTGGTTCAATCTCTTACAGAAGATCTTCACCAAGTACAGGAAGATGTCGACGGGCATCGCGCCATTCTTGAAAAAGGTATCAAAGAGTTGCCTGGTCAACTTCTTGAGGAAAATCGTATCTTCCTGCCGGCCACAGATATATCCCAGATCTTCAAGGAAGCCATCATGAATTTTATTAACAGTTCAGACTTCTTAGAAGCTTTGCTGAACATCATTTGTGATACAAGGCTCACATTGGACAACCTGAAGACGCATCTTGACAGGTGCAAGAAGGTTCACTCATCTGCCATGAGATCGATCACAAGAATTCACACCATTATGGATTACACCGTTGGTCCAGATGAGAAGTTCGTGCAGGAGACTAGGAGGAAATTTGAAGACTTCCACGCCCAATGCAAAGAAACATGAAGCAGCCCCCTATTCTCCAGTGTTAGACATTTCCGGTGCATCCCATTATGCATCTTGTAAATATTTCTCGACATTTTCGAATGTCTTTTTGTAAATTGTAATTACACCAAGCTCGAAGATGTAATATTTTGAAAACAAATTACACTTTGACTTTGGTCAAAGTTAGGTGAGATCTCCTAAAATCGCTCACCTAACTTTCCCTGATTTCCTCAATCTATTTCCTTCTTTTGCTCATCCCTCTTTCTATATAATGTGAGGGATTTTCATTGTAAATTATCCTTTAGTGTTTTGCAACGAAGTGCTGCCCTTTTTCAAGCAAATTTGTGAAACTTTGCGTTCATGCTTTGTGAATGAAATTCGATTAATAAAGAAGAGGATTGCAAGCCAAACTTTGCGTTGGATTCGATACTTTTGTGAGTTGATCTTATTTGGTGGTGATTAGCTTGAAGAATCTGAAGGACTCTAAGTAGTTTATGTAAACTTTGTGTTACATTTATTATTTAGATTGCATTTGTATTTCTGTTTATCATTTGGTTGAATGATCTACAAGACTTTGTGCTTGTAATCGTTCATGCTCTTGCATGTTTTGGTTGAATGATCTACAAGATTTTGTGCTTGTAATTATTCATACTCTTGGATACTTTTGTCGAAGGATCTACAAGACTTTGTGCTTGTAATCGTTCGCGCTCTTTGATACTTTTGTTGGATGATCTACAAGACTTTGTGCTTGTAATCGTTCATGTTGTTCGAGGAATTGCTGCGTCTAAGAAGACTTTGTGCTTCTAACGTGACAAACGATACGTCTGCACAGATCCAACATTGATAAAGCTACAGAACGACTTTGTGCCTTCGTGAGTTTTCCCTTTTTACTTTATTTGTTTATTATTAATCACTTCTGGTATCTCTACGCTTCGCTTTGACGAGATAGAGGTATTGGTATTTCTGCTAGTTGTTAGTTTAAGGTTATCAAGAATTGTGAACTTCCAACGGTGAAGCATTGTAAACATCTTCTCTGAAAAAAGAGAGAAGGATGAATGTAACACACCCCCCCCATTCCGTAAGTTTCGTGTACATTTTGTAATTACTTGTTTGATTTACTATCGCTTATGTTAGCAGTAAGAAGGGCGCCTCCCCTTTACAAGAGGAGAGATTCACATCTCACATAGCTGTGGCTGAAGTCCAAGTTGTGTAATCTATCGAAAAGCTGATTACATAATTTTCGCCCAACAATATGAAATTGTGATTCTGCTGATACATTAAGACATAAGAAACCAAAAGCTTGATCTCTTTTGTTAAACCATTTTTCCTTATCCTTGGCAACAGTAGGTTCTTTTTATGTATTCATTACTATGAGGTTCTTGCATAGATGATATTTTCCTAAGTTTGCATTAAGCACTAGAGTAAATTAAGGATGATTAATTTACTCCAACAGTAAGTTTGATGACAAAACTTGCAATTTTAAAGGCTTTAAGAAAACATCAATAATAAATCCATCACCTAAATACACACACTAGTCAAGCATAAAGGATGATCTAACTAATTCTTCCTTCTACAAGATCTATATGACAAATATGTTCCATTGCCCTTGCCTTATTTCATTTACAGTTAGGATAAACATTTGTTGAGAGGAAATACTCTGGTTCCCCAATTAAGGGATCGATTTCACCTAATAACTCATTATTGTTCAATTTTTAATTTGCTACGAATGTTCATTTGTTTTCTTAGATGATAATTTAAAATATAGAACACTCAATGACCAATTGGATATTTAGTATATATTTTGAGGATCTTAACTAAGTTTGTTAGAGCTCATGGTTATTTTGCATTTAGTTGGCAATGGACTGGTCTTTGTACAATTACTTGATACCTTGTTATTCATTTGGTTTTACAGCCTTCTTTGCATAAAATGTGGGATTGTATCTATGGTGAAAATGACAGTGAGTTGAATAAATGGTGTAATGACCATGTGTTTCTTGTTGAAAGGTTTTATAAATGTAAAAAAAAAATTACCCTCTTATAGTTTTTACCATGTGTTTCTTGTTGAAAGATTTATAAGTGTCAAAAAAAAATTCCCTCTTATAGTTTTTACCATGTATATTGTTGATTTTTCTTTATACTTTTGGAAAAAATGTAAATGGAAGGAGCATCTGTATCAATTTCAATAAGTGCCCTTCATGGAAGCCACCAAAAGTGCTTGTCTTACGGCAGCAATATCCAATGCATTTTCCAATCTTGGATTGCCTATTTGGTTGATTGCCACCAACCCAAGGGTATCTTGTCAAAATTCACCCATGGACACCTAATCTTGGCCTGTTTTTGCCCTCTTAAGTTTTGGGCCATGTTAATAGGGTAAGGTTAAGGGGGAATGGGGTAAGCTCAGTAGTGGTAGATCCTGACATCTAATTGATTTTCTTAGTAGTGTATATTTCCAAAAACTAAAAAGGATGAAATTGTCTCTTTATTAGAGTATGAACTAAAAATTAATCATTTATCCATTGAGCCTAAGAAGCCTCGTCACAGATGGGTTATGAGGACAAAGGTTCCTAAAGGATAGTTTTTCATACGTCTTGTAAGTTTTATGGGGGCTCAAAAATAGTTGTGATTGTCCTTTATGATTGTGAAAGTACCTCTTATCATTGGAGAGTGATTGTTTCAAATTTCTACTTTTCAAGACATTATTGTTGTAAAGAGATTTATAGGGATAATATATGTATTATAGAGTACCATTTTACTTATGGTTTGGAAATTTAATTTAAATTTTCCTTTGTATTAATGATGGAAGGTCTGTGATAGTTTTTGAAAAGTGTAATTAGATGGGTGCAGAGGTTAAGAGGGGAAACTTACTAGCTTTTTCTTAGAAATCTCATATATATATATATATATATTATGCTCATTGTGCAGGTTTCTAAAATAACAATTTAAACTGGCCTTTAGATGAATGAATAGTGTTGCTAGAGGAGTGATTGGCTATGGAGTTTAGAACATAGAAGGTAGAGCTGCCAAGTTACAAATCTTCTAGAATTGGTTCTACTTATGCAACACCATTTCAGGACAATGAGTAAGCTAACGACAATTGAAAATTTTAGAGGAATACTCTAGTACATGGTAGAATATTTATCTAGGCATAAAATGATAATCGGATGGATTTATGGAGAAGCCTGCCTCTCTTTAAATGAGATTATCTTCCCATTTGTGTAGCTGAAGGTGGAAAGAAATAGCTTTATAATTACATCAAGGAAATAGATGTTTTGACATGACGCTGCTTAGATTCCTTATACATGTTTTGGTGATTATTAGATCATTTCATGGAAATTTTTTGGCTTTATGATTTCAAATTCTAGATGGCGCAAGTAGTTTGTGTTTAAGAAGACATCAACATGCTACACTAACGACTATCTCTGATGATTTAATTGGCTGCCCTCATGATCGTATGCTACTGGTCTTTTTTCTTTTTGATTGTCAAAAAAACTTGCATTTAATCTCAATTCAAATATAATATGTTTAGCCACAAGCTAGAAAAATTGAGTACCTTGTTATGTTTGAGGCAAACACTGCTAGATATAAATTGATAAACATTATGAGAAACTAAATTTCTAGTTTCTTAATATATATGGATGGGCTAAAAAATCAGTCAATTCTTCATCACGTTCCCTTGAGGAAACAAGACTTGACTTGTTCCGTTTTATTTTTTTCCCCCTTTGAGGACGATTATTATTGGGATGACCTTAATTTCTCATGCTTCTGTTCAATGTCATCCATCTCTTTCAGTGTTGTCTTAGACCGTAGCTAATATTGTTCTCGAGTGCTTTAAATGAGATTCTGAAGGTGCAAGAATTCCCTCATCTCGTGATAGGGCCTACTTTAGAGGTTGAGAATATGAATTTCTTCAAAGATGTTAAACCAAAAGAAGTTAACTGCCCCTTGCATTCCGAATGACACTGTGTTTGCTTAAAGATTCAATTCCTCCTCATCCACATAATAGAAAGATTGAAGTTGAAATCTATAACTAAAGATGGTTTCATTCCCTTTTTGTAGTCGTCCTTAGTAATGGTCCTCTTTGATATTGCCTTCTGTGTCTTACTTATGGGAACTGGAGCAAAAAGAATCTTATAAAGTCCTGATTCTTTCCTCAGATTCACCTGCTATTGAAGTGAAAGAAGCCCCTTTATGGTTCTTCAGATAGATATGGCAGGTGACAATGCTCAAAATAAATTTTGAATTTGGAAAGTAAAAACTTATGCACCACCTACTACCATCCAGTAGTTGCAGCTTCCCAACTTTTAAATTTTTGTAACAAATCACTTACTTTGCCACTGTGATTGGGAATAGCGAATATAACACAATGACAAACTGTAATCACTTACCACTGTTTCCATAGAGGCATAACTTGCAATGTAAAACACCATGTTTGGACGAGAATATGATACATAACTTGGCGTGAATTCTTAAGAGTTGCGACTGATATTAAACCCTTTAATACAAGTAAGCAAAGAAATTAGAAGTATTTTCCCACGACGTCATTGGGCATGCAATTGGTGGTGGCAAATTGTCAAGAAGAAGATGGCAGTTACGAGCTACTATAAGGCTAAATCATATGATGCATGGCCTGCACATTTTTAAAGTAGATAAAAATATATTAAAAAATTTGGCACACTGTGATTGGTTATCTGTCACCATCAGAAGAGGTTATACTTTTTACGTGGCACAGTAAAAGTGTAATGGTTGACACTTCACCTATAAAAGAGCTGTGCATTTTCAGGCATGTCTTACATGCAACTGTGATGTGTCAATAAAGTTGTGTTTCTAAAGCCCAACGTGTCCTTACAACATCTTCCTATCCTTTCATTTTTCTAAGTTCATTTCAACAAAAATGTGATTTCAGACACAACAACAGGGCACAAATTCACTGAAACTTTTTTTTGGATATGATCAAAGAGATGCCTCTGTTTTAGTTCCATAATGCGGTTCATATTACTGACTACGCTGCTGATAAATTAGCTAGCAAGTCGAATCAGTAAAATCCCACCACCATCAATGCTCGCAGTTGAAATTCAACTTACCGAGGGGTCATTTACATACATTGCACAGACATATAATTTTAACTTGAATGATTCTAGTATATTTTTTCCTTCAAAATTTTACTGAAATTGTACAAAGAGGCACTCAATGGAGCACTTGTGTGCATTTAAGAGGTGTTGCTCATTCATTTTTTTAATGGAAAATGATGCTATTAATGCAAGTGTAGGAAACAACAGTTTGGCTGGGATTTTCATTTAGCTGTTCAAGTAAGTCTTTGTCATTATTTTTTGTGTTTGTTTTGGGTGCTATATGATATTTTAGATTCGGCATTTACATAGTTGAGAGATAGCAGAGGTTAGAACTAATGTGGTGTAGGAAGTTCTTCTCATAAGCCCACGCAGTTGGTAACTTGGTAGTGAATTGATCCTATTTTGAATACATAAGTTTTTCTGATGAAATTTGTATACTTTGAGTTTCCTTAAACATGTTCCACTATTTGTTTGCTTAATGACTGGGTCATTATGAAGCTCAATCTTAAAGCTACTGTCTTTGATTCCATCAACCTATCATTTCCCAAGATGTAATGTTTTGTTGACATTTTTATTTCAAAAGAATTTAATATGCTAACTATCAATCACTTCTCTCCATGGTTCTATGTTGATCTTTTTTTCATCTCAGGTGCTGAATCTGTGTTCCAGAACTTCATTCACCGAATCTATGTTCAGAACTTCATTCTGTGTATTTTGGGATAAGTCCATACCCTGTTCCAAACCTCCCATTGTGACACAGGAAGGTAGGACGCTAGCAAAAGTTGTGGACTTTGGCTTTACACAGGTGTCAATGGCATAAGCTTTTTGTGCATTTTCTTGAAAGCTTTTTCTGGATATTGTGTAATCATGGAATTCTATGAGCATTTTCTTGAAAGCTTTTTCTGCATTTTCTGCAAGAGCAATTTCTTGAAAGCTTTTTGTACATTTTCTTGAAAGCTTTCTGTGCATATTCTACAATCATGGCATTCCATGAGCATTTCCTTGAAATATTTTGTGCATCCAGATAGCAAACTTTTGCAAGGAGAGCACAATTTATCTCCGCCCCTATTAGTAACTGTTGCAAGATTTTATGGGTCTTGTGGAAAATGTGAAGGAGATAACAGGTTTTAACTATCTTGAGACCAAGATTAAGAGTAGGGTAAATTATGAGATTGCTTCCAAGTTTCCTTGAGTTTGTGTTATCAAGGTAAAACCTTCTTTTAATTAAATATAACTTCAAATATAAAGGATAAAATGGTAGCTCCAGCGTCTAACCCTATGCCTAATATTCTAGCTAAAGATTGCTATGGTGGTGTGGAAATGGGTCACAAAAATATAATGAAATATAAAATTGGGTCAATGTGAGGATGAAGAATTGAATCCATTTGCTGATTTGGTATGAATCTTCCATTCAAACTTGGAGGGCTTGTTATTGGTAATGGAATGACAGATCCAGAGGCTCAGGTTCAGTCCCATGCTAATGTGACACACAATTTGGACTAATTGATAGAAAACAGATGAGGCATATTAAAAAAGTGGCTGCATATTACTTGGTGCTGGAGATGATGACCGTTGTGGTGGAGAAGGAGTTGGAGTGGAGACGGTTGTGGTGGAGACGCACGAATAAGGAAAATCTCGGACGACAGAGAAGATCTATATCCCATTCGGCATAGGCCGCGAGGATCGCGACAAAAGTTGTGAAGTCTGGCTTTACACTTGCCAATTGCAATTGCTTGAAAGTTTGTATAGCCTTTTCAACTAGTCCATTTGTGAATATCTTGCAATCAGGGCATTTCATGAGAATGCATTTCTTTGAGGCATTCTGTCAAACAGTTCGTGTGCTTTGTCTATGCTTCCACATTTTGCATACATGTCAAACAGGGCAGTTGCAACTGCAACATCTGACAAAATTCCTCTATTCTTATCGTTATGGGTGTGTGTAGCCTGTTCCAAAGCTCCCATTTCGGCACAACCAGGGAGAATGCTCGCAAAGGTTGGGGAGTCTGGCTTTACACCTGCCAATTCCATTTGCTTGAAAGTTTCTTCGTCAGGAGATTGAACGTGGCCCGTTAAAAATGTGGGACTGTTAGCGATAATTTAGAAATCCGTTAGTATGAAATCATGAACGTGGTTGGAAAATATTACAAAATAATTAGGTTTTGGATAAAAGATACTGGGACTATTCTCTGGCCTGATGATACTGCACAAGTACCCAACGACTTCAAAAAAACTTTGTAATCGATGAATGTCATTGCCCTGTTCCAAAGCCCCATTTTTGCACAGGCAGGGAGAATGGTAGCAAAGGTTGTGGAGTCTGGATTTACACCTGCCAATTGCATTTGCTTGAAAGTTATAAACCCTTGGCAATCATTTGATTGTTTTCCATGGTTTTTCTTAAATCACACGGTAGAGAATAGGTGGAAACCATGTCGTGGTGGATGACAAGGCCAAGCCACAAGCAGTAGCAACAGGGGTGAAGATGACAAGAGCACAAGGGCAAGAAGATATAGAAGAACAAGCGCTTTGTATATATATTCATGAGCATTCAACGACCGCTTACAGTCTATGCAGAATGAATGTGGCGAATGAAAAACGGCAAAAATTCAATGATGGGGTGTCTTTCATCGTCTTGGTATTGTAACTCTTTTGGATGTGAGGAGTATCCCATACCATTGTTCCCCTAATGTAAAGTAATTCCTTGCTCCCTTTTTGAATCGGAAATCTGTGAAGGGTGCTTTGAATGCTGAGTAGAGTACAAAGCGAGACTCTTGTAATCCGAGGGTCTACAAGCTATGGCAAATGATACAATGAAGAGTGTGAAATGCATGGTGGACAAGGCAATAGAGGAGATTCTTGTTTTGCTATATCGGGGCCAGTATGATAGCAAGGATTGGGTTGCGAGTAATGAGTGTTGATTTTTGTAGTTCGAAAGGTGGGATGTGGAGTTGTTTTAAAGCAACTCGAGTTGGATATGCTTTAAAGTGATTTAAAACAACTTGAGTTAGATATGTTTTAAAGCAATTCGAGTTGGATTTTCAGCAACAGTAGTTTTTTTTATTCTTTAATAGAATGTTTCTGAGTTTGTGAGGATAAGATAAATCCAAGAGTGATTTTATGTGTAATTAAAGTCAAAGAAAGCAAGGAAATATTCTTCTTGCACGCTAAGTAAAGCAGTTGGGCTCTATATATGTAAGATTGTTGTAGCAAACTCACATTGTATTTTTCAAAAGAAAAGTTTAATGTTAGGCTGAATGGAAGATCCAACATTTGCAGGTTTTTCCCCGCATTGGAGTTTCCTGGGTATATCTATGTTATTGTCTTTTTGTGATTGGCTTCTTGTTATTTTTCCTTCCGTTGTTATTAGTTATTAATTAACCGAGTTGTGTTAATTGTTATAAATCAAATTTTTTTCTGTGAATTTATTGTGCAATTAATCTATTGTTGGGTTATAAGAAATTAACATGGTATCAGAGCTCTAAACTCTGAATACGAAGCCAAGATTTGTGACGCAGATTTCAAGAAAAAAATCAGATTTTCGTCTCCAGTTCTTTTTGTGGCTATGGCAACCAGCGTTAGATACGAGGACAGGCTTGAGGGTGCGTCTAACTTCTTGTAGTGGAAGGTTCAGATTACGTATGTTCTCAAGGAGAACAGGTTGTGGGTCTATGCTAGTACAAAAGTGACACCACCAACAAATGATCCTATTGCCTTAGATTCACATGAAGTCAAAGAGGCCAAGGCTCAGAGGATTATCCTGGATGGAGTAAGAGATCATTTAATTCCTCATTTATTGGGGAAATACATCGCCAAGGAGATGTGAGATACACTCACAATACTTTATCAAAGCAACTATCAGAGTCGTAAGATGATGCTCAAGGACAAATTGCATAATACCAAGATGTCCAAAGGCGAGAGTGTGTCCTCTTACTTGTCCAAGCTGACACAGGTCAGGGATGAGCTTGCTGCTGTTGGAGAGACGATTGATGAAGATGATTTGGTGTGTATAGCCTTGAATGGTTTTTCAAAGCACTGAGAAGTGTTTGTCAAGTTTGTTGTTGGTAGAGATCAGCTACCTAATTGGGCAAGACTTTGGGATGATTTTGTTCAGGAGGAGATCTGTGAAGGTGCTCATCAAGGAGACCAGACGAAGAAGGGTCAAAACGAAGAAAATCTTGCTCTTGCAAGCAAGGATAAGAAGAAGTCCAATAAAGAGCAAACAGAAGGTTCTTCTTCCAAGAGTAGGAAGAAGAAAGATCTGAGCAAGATAAAATGTTTTTGCTACCATCAGATGGATCACTATGCCAATCAATGTCTGAATAAGAAAAATAAGGACAAGCAAAAGAGGAAAGTTGTTGCTACAGCAGAGGTGGACAAGTTTGCATCATGATTTGAGAATGAGTTTTCACTCATTGCCTGTCTCTCAAGTTCAATTGCCAATAGGGTATGGTATATTGATAGTGGGGCTTCTCACCACATGACAAGAGTCAGAGAATGTTTCACCAAGTTGGAGGAGAAGAAGTTGGATTTCTATATTAAGCTCGAAGACAATGCCAAGTACCATGCAACTAGTATTGGCACCGTCAAGTTTTAAAGGGAGTCTAGAAAACCCTTGTTGGTGGAGGATGTGTTGTATGTCCCTGGTATGAAAAAGAATTTAATCTCAATTTCTGCTTTGGAAGATAAGGGTTACATTGTGACCTTTGAGAGGGGAAAAGTCTATATTCGTCCCAAAGATTCCAAGGTTGCAAAAGTGATTGGAGTTAGGCATGGCAGCTTGTTTCGGTTACAGTTTGAGCCAACACATGTGTTGGTTAGTAGCTGTAAAGGGATAGGAGAATTGTGGCACAGGAGAATGGCTCACCTTCACCATGGAGCACTTAATATTCTTAACGAAATAGTGACGGGGCTGCCTGAGATGAAGACAGGAAAGCATGAGGTGTGCAAGGGTTGTGCTCTTGGGAAATATGCCAAGACCAGTTTTCCAAGCAGCGACACTAGATCCGAAGGGATTTTGGATCTTGTACACTCAGATGTGTGTGGACCCATGCCAACAACATCCTTGAATGGATATGAGTATTTTGTTACTTTCATTGATGACTTCTCCAGAAAGACATGGATATATTTTCTGAAGAATAAAGATGAGGTCTTCAGTAGGTTCAAAGAGTTTAAGGCTCTCGTGGAGAACCAAACAGGGAGGAAGATCAAGATAATGAGGTCTGATAATGGAGGCGAGTATACCTCGAATTCTTTCAAAGATTTCTATGCTCAGGAAGGTATCAAGAAAGATTTGATAGTTTCGTACAACCCTCAGCAGAATGGGGTTGCTGAACAGAAAAACAGGTCGATACTAGTTGGAGTAGCCAAGGCCATGCTTCATGATCAGGACTTGCCTTGGTTCTTATGGGCAGAAGCTTGCAATACAGTTGTGTATCTACAGAATAGGACCCCTCACAAAGTGTTGGGAAAGTTGACTCCATAAGAGGTGTTCATTGGTAAGAAACTAGATTTGGGGCACATTCGCATCTTTGGATGCCTTATGTATTGTCACATTCCTGTTGAGAAGAGAACCAAGTTGGAACCTACTACAGAGAAGGGTATCCTTGTTGGGTATAGTGAAACTTCTAAGGCTTATCGGGTTTACATTCCCACTCTTAGGAAAATAGTGGTTCGCAGAGATATGAAGTTCGAGGAAGAGAAGGCTCTTCAGAAGTCTAGCAACTTGATGAATGAGGAGAAGCAATCACCCACGGTTGAGGTAGCACAAATTCCTCAAACTTCAATCATGCAAACTGGAGAGCAGAGCAAGTAGGTCGAGTAGGTTGATCAGAAGGAGGAACAAATAATTCCTCAGCCTCAGATTCTTATTACCGAGAAGAGGAGAAACAGGGTAGCTGAGAAGACACTGAGAGAGGCTCAAGAATATGTAGGTGATCCTCAAGATTCAGTTAGACAAAGAAAGGCTCCTAGACGTTATTCTAAGTATGTGGCACTTATGAGTGAATTAATTAAAGTAGATCCTTCCAGGGTTCAAGAGGCGTCCAAGCACCAAGTGTGGAGAGATGCCATGGTGGAAGAGTATTCTTCCATCATGAAGAATAGTGTGTGGGAGGTAGTACCACGACCAGAAGATAAGTCTGTGGTGGGCTCGAGATGGTTGTATAAGATTAAGCATACTGCAGATGGTAGTGTGGAAAAGTTCAAAGCCTGATTTGTGGCTAAGGGGTTTTCTCAGAAGGAAGGAGTCGACTATGATAAGACTTTCTCTCCAGTAGCCAGGTACTCATCCATATGAGCTATCATTTCTATAGCAGCACAGATGGGTTGGTGGATTCACCAGATGGATGTAAAGACGGCTTTCCTCAATGGAGTGATTGAGGAAGAGATTTACATAGAGCAGCCAAAAGGATTTGAAGCACATGGGAGGGATTCTCATGTATGCAAGTTGAAAAGAGCACTGTATGGACTCAAGCAGGCTCCCAGGGCGTGGTATTCACGTATTGATAGTTACTTTTAGAGTGTGGGCTTCATCAAGAGTGAGGCGGATCTGAACCTGTACTATGTTCAGGTGAAGGGCGAACTTCTCATATTGGTGTTATATGTTGATGGCCTATTTCTCACAGGGTTAGAGGAGCTCATAGCACACTACAAGTGGGATCTTGCAAGAGAGTTTGAGATGAAGAACTTGGGGTTGATGTACTACTTTTTGGGATTGGAGTTGTGGCAGAAAGAGGGAGAGATCTTCCTTGGAGAAGGGAAATACTTATTTGATATCTTGAAGCAATTTAGGATGGAAAACTGTAAGCCTATGTCAATGCCACTTGTGACCAATTGGAAGAATATTGATGCTTCTAGATCAGAGGCAGTGGACCTGACTTTATAGAGATAGTTGATAGGATCTCTTAGTTATCTGGTCAACACCAGGCCAAACATTTGTTTTGCAGTGAACTCACTCAATCAGTTTATGGTGGAACCTAAACGTGTGCACTGGATAGCTATGAAACATGTTTTGAGATATCTCCGAGGAACAATTGATTATGGGCTGAAGTATGTTCAGTAAGATGGAGTGAAGCTCGAGGGGTTTACTGATGCAGATTGGGCAGGTAGTACAGCTGATCGAAAGAGCACTTCAGGGTGTAGTTTCAGTTTGGGATCAGGAGTAGTCTCTTGGTACAGCAGGAAACATAAGTCAGTTGAATTGAGTTTTGCAGAGGCCGAGTATATGGCAGCCAGTATGGCTACATGTGAGGCTATCTAGCTTCAGAAGCTTCTAGCTAGGCTCTTTGATCAAGTGCTAGATCCTACAGTCATTTACTGTGATAATCAGAGTTGTATCAAACTCTCTAAGAATCCAGTGATTCATGACAAGTCAAAGCACATTGAGATCAAGTACCACTTCATCAGAGATTGTGTGGAGAAGGGGATAGTGAAGCTCAATTACATTCCTACAGACGAACAGATAGCAAATATTCTGACGAAGGCCTTGATGAAGAGCAAGTTTGAATTCTTCAGGGACAAGTTGGGTGTGGTGCAGAACACCTTCCTCGCTAAGAGGGAGTGCTGGTTTTTGTAGCTCGAAAGGTGGGATGTGGAGTTGTTTTAAAGCAACTTGAGTTGGATATGCTTTAAATCACTTTAAAGCAACTCGAGTTAGATATGTTTTAAAGCAATTTGAGTTGGATTTTTAGCAACAGTAGTTTTTTATATTCTTTAATAGAATGTTTTCAAGTTTGTGAGGATAAGATAAATCCAAGAGTGATTTTATGTGTAATTAAAGCCAAAGAAAGCAATGAAAGATTCTTTTCTTGCACGCTAAGTAAAGCAGTTGGGCTCTATATATGTAAGATTGTTGTAGCAAACTCACATTGTATTTTTCGAAAGAAAAGTTTGTTGTTAGGTTGAATAGAAGATCCAACATTTCCAGGTTTTTCCCCACATTGGGGTTTCCTGGGTATATCTGTGTTATTGTCTTTTTGTGATTGGCTTCTTGTTATTTTTCCTTCCATTTTTATTAGTTATTAATTAACCTAGTTGTGTTAATTGTTATAAATCAAATTTCTTTCTGTGAATTTATTGTGCAATTAATTTATTGCTGGGTTATAAGAAATTAACAATGAGAAATGGATGAGAACACTAAGGTGGAGAGGAACATACAAGTTCTTTGACAACTTGTTATTGGAGGTCTTATGGAAAGCTTAGTCATGTTGTGCTTCTTGGTGTTGGTCATAAGGTTCTAGTGGACCAAACTCTTCAGTCTCAGAGAATGGTTGAGAAATGAATACAGAGCATCTAACTTCTCAACACAAATGAGCAGTACACTCTTACAAGAAGTAGAAGAGCCCAAGTTTAAACTATAGTGTTGAAATTGAGATTCTTGGTCAGGATGATTTTTTATCTGTTGCAGAAATAATAAGCTCATTTTTTCTATGAAAGCTATCATTTTTCATTCATTCTATCATCATTTTTTTAAACTCTCATATCAGTAGCGATTTTTCTATTTTATATCAGAGTAAGAGTAATTCTAATGTGGTACAAACTACACTAGTGCATTTAATGTGTTATGGTGTTCATGCCTTATTTACATTTACCTTGAAACATTTATTTTAATATATCTTATTAACAATATAATTGTAATATAACATATAATATAATATAATATAATATAATGTTTCAAATAGATAAATTAAATTTTTAAATATGATTTAAAAAAAATTAATTTAAAATATAATATAATATAATGTTTCAAATCCCCACAGTAAATCTTTAAATTTGAGTTTTTTTAATTTAAAATATAGTATACTATAATGTTTCAAATCTGTAGAGTAAATCATTAAATTTGAGTATTTTTAATTTAAATTTTTAAATCTGATTTTTTAAAAATTTAATTTAAAATATAATATAATATAATGCTTCAAATCCCCACAGTAAATCTTTAAATCTGACTTTTTTAAATTTAAAATATAGTATAATATAATGTTTCAAATCTGTAGAGTAAATCATTAAATCTAAGTATTTTTAATTCCCTTTCAAATATACAGACACCTCCCAAATTCTATTTAAATTGGTTTTGAAACCCAGAATGTAGGTTTTATTATGTTTGTTTTTATTTATCAACAATCAATAAAATGCTAATGGTTTTCGAAATCTGTGGCGATCCGCAAGGGGGCAAGTAGACTTTAAATAGGCCTCTCACGCTTTGTTATAATAATTGCTGCTTCAAACGTTGAATGAGATAATAGCGGCCAGAAAAAAAAAAAAAAAAAAAGTTGAATGAAATTATGACAAAAAGGACAAAAACCGGGGAATGATATCTCAGAAAATTGAACGGTTAAAATTGTTTGAATCATCTCCCATCTATTTTTGAGGAACTTGAGTCATTGATTCAATAATTTAGCTTGCTCTACTTCAAACAGAATATGCCTTCGGCGTAAAATATCATATAAAATAAAAATCTATGTTTATAAATTATTTGATATAAATTGAAATGGAAATTGTATATAGGCCTACTTATTATAATAGAATCAATTCATATTTATGACATCGATTTAATATCTTTCAATAGTAGGTGGTAGAGGTTCAAATTCACAAGTTCATGCACTTTCTTAATATTGTGATATGACATGTATTAATTTTTTTGGGTTAGATTTGATGACATGTATTAATTTTAAATGTAGATATAAAATATTTTGATATTAATTGTGATAGATATGTATATAATTATTAATATTAAAAATATTTTGATATAAAGTTATGATTTTTTTATATTAATATGGCAGATCAACTCTCCTATTAATTAGTTATTTCCATCATGAATGTTTGAAATCATTAATTTTTTGGGGTGAAGTTCAATGAACAAGTAGTCAAAGAATGTTTAAAAAACTAAAAATAACAAACCAAATAGGGGAAAAGACCTATTAGTTGTTGTAATAGATGTTATAACATTTGTTGATTTAGGGACGCAACTAATCTCTCGACAAAATGCACCTATGTACATATAAAAATGCATAAAAACATACATAACAACATACATAGAAACATACATAACATGATGAGACGACGTCATGAGGGGCCCACTAGACAGATGATAAAAGTGACGAAACCAATAGACGGGAGGAAATGTCATGGCAAGGAAAGCGAGGAGTTAATGATGGCGTTAGCTCGTGTTTCCCATCGCTTCAAATTATGCCAATGTTTTTTCCCTTGTGCGAGAAGCTCTA
Source organism: Sequoia sempervirens (assembly GCA_007258455.2). Classification (NCBI taxonomy): domain Eukaryota; kingdom Viridiplantae; phylum Streptophyta; class Pinopsida; order Cupressales; family Cupressaceae; genus Sequoia; species Sequoia sempervirens. The sequence goes on from VDFB02281492.1 coordinate 522,849,773, forward strand.
TATGTTCACTGCGGGTGGGAAGAGGCACTAACGTGATTAAGACATGCATTTTAAATTGTAACAAGTATTGTTATTGGAAAACACCCTGTGTTGTGGGTTTTCTCATTCTGTAGGTTGAAAGTGAAATGTTGGAGAGCAAGGGGGGGAGTTGCAGGTGGGGAGATGACCAATCAAGTTGAGGTGAGGGGTTTGTAACCAAATGGGTTGTTACTCATAAAGGGTTTGAATGGGTTGTTACTCATAAAGGGTTTGAATGGGTTGTTTTTAAAGGCTTTTTAAAACATTAAGTGGGTTGTAGGTTTCGTAAATCTCAATGTTTTGCAACCTGGAATTTTAGAAAATAGTATGAATATCTTGAAAAGATTTTGTTATTAATATTGTAGGAATGTAATGAAATGCACCATTTTATAAACACACAATGTTTTCCAACAACCATTAACACTATGTGTTGTCATCTTTTTCATTATGCAAGTTGAAAGCGGAAGGTTGGAGAGTAGAGTTGTAGGCGGGGGAGATGAAAAACTAATAGATGTGAGGTGAGGTGTTTGTAACCGATTAGGTTGTTACTTATAAAGGGTTTTAAAACATTATGTGGGTTGCTTTCTGTAAAGGGTTTTCAAACGTTAAGTGGGTTGCAAGTTTTGGAAAACTCGATGTTTAACCTAGAATTTTATAAAACACTATGAATGTCTTAAAAAGATTTTGTTATTTAGATCATAGGAATGTAATGATAGGAATTGTTTGTAAACACCCTGTGTTTTCCCACAACCATTAACACTATGTGTTGTCGGCTTTTTTATTCTGCGGGTTAAAAGTGAAAGGTTGGAGAGCAAGGGGATACAAAAAAAACAATCGAATGAGGTGAGGGGTTTCTAACTGTTTGGGTTGTTAGTTGTAAAGGATTTTAAAACATTATGAGGGTTTTTGTTTGTAAATGGTTTTCAAACATTAAGTGGGTTGCAGGTTTTGTAAAACCTAGTGTTTTGCATCTTAGAATTTTACAAAATAGTATGAATGTCTTGAAAAGATTTTGTTATTCAGGCCTTAGGAATATAATGAAAGGCATTGTTTTACAAACACCCAGTGTTTTCCAACAACCATTAACATTGTGTTTCACCACTTTCAACAAGTTTATTCATTATTGCCGATAATGGCAAGAAATTGGTGTTCTTGTTATTTGTAATGCAAACGTACATATATAGGATTAAAAACCACAACGGCTTGGTTATGTTGTGATGTGGGTTGTGGTTTTATAAACACCCAACATTTTCCATTTCATTGTATTGCACATCTTTCAAACTCAAAGCATTATTTCACATTGCATAGCTAATAATTAGATGTTGATAGATGATAAAATTTAAACTACAATATACTCTTTTTACAATCAACCTAAGCAGTTATGCAGTTATTTCACATTGCATAACTAATAACTAGGAGCAGTTGCCAATTGCATATGCTTGTCATGGTATTCTATGAAACCACATTTGTTTGAGGCATTTTTTCAAACAGTTCACTAGCTTGACTATGCTACCACATTTTTCATATATGTCTACCAAAGCATTTTATCAAGCAGTTCACTAAGTATCAAACAAAGAGACTTGGATTCCATTAAAAGCACTAACCACTATAAGGGCAAGAATCCCTAAAAGCTTCCACAATAAATGTAGATAAGATTTAAAAATCCTAGTACAATATTGCCTAGCAAAAACATGCATTCAAACTAAACTAGTACAATATTGCCACTATGTTTTGGTAGACATATACTCACCTTCCCACTGTGTTTTCCAAAATAATTGCAGATAATTAGAGTGATAGTTGGATATATATGATGATAATTAGAGTGATAATTGCAGATGGAGACCCCCTAACAAAATTTTGTTACAAAGTGGGAAACACCTTATTTAACAAGCAATGCACTTTGGCTCGCAGATATATCTTGTCATCTTTAGATGTATCAACAATATATTCTGAAACTATACCTACAACTATAGGGAACTCCACCTACGCAACCAAGTACTATTCTCAAATATATCAATTCATTCATACTAGAGTGATAATTGTGGCTGCCAATTGCATTTGTTTGTCATGGCATTCCATGAGACCACATTTGTTTGAAGCATTTTTTCAAACAGTTCATTGCCTTGTCTAGAAAGCATAGTAGTAAGCAACAACAGACAAGGCAATGAACTATTTGAAAAAATGCCTCAAAAAAATGTGGTCTCATGGTGATTGGAATGCCATGACAAGCCATAGACAAAGTAATGAAATTTTTGCATGTATGATTGCTTATCTATGGCTTGCCACTATGTTTTGGTAAACATATACTCACCTCCCACTATGTTTTCCAACTTGCAATCATACTATGCATGTATATGGTTGTTGGAAAACATTGGGTGTTCACTATCAAAGAATAATAGTAAATATGGATTGTCATGGCATTCAAACACCATGGTGATTGGAATGCCATGACAAGCCATAGACAAGGCAATGAATTTCTATTTCTATGTATGATTTCTTATCTATGTCTTGTCATTTTGTTTTGGCAGACATATATACTCACCTCCCACTATGTTTTCCAACTTGCAATCATATTGTGCATGTATATGGTTATTGGAAAACATTGGGTGTTTACTATCAAAGCATAATAGTAAATATGGATTGTCATGGCTTTCCAACACCATGGTGATTGGAATTCCATGACAAGCCATAGACAAGGAAATGAACTATTTCTATGTATGATTGCTTATCTTTGGCTTGCCACTACATTTTGGCAGACATATATAATCACCTCCCATTGTGTTTTCCAACTTGCAATCATATTGTGCTTGTATATGGTTGTTGGAAAACATTGGGTGTTTACTATCAAAGCATAATAGTAAATATGGATTGTCATGGAATTCCAACACCCTGGTGATTGGAATGCCATGACAAGCCATAGAAAAGGAAATGAACTGTTTCTATTGCTTGTCTATGGCTTGTCATGGCATTCGAAGACCATGGTGTTGGAATGCCATGACAATCCATATTTAGTATTATGCTTTGATAGATTTTTTCAACAATCCATATTTACTATTTAGCCATGGTGTTGGAAACCATGATAATCCATATTTACTATTATTCTTTGATAGCTTTTTTCCAAGCATTTGTAGCTTGTTCAAAAGAACTTATTTTAGGCTTTAAGCCATAGCAGAAAGGAAGTGAATTGTTTAATAAAATTCTTTGGTAGACATGTACATGCAATATGTGGTAGCATAAACAAGGCAGTGAACTGTTTGATAAAAACAATATGGATTATCATGGCATTTCATCACCATGAGACCACATTTATTTGAGGCATTTTATCAAACAGTTCACTGCCTTGTTTATGCTACCACATTTTTCATACATTTCTACCAAACCATTTTATCAAAAAGTTCACTTCCTTGCTGCTATGGCTAAAAGCCTAAAATAGTTGCTTTTGAAAAAGTTACAGATGCTTGGAAAAAATCTATCAAAGCATAATAGTAAGAAATAGCATAGACAAGGTAGTGAATTGTTTGATAAAATGCGTCAAAGAAATGTGGTCTCATGGTGGTGGAATTCCATGACAATCCATATAGCAACAAGGAAGCAATATGGATTGTCATGGCATTCCATCACCATGAGACTACATTTATTTTGGTTTTCTTTTGATGGTACATGATAAAAGATAGCCATCATGAAGAAAAGACAACAGTTTCAAAATGAAAAATGGTAGTGAATTCATTGAAAGAACAATTTTGCATTCTTATGGCAAGGCTCTTGCATATCAAATTGAAGCTAAAAGTGACCCAATAGCCCTTTTACCAAAGGTTGTGGTACTACTCTATGTGCAAGTACATAAAAAATAATTGCAAATCTTAGGAAGAATAATGGTTGTAGATGTTTCTCGATTAAAGGAGCAGGTTCCTGACATAGTATACACAACTTTGATGGAGTATTAATCAACTATAGTCACACTTCTAGTATTATTATCAGTTATAAGTTATAATGAAGGTGATTGTACGAATAGAGAGAATAATGAATGTTGGATTCACTCTTTGTAGCTTTCTTGATTTGATAGGTTGACATTGAATAAAGTGGCATTATGATAGTCCCAAAGTGAAATGACAGTCAAGGGATAGAAAATATAAGTAAATGAGAGTAAAATATTGAACATAGTAAACCTATTAATGACAGTCCAAAAATACAATCACATGAAATCAATCAAGTACTCGTTAAAAGGTAGTTTAATGATACTCAAGCATAGATTATTCATTATGATAATGGGCAACTTCCGAAGCTTCAAAGGTTAAGAGTGAAGAAGGAGAAGCCTATATTACTAAGATTGAGACTATTGGACAAGCATATGAAGATACACAAACTCAAAACCATTGATTGCTTCAATAGGTTACAGAGAGATGGTTATAAAAACAATATAGTATCTGAGAAGGGGCATGAATCAATTGTGGACAATGATAGATTCATGAAGCAACCAAGACCTATGGTGAAGTAGAAGGTAGAGTAGACCTATGATAGTGGTATGTAATGAATAGTCATCATAAGGACAAAAAGGAAAAAGTTACAAAAGGAAACCTTTGACAATTTATGATAGTCCCATATGATGACAACCATGAAAAGAGGACATGCCTTGCTTCCTAGGGTAGTCCTATCAATGAAATGCATTATGGAAGTCAAAAGCACAAAATTTTATTAGACAATAAAGTCAAGGACAATATTATCTAGAAGGTGAACATAATGAAAATAAATACTTGATGGGGTAACAACCTTAAGGACAGTAATGAGAAGCACTCTTCATCATCAAAGGTGCAAGTTCAATGAGATGAAAAGAGTAAATGACTATGCAATATCAAAGTATGAAAATGGAAATTCAAACCTATGATAATCGTGTCATATGATTGTTGAAAGGTAGTTTTTCTATAATAACAATAGTAGCAGTCAAATAATGATGTTGACAATCCCTACAAAGGAAGCTCAGGTAGAGTTTGAGAAGGCATTAGGTGAGGTTTTCAAAGAACAGTTAGGAGACAACAAAATCATAATGTTTGGCTCTCAAAATCAACACGACATTCACTGTTCTCAAGGACAAAAAATGAGCAAATTAAATGTAAGCATGGGACAACCATTCCGAAAGGATAACCACCGTGGTCAAGGATAATCATTCAACTATCAAAGATAACATGTCTTGGGAAGTGTTGAAAGCCAAATAAGAAGCAATGCAAAGGCCTGATATATGCTACAATGGTATGAATGAATAGGTATGCCAATGTTCAAGAGTGAAATGATAGAGTATAAAGAAGGAAGAAGATAGAGGAATACTGCAACACAACTTAGATAAAACAATGGTTTTGAGAAGGACAATGACATTAAGCATATAGAGAGGTTTGTTATATGACAACTTAGGGAAAATGAAATGGCGATGAGCAATCATACGATAGAGATGTATGACAGTAAAAGGGGCATGAGCATCCATCAAAGCATTATATAAAATGAAATTTTATGAAAGGTTTCATTTACAAATGCCCTGGTAGACATGTATGTAAAATGTTGAAGTATACATAAGGCATGTGGACTGTTTGATGGAATTCCACAAAGGGTTGTAGTCATGCCTCAGATTTGAAGACAGTTCAAGGAAATACCCAAATATGGTAGAATCTTAAATTTAATGACCAATAAGTTGTTAAGTTGTTAATCATGTCAAGAATACAATTGCTACAATTCTAATAGATAAGGTAGATTTTCACTGTTGATGGTAATTAAAGTGTCTTAACAACGTGAAGAGATGACTTATATGTCAGCCCTAAGACCTCGAAGAAGGGATCAAATTTTTTAAAAGTGTTATATAGACCTAATCATAGTCAATAGATCTAATATGAAGGTTTTTGTAGCAATCTATAGCTAACAAATGAAGAATGATCATAACTATAAGGATTTATCTATGATAAATGGAAGAGAAAGATAGAAAACATGCTCCATTATCATGTGCCAATAGTTTGAAAAAATAATGATTAGTTAAGAGCATCTGAAAGCATCTAGGAGGGGATTATGGAATAGTCAAGGCACTTTGGCAACAACTGGGACATCAATGAGTAGTTTAAGCTTTCTAAGGGAAATTTACAAGCATCTAGGGGAAATTCAACCTCTTCCACAAATCCAGAAGTGTCATCACCAACTAGAGAAAATTTCAAGGACCTGAAGAGACCAAGTTAAACAAGGAAGGTTCTTTCGCATGCAAAGGAGGTTGGCCTAATTTTCAGCCTTGTAACTTAGTTAAAAATACTTCCTATATGCTCTCCTATGCTTGGGATGAGATATAGGACCCCCAAGCTAGAATTTTAACTTAGCTCTTTCATGCCCCATTTTGTCCTTAACAAAATGATGACCCCCTCCTTTTATTTTTGTGTGTCATCATTTTTCTTCCATCTTTCTTTTCTTTCTCTTTCTTTTTCTTTCCCTTTCCCTCTTTCCTCTTCCCTTAATTCTTTCCTCTTTTTCTTTCCTTCAAGTACCTTGTTGGGATTTGGGAAATCAAGCCTCTTCATATCGGCATAAGTTGAGAATGTCGAACTCGATCCTCAATCTCTATCTCTGTGCTTGGAGTTTGATTTTTCTTTCACCCTTTCAGACTTCAAGTATTGAGAGTTTCTCATATGGGATGCTTGATCCTCAAGGGCCGATGGTGGCGACATCTTATTTCCTCGAGCCCCATTCTTGTCACATCGATCATTCAAAATTTAGTGCACTACCACATAGTTTTAATGTCCAAAGTTAAAGGGATAATTAATGAAGGCATCGAAGGGGTATTATCAATATTATAATGCTCATTTAAACATTGACCATTTGCATTTGTGTTTGAAGAGCTTTGTGAAACCATTTTCTATGAATTTGGTTCACCATTGTTGATCGTTTGCTTGTGTGTTTGCTCATGTTGGTTGTGTGCATTTTCTCCTGCTTGTGAGTGGTTGTTTGTGTTCTTCCATGAGTGCATGCCCGTTCATGCTTGTTCAAGTTTATTGCATGTGTGTGTTTGTTGGTGTGCGTGATTTTTTTTTCATTCATGTTTGTGTTTACTCATGCTCCCTATTCATGCTTAGTGTGTTCGCATTGCCATGTGTTTGTTCCCACCTCCCGACACTTTCCTCTCTAGGTTAGACAAACTATCGCTAAGTTTAAAAAATTTAAATCATTTTTTTGGTTTCTTTTGTGTTAGGTGTGTTGTGGTGTTTATTTTTTTATCGGTCGATCTAGCTTTGGCTTTCCTTCATTTTCTTCTATTTTCTTTCTATTTTTGGTTTTTTTTCTATTTTTATCATTTTTTTTTCTTGCTTTGCTAGATCGATCCTTCCTTTGACACGCTCATCGAGGACATTTATGATGTCATCGATCACACGCTGGGCCTCAGCCTTATCGATGCTTTCTTTATCTTGGATATTTTGAAGTTACCCTTCGATTATCATGTGTCAGACGATTAACTTACTTGTTAAGTTGATGACGTGATGAGAGAAACAATGAACCTCTTACTCCCAATCCTCGATCCTTTACCATTACAAATTGCAAGTATTGATTAACAATTGTTTTCACCTCGAGTTTTGGTTAAGTGTTGCATTAACAAACAAGTAAACGAGAGGCAAAAAATTTGACCTCTGAAATCTAAAGCCAACACTTAGTGAAGCTTTTTTATTTTGAGAACCTTCTTTTGCGTATCATTGATCAAGCATACTGTTTACATAATTTCTTATTGAGGTATAAGGAAAGTGGTATCTCCAATCCCCGACCACCAAATATTGATGCAAAGATAGTGAAGTTCTTTGCTTTTGAGAACTTTTTTAGGTATCACTGATCGAGTATACCATTTGCATAACCTCTTAATAGAGGTAGAAGGTATGTAGAAGGTTTGACCCTTGATCCTTGAAACCATAATGAAAATCACTTTTTCCATAGTCAAATGAATAATTTTGATAACATGCCTTTGAGAAATCATTTTGAAATTCCAAACAAAGTCTAAGGTAATGCTATTTAGGCGTCAGGTCATGCGAGTTTCATTTACCCAATATTGAAGTCTCAAGACAAATGTTGAGAAGCATCCCCAATCACCAACACTCAATTTAACCTTGAAAGCTTTCAAGTGTCGCTAATCGGGTGTATCTCCTCAGTCCATTGAAACACTAAAAGTAAGATGTAAATGATATACCCAATTTCTGACCCCTAAGCATACTATAATCAAGATTTTAGACCTCACTAATCAATGTTTTCAATTAATAATGATAGTGTTGTGAAACAAGATGTAAAAGGGAGGATCGAGACCTGATCCCCAAAAGATCGAAAAATAGAAACAAAATTTTATCACTAAGGATGTTTTAACCATCTGACAAGAGGTAAAAGGGAGGCCCAAGGCTATATCCCAAAAAAGTTTGTTTGCACTCTTTCCCTCTTTCAAACAATTTTTTACTTTATGTAAGAGAGGGGGACCAACCAAGTTCAAGGCCCCAAGTCATGGAGAGCTAAGAGCGGAAGGCTGCCCTAACTTACCGCAACTTAAGGGAGTGTTAGGAGATGAGGGACGAGAATGATGAGGACTATAAGGTCCTTCAATCACTCAGTAGACCCAAGACTCAGAACAAGGCTAGGCGAGTTGGTTTTTAGGTTCCACACTGTGCCTCAGGTAGCTCTCTTCCCAAGGATGAAAGCGCAGTTCTGGGATGACAGTGCGACATGCTGGCATCTCTCAGGTGTGTTGGCATTTGTACGATCAGAGGACTAAAAATACAAGGTGAACCACTAGAAGATAGACTAAAGACCTAGCTAATGGTTTTTAAGAGAACAAAACAACACTATGAAATAAGAAATATATAAATGGATGTGATAGAGCAAGTAGATTAAAGCTATGGTGACAAGAATGATCTCACAAAAGAGCCTATTCACTAGCTAGCTCCAAGTATACTTCCACCTGCACATAAGAAAGAGGAAAATTGTTAGGTGGCTGTATAGAGGTCTACCTCAGTCAGACCCTCATTTTGGTGTTTCCACCTCCACGGACAGCCAAGATAGCGATAATGGAGAAAAAGTATGATAAAGGAGAATGAAAGAAATGAACACAATAACACTACAAAATAGTAATGTGCTACTCAACCAAATCGTAGAGGATAGGAGTAGAAAGATTACCACCTCCACCAAGAGCTCACTAGCTAATGGGGGAGAAAATGAGAGGACTCAAGCCCCTACTGCAATGGTGTTTGTTCCACAATTGCTCTACAGAGTTGATGGAGTGTTGTTGCTACTACTATGGAGTGCAAAGTGCTACTTGAAGGTTGAGAATACAAGGAGTGAATGCTAGAATGCTTGAAGAGATCAAGTTGAGTGCTTAGAAGGATGTCTAGAAGATGAAATGCATGAAGGAGTGAATTTGAAGGGAGGATGAAAAAAATGACCATATTTGAGTTGTTTGGTCGAAGAGGGGTATTACAAATTGACCCCAATGGGAAGTGTAACACCTCTACAGGCTTCAAACATAGGAATCCGTCAGGGACATAAGCGTGCCATGCAAACATCTACGCGCCACTCGGGTATCCCGACAGAAATTCATCTACCGACGCACAAAACAAAAGCCAAGTGGAATGAAGGCAGCTACCTGATGTGGATTTTTTCCTTTAAATTTGGTTTTCTAAGATGAGGAAATCTAAAATGGGTTCATTTGTGTAAGGGGTGCAAATTCACTCCTATACATTTTGTCCCCACTTTAGCGAGCACGAATACTAATGAGTGCATTGGTAAAGTAGATCAAAGAAGTACTAGGGTTAGAAATGTATACTTGAACCATCAAGGAAGCAGACCGTGATCTAGCGGGCTCGCAAGTGCAGGGTAGACAAAGGACTTCATAGCCTCGCAAAACTATGAAGTTGAAGAATGAAAGTGTCTTACAGGTCCGTAGACCTGCAAGGAGGCAACCCCCAAGATCTCTCACATGAAGGAATCCCCAAGAAGTAAGCACCTCACAGGCCCGCAGACCTGCAAGGAAGGTGTCCCCCAAGATCTCTCACATATAGGATGGCTAGAAAAGCACCTTACAGACCCATAGACCTGCAAGGAAGCATCCCCCAAGATCTCTCACATGGAGGAAGCTAGGAAAGCGCTCCACATACCCACAAACCTATAGAGAAGGTGTCCTTCAAGATCTCTCACATGAAGGAAACCCAAGAAAGCACCCTACAGACCTGCAGACCTATAGGGAGGTATCCCCCAAGATCTCTCACATGGAGGAAACCCAAGAAAAGGCGCCCTACAGATCCGTAGACCTGCAAGGGAGCCACCCCCAAGATCTCTCTCATGGAGGAAGCTTAGAATAAGTGCCCTACAGGTTCGCAGACCTACAGGGGGTATCCTCCAAGAACTCTCACATGGAGGAAACCCAAGGAAAGCGAACTTCGTAGAGTCAGAAAGCATCTTCATAGGTGCACCTATAAAGCGACATGTTTACCCGCAGATAGAACATGTCAGAAAGCGGCCATGCAAGTAAGTAAGAGAACAGTTGCATAGACCGTCAACAAGTTGGAAAACTTTCAAAGGGGTCCCTTGGGAACCCTGGCATGAAGAAATGGGTCCACTCAAGGGACGCACTTTCAAAAGCATGAAAAAGATGTTTCTTTCTCGAATCGATTCATCATCATGGAATCCTTTTGAAAGATGTTCACTTCAAGGAATTCGAAAGGAAGAATATGCCCCGACGCGAGGGTAAGATCAAAGTTGTTCAAGAACTTTGGAGGAAGGTTCCCAAGTTTTTTCTTTATGAACCCATGATGAAGGAAACACGTTCCATTTGGGTTTCAAGTCGAGAATACGATTCTTGAAAAGAAGTTTGTGAAGATTCTTGAGAAAAGATTCGTTGGTAACGAATGTGTTTTCCAAAAATCAAAGTGTTGTAGAAGTGGCGTTGTCACACATGAGATGGACAACTAAAGCAAAGAAGAGAGAAAGATAAGAAAAGAGCAAAAGAGGGATAAAAACAAAGGGCACAGGGGTAGCTTGATATTTCAGGGTTAGAGTTGCTCATAAATATATATGTATGTATAGTAGGATGCGGTAGGAGGCCCTGATACAGGGGTAGTCGTCTCCTCTTCCTTCCTCTATAAGGTGGCCTACTCAGCCATGAGATCCTTTTAACAGCACTTGCGCTCGCGCGCAAGGCAGTTTTTGTGATTCTTTGAACTAGAGGCTAGAGGTTGCGAAGGAATGGAAGGCTCCTACTTAGCCATGGGAGTGTCCATTGCAACCATTTTCGGTGGAGGGACATACTCCTAAATGGGAGTAGGAGGAACAAGTTGAGAAGCAGCGGGGGGAGTTGAATCAAGTGCCTTGGTAGTAGGCCTCTTCCCGTTTACTGCTTTAGGAGCAAGAGCGGTAGGAGGCCACAGAGGTTGAGACAAAGAGGACTCTCCATCGATGCCTTTCTTCATGTTATACCGAACAGGTCTAGGATTCGTGGTCAAAACAGGAAGCTCAAATGTGGGACGCTTGGGCTTTTGCCAAGCGGGCACCATAGGATTCTCTCGGAAATGCAAAACAAAATATGATGGCGCCTTAGTGGGGTGAGAGGAATGTTAGGAAAAAAACAAAAGAGGAAGGAGGATCTCAGGATCGCTTCTCTTCTTCCCTTCTACGTGCCTTGGCGGCATCACTGCCAGGTTTTAGGCAAGCCTTATGTGAAACAACATAAGGCAAGGTAGGGTATCTCACTTTCGGCCTTAGGCGCCCTTTCTTATAATTTTGATATGTTTGGTGTAGGAGGTCCATCCTAGGCAGGAGAGGACCAACAAGTACAAACCAAGAGTAATCCAAGGAGTAACTACCGCGAGAAACCGATGGTTTATAATCGGTGTCATGAATCACATGCACGGAACCCCCATGGATAAATTTTAAACATTTATGCACGACTGAGGGTACGACATTCATAGCTACTAAACAAGGGATACCCAACTTCACTCTAAAGAGTTCGTACCTAGGGATAATGTCGAACAAAAGCTTCACGAATTTAGGTCCAACCAAAACTGATAAGGCAATACTACCCAAAGGGGCACGAAAAGTCCGTCATGCATGTGGATGGTGCTCACAGGTGCATCATATCCATCTTTGTGCAGAAAGTTGATTAGCATGATCTCCTTAGTTATGATGTTTACTTGAGACGTTGGATCAATGAGAACACCTGCTACAATGTTTCTGTTGATTCGTGTAGGGATGTAGAGAGGAGATGGTTCCCTATTAAAACCCATCGGTAAGTCCTATGAAGTGAAGGTTATACTAGTACCACTGTTCATAGGCTGTGCAGAGGGGATAGGTTGATGCAAGAAAGAGGCCATTACCCACACTATATGATGCTTTCATAGAGTCCCTAAAGGTTAAAGGATAAGACAATGACCCAATTAAGGTTTTGTTACGCAACACCTTTAGAACCTTCCAACTACTCCTACTAGGGGTTGCAGGTTGGGTTGTAAGGCGAAATCCTCACAACACTCACACCTAAAAAACTCTTAGGATACAAGGAAAGGAACTTTCAGTATCACAATTTACGAAACCAAAATGGTTCACGTCAGGTTCACCAAAAATGTAAGAGAGCGGGACCAACCACATTCAAGGCCCTAGGTCACAGAGAGCCAATAGCAAAAGGCTTCCATAACTTACCTCATCTTAAAGGAGTGTTAGGAGATGAGGGATGAGAATGATGAGGACTATAAGGTCCTTCAATCACTCTGCAGACCCGAGACTCATAATAGGGCTAGGTAAGCCAGTTTTTAGGTTCCACACTATGCCTCAGATAGCTCTCTGCCTGAGGACGAAAGTGTGGTTCCGGGACGACAACGCCTTGTGCTGGCATCTCTCAGGTGCCCTGGCATTCGTACAACTAGAGGACTAAAAAGACAAGGTGAACCACTAGAAAATAGACTAATGACCTAGCTAATGGTTTTTAAGAGAACAAAAAAACACTATGAAATAAGAAATATATAAACAGATGTGATAGAGCAAGTAGATTAAAGCTAGGGTGACAAGAATGATCTCACAAAAGAGCCTGTTCACCAGTTAGCTCCAAGTATACTTCCACTTGCACACAAGAAAGAGGAATTTTTTTGGGTAGCTATATAGGGGTCTGCCTTAGTTAGACCCTGTTTTGGTATTTCCACCTCCACAGACAACCAAGCTAGCGATAATGGAGAAAAAATATGATAAAGAAGAATGAAAGAAATGAATACAATAACACTACAAAATAGTAATGTGCTACTCAACCAAATCGTAGAGGAGAGGAGTAGAAAGCTTACCACCTCCACCAAGAGCTCACTAGCTAATGAAGGAGAAAATTAGAGGACTCAAGCCCCTGCTACAATGGTGTTTGTTCCACACTTTCTCTACGGAGTTGATGGAGTGTTGTTGTTGCTATGGAGTGCAAAGTGCTACTTGAAGGCTATGATGCAAGGAGTGAATTTGAAGGGAGGATGAGAAAAATGGCCATGTTTGAGTTAGTTGGCCGAAGAGGGGCATTACAAATTGACCCCAATGGGAAGTGTAACACCTCCACAGGCTTCAGACGTAGGAATCCTTCAGGGACATAAGCGTGCCGCACAGACGTGTGCACGTCGTGCAGACGTCCCTGACATAAATTCTTTTGCCGGCGCACAAAACAAAAGCCAAGTGGAATGAAGGCAGTGGGCTGATGTGGATTCTTTCCTTCAAATTTGGTTTTCTAAGGTGAGGAAATGTAAAATGGGAATTTGTGTAAGGGGTGCAAATTCGCTACTATAAACTTTACAAAATGGAATATATCTTGATTAATGTAACTTGGTTTTAAAGGTTTGCTTTCTTCTAAGGAGAATAAATGAGAAAAACATGGAATTTTTATATGTAGGAGATATGCCACCAAAGGATCCCGTAGAGATGAAGTACCAATACAAGGGATACCATCCACCTTCCAAATTTTCTCCCCATACATTGAAATTGGAGACAGTGACCTCAGTCATGTCAACATGGAAGAGTTTAAAAGGAGGATAAATGATGAAGAAACAAGAACAAGTGTTGCTAGAGCACTAGCTAATTCTGGATTGGTGCAAGATGCTATGTTTTTGGTAACTTTTTAATCTCTAGAGCTGGTCATAACATGTGCCCATTACTACAATCATAGAACAAGAAAGGTGATGGGGTCATCAGGAGAAGTGGTGCTTGATGTGAGCCCAAATATGATTGAGAATATTTTCAAGATTCATGTATTCCCCCAATATGAGGAAATTGATATGAAGAAGTCAATCAATTACTTTGATGACCATGAGTCTAAAAAAATTACATACATTAATAATAATATGTTGGTGAATCCCAAGAAATCAACCCTCAAGATGGCTAGGGTGCAACATAGGACTGAGTTTAAGGAAGACATCAAGGACTTGATTGTTAGAATCCAAGATTAGACATGCAAACTAGAAAATACCTTCCATAAGAGAAAAATAGAAGAAGCAAAGAAATTTGCATGAAGATGCACAAATGAATAATATTCAGGAATTAAGAAAATACAAGAGATGAATTGATTTATAAAAGCAATGTATGCATAACCCGAAAAGGAAACCCTAGTGTGCACACTTAATAATTAATTATTAATGTGCCTAAGTTTAGCTTAAGTAACTAAAGTGATAAGTGACTTAATTAATTAACCAATATGATTAAATTAATTAAGTGAAATAACTTATTACTCTAACACCCCCCTTAAGATGAACTTAGGAAGTAGCTAAAACACTAAGGAAAAGATGCATGAAAGCAAAGATGGGTCCCGACAACAAGGCCTGATTAGGTACCCATGAACAAATGCAATGCAAACTAAACCAAACGGGGTAAAGGAGAAAACCATGTGGGAACAAAACTCCTCCCCAAAATAGGATGCAAAACACAACTAAGTGATGAAATATGGACTCCATAAGACCCCCCAAGGACACCATCCATCACAAAGATACATGAAAGAACCCCCCTAGAAGAGAGGAATGATTTGATGAAAGAATCTAGAAGTTATGTGTATCTTGATGCCGATGCCAAATTGTCTAAAATTGATCCATAGGAGAAAGTACCATGAAGATTCTAAAACATTAACCATAAATTGAATGGCCCTCAAACTGAGATGTGACCCGATGTGAATCTGATGTGATTCAGGATCATAACCATAGATTCTCAATTTGAGATGCGAACCAATGTGAACCAAAATGTGTCAAGCTATGAGCAAGATGTGGCCAAAAGAAACTACATAATCCAGATACAACTCATACGAGTTGTCATCAATATGAAGATGAGATCAAAGTGCATGCAATAAAACTACACTCTAATCAAATTATTATTTAAGAAGCCCCCTTGATGGAACTTTATATAAGTTCATTTATTACAATACCCCATGATTGCAAAAGGAGAACATGCAAAAAATGCATAATTGAGAGAGAAAATGCAAACCTAGTGCATGAAAACAAGAAAGAGTGCATGCACAAACAAATGTTCACATTTTCCTCCATGATTAAAAATTGACTTGCTGCAAAGAAGCATTGGAAGAGCACTGCTGGAGTAACACTGGAATCCTAAATCTGGCAAGCAAGGAAAGATACCTTTATTTACAAGAAACCATATGAGAGTCACTAAAGGACTCAGGCAGAATCATGATAATGCAACAATAGAATCGATGCCAATGAATGAGAAAGAGGAGAAAACCCAGTGGGACAAAACCCCCCCTCAATGAGATAACGTACTATAAAGAAGCACTGGAAGAACACTGGTGGAGTAACTCTGGAATCCTGAATTTGGCAAGCAAGGAAAGATACCTCTGTTTACAAGAAACCATATGAGAGTCATTGAAGGACTCAGGCGAAATCATGATAATGCAACAACAGACCCGATGCAATGGAACACTGGAAAACTCACAAACTAGAACAACCCTAGAACCTATAAACTAGAAAATACCTTCCACGAGAAAAATAGAAGAAGCAAAGCAATTTGCATGAAGATGTCCAAATGAATAATATTCAGGAATTAAGAAAATACAAGAGATAAATTGCTTTATAAAAGTAATGTATGCATAACCCTAAAAGGAAACCCTAGTGTGCACACTTAATAATTAATAAATAATTAATTATTAATGTGCCTAAGTTTAGCTTAAGTAACTAAAGTTATAAGTGACTTAATTAATTAACCAATATGATTAAATTAATTAAGTGAAATAATTTATTACTCTAATACTGTTGCCTTATTGAGCAGAGTGTTTGGATCTCCCCATACTAGAGATTTCTATCAATGGATGGTCCATTTCATGATGTCCATCAATGAATAAGGAAATAAAATATTGATCGGCACACTCTTATAAGTGACACCATTCATGAGTAGTTGAAGATTGTTCTAGCAATGCCAAAATTCTACATGACCTCATACCTAGTCTATTTGTTGGCATCTCAAGCCTCCTTCCTAGGACTATACAAAATGGGTTCCTTCAAACTTGGAGAAGTTACCATATATGAACATTATCCTCAGTTAAAGTTGGAGTATAGCTATGCAAATTTCTACATTGTCAATGAAAATTTTATTTATGCAGTGATCAAAGGATTGGAGGGATATTTCTCCAAAAGAATCTCCATTAGGCTATGGAAGCATTGAATGCATGGGGGAACTAGTACATCTAGCTTAGAAATTTCACACCTGTTTGAGTGGTAGGCTTCCATAAGATGTCATATACGCTCCCCAGTTACCCATTAGAAAAAAATGATCCTTTTGGAGGTTTGCAGACAAGTGACTGAGATTCACTAGCTAATTTCAAAGAAGCACAAATCTAGACCGTACAACTTTCCCATCAAAAAGGGAGTATTTTCTTGTGAAAATATGAAAAATACAAAAGGTGTTGATGTAGATATGGGAAAATACAATTTTGTGTTGTATAATGATGCTTGACATTAGTTTGACCCAATTGGAATGATTGGGAAGGTGATAGGTTCTTTCTTTATTCATGAGCCAAAGATTGAAGACCATTAGGTTAATTGTGTGGAAGAATTTGAAGTACAGATGAAATATTACTATCGGTTGAAAATACCATTGATAAAATCCTACATAGAAGCTTGTGTTTCTAAAAAAGTAAAGGAAGATGGGAAGGTCCTCAATCCCATCTATCAAAAGCAGCAAGTCTACAATCAATAAGTAGGAGGTATTTTCCTCAGCATGCCAAATTGTGATATTGCTATCAGGATTCAACTGTGTATTTCGAGTCAAACTCATTGACCCATGTGTTTATGAGTAGTGGTTCACAAGAACCCATCTCTCATGATAATAAATGGTCCACTTAGCACTCATTGCATCTAGGTGATGCTCACAGAGGTGAAGCACTGGGCCTTCCTGAGTGGTCACCCATCGCGGTACTACTCCAGCTCAAGCACACTTAACCAAAGAGTTTTCCCCAAAGTTAAGCCCACATAGCTTGCAACCCCATTTGCAAAACCTTTAGCAAGTGTTGAACCTTATGAAAGGAATGACACTTGGTAAAGGTTTTGCAAATGGGGTTGCGAGCTATGTGGGCTTAAATTTGGGGAAAACTCTTTGGTCAAGTGCGCTTGAGCTGGAGTAGTACCGCGACGGGTGACCACTCGAGAAGGCCTAGTGCTTCACCTCTATGAGCATCACCTAGATGCAATGAGTGCTAAGTGGACCATTCATTATTATGAGAGATGGGTTCTTGTGAACCACTACTCATGAAACATGGGTCAATGAGTTTGACTCGAGCTACATGGTTGAATCCTGATAGAAATATCACAAGTCTACAATCAACCAATATTCAATGAAGTTTTTTCTATAGATGAAAACAATGCTATCAAGATAGGGTCACAAGGTGTTGTAGCTCATTCACTCAAATGGCTTCGACATCCTTTCCCAATGATAAAGTTTCCCGAGCTTGCAAAGATTGCTAAAAAAGCCAAAAGAGGAGAAGGGCCGTCTATTGTTACTGCTACCCCTGATAAGGAAACTGCAAAGAAGTCACCTCCCAAGGTGGCAAGGAGGAAGAGAAAGGAAAAATAACTAATCAAGGAAGATGAGGAGGGAGAGAATCTGAGAGAAGTAATCAGGGAAAGAGTTGCCCAAAGAGAAGCTCAACATACCTATTGCTCCACTCCTCCACATGAATCTCCCTTACCTTTGCCTCCTCTATCACTGCATCATCCACCACCATCACCACATGACAAGCCTCCCTCACCACCTTCATCTCCACCTCCTTCTCCTCCTCCACTTCCTGAAGAAGAGTCACCATCTAGAGAGGAAGAAATTCATAAGGCTATTGAAAAAGAAGTTGTGCGAGTGGAAGGAGAGATATAAACTAAACTTCCTACTAGAAAAGACAAAGAGAGAGAGAACCTCCTAGGGAAAAAGAAGTGCCCAAAGAGGTTCCCATTGAGGAAGTTCATGTTGAAGAGGACCATGTTGAAGAGATACCTACCGAGGAAAATATATTAGAAGAGAAAGGTGAGTAGGAAGTGGACCAGGTTCATGAAGAAGAAGAAACTCATGAAGAAAAGATCCAAGAAGAAAAAGAGTTTATCATGGAAACTGCGCAACGGGAGGCCAAACAAGAAGATGATGTAGAAGGCTCCCATAACATTGAAATCCTCTCTTCTCCCCATAGAGAAACATCCACTATTGTGCCTATCTGGATAAATCATTTTATTCAAAGAAGGAAAAGGACATACATGGAAAGCAACTTAGATCAAAGCTTGAGCATTTTTTCATATGCTTTCCATTCTCCAATTCATAGAAGAAAGATAACCAAGAGAGTATCAACCATTAAAGTAGATGAACAAGGAAATAGAACAAAAGAAATAGCTATTCCATTGGTTAATAAATTGGAATCATAAATAAGGCCAGAGGACTACCATATCAAGCAAGGAAGGAGAGAAGCAATCTCTCCAAATGTTTGTCTGTGCAATTTTGAAGAGAATGCAGAAGGACAAGAATAATGAGGAGCTAAAAGCTCAAGTGGCCCAACTAACAACCTGTATCAATAATTTGATTGGACTAGTTGATATTGCATCTCCTAAATCCACGTTGCAAGTCAGATTGAAAGGTGAGGTTAGGAAATCTGACCTAGATGGATGGATCCCTATAGTGCAACAATGAAAATTTGATTTTTTGTCTTTAGCAACTGAGGTGCTAAAGAAATTAATACTCTCTTATCACTCAATTAGTGATGAAGATAGTGCAAATCAACAAATTAAGCTAACCATTGTGAAGAATTATTGGTTTGGGAAGATTACAACTCGATTTTACATAAAATAAAGGAGACATCAATGGAGGAACTATTGAAAGCTGCTATGATAGAAGAAGAAGATTAGGATAAACTACCTAAGTGGCTAAGAGTAGCTAAGTTTCGAGTAAATATTTTGAATAAATGCAAGTCCAAGTTGAACAAAGAAAGGAGTCAAGCAAAACAAACAATGAATAAAATCTTCTAGACCATTGAAGACTTGGATTGCACCTTTTGGGAAACACCTATGTTGGTAAGGGACCCTAGCAAGAAGGTTGAAGAATTGCAAAATCAAATGCAGGGATAGGTTACATAGGCATGAATAGATAAAATGATGAATAAGAAGGAAAAAATTCAATCCCTTTAGGAGGAGTTGGTCGCCTTTAGTAATTTACAACAACAAATGAAAATCAACTTTCGACCAACAGATAAAACTCCAGAGGACCTGCAATGGAGATAATGAATGAAGTGGTGTCAGCATTCACTAACAACTTCGCAAAGTAACTGGAGACATTAAATGCTATTGTTATGGTTTTTTATATTTTTCAATAAAGTTGTAATAAATTCCCATGCCCAACTTGGAGAAATAAAACTTGCGTTGGAAATTTAGATAGTTGTAGTTACTTTCAGTTAGCTTTCTGTTTTTCCTAAGTTTTAGCTTAGTTGAACTGAGAATCAAACTGGGGTGCCTAGTTTTGCTTTAGCTATTTTAGTTTGCTTTTAGTTAGAACTAGAACATTGGAGTTGGTTCCAGTTAGCTTTTTTGTCAGATCCACAATTATAGGAATTCAATTTTCTATATAATTTTGACTTTGAATCATTTTTAAGGATCCAATTTTGATTTAATGTGCAAAAGAAACTTATGCATTCTTAGCATGGATTTGCCTACTGACTTTGTGAAGATCAAAATTTTGATTAATCAAAATATTATGCCTATTTTGCATGTGTCTCAATTTGGCTCGTTGGTAGTGGTATGACTATTATATGTTATCTGAATTGAATAAATTAGTGAAATCTTGAGTATTATTCTGGAATTAAGTAAGATTTCGTCTCAAATCCGTGCATGCTTGATGGTGCTCTAATTGCATGAAATATGAAAATCTTGTGTTGATTACATTTCCTTTGAAGATTGCATCGATATTGAACAACAAATGTGTGAATGACTATTTGCATTGATAATATTTTTGTGGGATTTCATTTGAACGCTCAGAATTGATTATTGAGATAGGTTTTATCATTGTTTGTTAGATTTATAATTTATTTCAATTTCTATTCTTATTATTTCTATCATTTGAATTTTATTTAAAATAAGTATAGAATTATTGAAAAGAGCATTAAATTGATATAAATTTGCTACAGTTCTGAAATGCAATTTATTTCTTGAACAGTTGAATTATTATTTTTGAATTGCATGTTTTAGATATTATTTCTAGAAAAGCTAATACCCATATCCCTTGTTAAATTTGTTGACAACAAACATTGTGTTGTTCCATGTGGTCAAGACCTGACTATAAAGGAACCTTGGAGTAGTTTTTCTACTTTTCAAGAGAAGCAATAACCTGTGATTGCTTAGCAAGTTGGAAGTGTTAAAACCACCCACAACACTAGGAATTTATATGTTTGGTTTTATGTCTTTGATTGTTATGAAATTGGTAAAAAGGTTTACCACATTAACAAGGAAGTTTCATACTATCCTCAACATATGAACACTTCATTTATCCTAGACACAAATAAAGAAGGGCAAATTAAATTAAATGATGTTTCAATAGAAGATGAAACTATGCACTAATAAATTGTCCAAAACTAAATTGTAAGTATAATCTAATCTAAAACTTATCTAAAAATACATTGAATATTTACCAAAACTTACTAAATATAAAAACGATAACATAATTGTAAAATTGATTGATGAATATACAATATGATATGATATACATATAAATATGGTATTATAACTGTAAAATTGATTGTTGAATGCACAATACGATATGATATACATCATCAACAACCTTAAATCAACATAAAACTAAACACATTCCAAACTTTCTATTTTATCAACCCCTAAACTCATATTAATTTAGTTTAATTATTTTGTTTGATGCATCGTCTATCAAAACCTAAATCGCCTTCTTATAAATACGGGTGTAGACGTCAACATCTTACCTAACCCATATAATGCTTGTTATTGTCTCTCGTGAAAGAAATAAATGACTCCACTGACTCTCTTGTGTTCGACATTTACACTGATATTACAGGAACTGTCAAAACCGAATGTGAAAGTCGTAACTCAACCGTCGAACGGATGGATGGTACTGGAGAGTAGATGGATCAGTTATTGGCTTTTATTGATGCATTTCCTTGTAATACTTCCCAATGGTCACTTATGAAAACGAAATCAGGAGGCTACATAAATGGGCCGTAAAATTACAGTTGACTCTGTTAAATCCGTCAGGGCTATAACCAGTCCTGTGTGTTCGCAGACGTTATGCGCAGTTGGCCGTTCCGAGCTCAGAGATGAAGTAAGTCTTTAGTCAATGGCAATGGTTTCAGTTTCCTTCGTCTTAGGAAAGATCGAAAGTCTTTGGGCGGATTATTCTTCCCCGGCCATGCTGGTAGTCGGGGCGGCGGCCTGTGCAATATTAGTGTATTATGTGTCCAGGCCCCCGAGTATTTACCTGCTAGGGTTTTCTGCTTTCAAGCCCGGCGACGACAGGAAGTGCAGCTACGAGCTTTCCGAGTATTTTACGCTGCGGACGGAGAGGTTTGATGAGGAATGCATGGAGTTCATGCGCCGGATTTATCTGAAATCGGGCATCGGCGACGAAACGTACGGCCCGCCCTTTCCTTTCCGGGACGAAGTGGAGAGCCTGGGAGCCGCTCTGGAGGAGGCAACGGAAGTAATGTTTGGTGCTGTGGACGCTGTGTTCAATGACACTCGTATGTGCGGTGCAGATATTGATATTGTTGTTAGCGCCTGCGGCATGCTCAGCACGGCGCCCTCGCTTACATCAATGCTTATCAACCGCTACAAAATGAAAGAGGATGTTAAGTGTATAGATATGGTTGGAATGGGCTGCAGCGGGGGTGTTATGGCCGTTCATGGCGCGGCTGATTTGCTCAGGGCTCATATGAAACCGGCGTATGCTCTGGTTGTCATGACAGAGAACATCACACTTAATACCTATTACGGAAAGGACAAGTCCATGCTGGTGACCAACTGTATCTTTAGAGTGGGTTGCGGCGCGGTGATTTTGTCCAGCAGGTCACAGGATCGTGCCCTGTCGAAGATGGAGCTGCTTCTTTCGCTGCGAACGCACAGGGGCGCCGATGACAGATCCTACGAGGCGGCCTTTCAGCACGAGGACGAGGAGGGAATAGTGGGGATGAGGCTGAGGAAAGATCTTATCAGAGTGGCCGGCGAAGGGCTGCGCGCCCACGTATTGTCCTTGGCTCCGCTTGTTCTCCCTTACTCTGAGCTGTTGACATATTTGTGGTCTTTTCTGGCCGTGCATGTTTTGAAGATGGAGACCAAGGTTTACTTTCCCGACTTCTCCAAGGCGTTCCAGCACGTTTGCCTTCATTCGGGAGGAAAGGCGGTCCTTAATGAGATCGCCAGGAGCCTCCGTCTGAGCGAGTATGTGATAGAGCCTGCTCGCATGACTCTTCATAGATTTGGGAACACTTCCAGTAGCTTGGTGTTTTACGAGCTCGCGTATTTTGAAGCGAAAGAGCGGATCAAGAAAGGGGACAGAGTTTGGATGATTTCTTTCGGGACAGGATTTAAGTGCAGCAGTATTGTTTGGAAGGCTCTCAAAGATCTCTCGCCCTCGCCCACGACAAATCCTTGGTTAGATTGTATTCATAGATACCCAGTTAGAAACTAGTTTCGCATTTTATTTTGAATGGAGTTTGTATCTGTGCATGTTAGAAACTAGTTTCGCATTTTAAATTGAATGGAGTGTGTATCTGTGCGTGACTGTAAGCTGACATGATGTAGTTATTCTCTCTGCAATAGCAGAAGCAGCTTTATTTGTTTTTGGTACATTAGAGGTAATGCCAGCAAGAGAATTAATGAGACAGTACCCACTTGTATACGTTAGTCCCAAGGCTATATGATCTTTCTCTGCATCTAGTAATTTTTTAGGCTATATAATCTTTCTCTGTATCTAGTAATTTGTTTTCCACACAGAGTTTAGCATACATAAATTTATATAAAAGGTGAATACGGGAGACCATGCAAACTGACGACGATGGAACCTTCATTGATACTATAGAAAGTTAAAATATCATATAAAATAAATTAGGGCAGAGGGGTTGATGACACTCTAGTGTCACGTGGATTTCTAAAAAAAATTTAAAATTCAAGTTAATAAATAAATTAGTTTTAAAAATTATTATTATTATTTTTTATACCACAGGGTGTCCCTGCAACCCAACCCAGCGGCCCAGCAGCCCTTACCTTGGGTACCTGAGGCGAGCTAGGGCGAGACTAGTCCCCTGCGGGTGAGATCCCCCTGCCGCCCGCAAGAAGTCCCACCTCTTAAACCAAAAATAATTATTATTTTAATTTTTTTTTGATTTCATGTGACACATAAAAATATGTGATTTGGTCAAGGTGTGAAAAAATGGCAATTTGGTCATATGACCCATATGTGTGGTCCCACCTCCACAAGTTGCATGGCACGACGTCCGAAGTGGATTGGATTGTCATGTCGCAATTTTATAGTCCACCACCCTTTTAATTTAGTTGCTCGCATTAATCGTCTGTTGCCCTCGATAATTATTTTGTAGAGTTATGTTTAATGTGCATCCCCTCCCATAACCTCTGCAACATGCCACACAAATTTTGAATGGTTATGCATTCAATGCTCCTGCTACCTCGCACAACTTGCCAACTTTTTCCCCTTACAATCTACCATCTTCTTGATAGTTCTTCACAAATAGGCTAAAATGTGTTCGCTTAGGGTCTCTGCAACTTCAATCCTGCCACCACTACATGTTACACTCGAATACAGGTCTCGCTACAACTAGCCACCAGTTATTGTTAGGCTTCGATAGCTGTATCCCTTTGAGCTTGATCATGCAATCTCCCACGTGCTTCGACACCATTGCAAGGTATTTACACGTTGTAGGGAAGACAAACATGTAGGTAAACCCACATTTTCGGTGTGCATTTGATTACTTTAGTTTGTTGTCTCCATTTGCTTGAAGGAAATTGTATTTGTAGTTATCATGTTGCCATTCTTGTAGGAAGACGATTACAGGCTCCAAAATTGTCCCCGTACAACACCTTCAGTCCCTTGGCACCGTCCATTCGACCCAAGTGAGATTGAGAGCTCAGTAAGGCCTCACCATTTTTCATTTTTTCATTTTTTATATTTGTTTGCAAACTTTTTTGTGGTGTCTTTTGAAGGATTTATGTAGGTGGAGGATGGTTTTGTAAGAAGTTTGTGGTGTTTATGAACACTATAAAACCTGTGTTCATAAACACACTAAACATTTTTGGAAATTAATCATTTGTTCAAACATGGTTGTCTTTTTCACAAGGGTTGATGTTTTTCATTTCAGTAAGATCTATATTGTTGGTTTTTTCGATGTCATAGATAAATTTGAGTTTGTTATCTCTTTCATAGATTTTGTTTCATCTATTCAGTTAGATAAATATTATTGTTTTTTTCGTTTACAAAGATAAATTTGGGTGTGTTATCTTTTTCATGGGGTTTGATTCAACAATTTGGTCTAATAAATATTATTGTGTTATTCAGTGCATAGATAAATTTGGGTGTGTTATATTTTTCGTGGGTTTTGCTTCAACAATTAGGTTTGATAAGATTTGTTGTGTTGCTCGGCGCCATAGATAAACTTGAGGGTGTTCTCTTTTTCATAGGTTCTACATAATCAATTCATTCCAGTAAATGTTGTATGTTTTTTTGGTGCCATAGATAAATTTAGGTGTGTTCTTTATTTCATATGTTTTTCTTTATCAATACAGTAGGGTAAATGTTTTAGGTTTTTTTCGATGCCATAGATAAATTAGGGTGTGTTCTCTTTTTCATATGTTATACTTCATAAATTTAGTCATAAATATTTTAGGTTTCATTTGTGGCAGAAATAAATTTGGGGGTGTTATTTTTTTCATAGGTTCTACATCATCAATCTATTGAGAAAAATATTATAGGGTTTAGGGTTTTGGGGGGTGTTCTCTTTTTCATAGGTTACGTTTCAACAATTCAGTCACATTAATATTGTTGGTTTTTGGGTGACAAAGATAAATTTGGGGGTGTTTTATTTTTCATAGGTTCTGCTTCATAAATTCAATCAGGCAAAATGTTAAGTTTTTTAGTTGCCATGCGTGGTCTCTTTTTCATAGTAGTCATAAATATTTTAGGTATTTTTAGTGATAGAGATAAATTTGGAGGTGTTCTTTTTTTATATAGGTTTTGCTTCATCAATTCAATGAGGTAAATATTGTAGGTTCTTTTGGTGCCATAGATATATTTGGGGGTGTTTTCTTTTTTTATAGGTTTTGATTCATCAATTCAGTTAGGTAAATATTGTACTTTCTTAGATGCCATGGATAATTTTGGGAGTGTTCTATTTTTCATAGGTTTTGCTTCATCAATTTAGTAAGGTTACTATTTTTAGTTTCGTCAGTGCCATGTATAAATTTGGGGGCTCTTATCTTTTTTATATGTTGTGCTTCATCAATACAATCAGGTAACTATAGTAGCTTTTTTAGGTGCTATTGATCAATTTAGGGGTGTTCTCTTTTTATGAGGTTTTGCTTCATCAATTCAATGAACTCTAAATAGTGTAGGTTTTTCAGTGCCATAGATAAATTTGGGGGTGTTATCTTTTTCATAGGTTCTGATTCATCAATTCAATAAAAAAAATCATAGTATCTTTTTTAGGCACCATGGATAAATTTGGGGGCGTTCTCTTTTTCATAGTTTCTTCATCAATTCAATCATGCAACTATTGTAGCTTTTTTAGGTGACATTGATAAATTTGGGGTGTTCTTTTTTTTATAGGTTCTGCTTCATCAATTCAGTCATGCAACTATTGTAGTATTTTTAGGTGCCATTGATAAATTTTGGGTTGTTCTCTTTTTCATAGGTTCTACTTCATCAATTCAGTCACACAACTACTATTGGTTGTTTGAACACTTTGTTATTTTGACCTATAATTTTTTTTTCACACCAAAGGATCTCTTAGTTTGAATAAATATGGAATTGTGTTCCTCTATTGTCATAATATGAATAATTATCTATTGGTTAAATATGTATTGGATGAAAGTTTAAATTTTTTTGATGGTCTCTTATTACTTGTATCTATCCATAAAATGAGTGTAATTTTAGAACTTTAATGTGACACCACTCTTGCCAGATTAAGGTTTACAATTCAATATTTTATAATAAGATTGTACAATAAGTTGATGCCAATATCACTATTATTTAAATGAATGATGATATTATTAGAAACCAAACCTTGGGGTTAGATTTGCACATATTATCATGATTGCTGATATGTTTAAGAAGATATATTAAAATTAACCAATTTTAACTTTCCCCGTGAAACCCACCAACTAAGTAGTGTTATACTTCTCTACAACTAAGTAGTGTTATACTTAACCCATAACAAAAGTTGTGAATAAAGTTTGTATTCATATATTATGTTTCCATATTCAAATTCCAGGAGAGAACATGACTTGTTTGTTTTCCTACACTAACTTTTATTATTTATGTTCTTATAATTTTATGAAGTACCTCTATTTATGATTATCTATTTAACCATTAGAGAGTAACAGTTCACCACCCTTATAGTCCAGTGTCTCGCATTAATTGTCCACCACCCCCACCGATTATTTTGTGCAATCGTGTTTAATGTGAATCCCTTCCCATTACCTCCATAACATACCACACAAATTCTTAGTTAATAGTTGTGTTTCCCTTGTATACAATGTTAAGTGTAGTTCACAGTTTGTTGTGCATGATTATGTGTATACTATACATGCCTATGAAATATGAGATTTGTTTTTGATAAGATAAGCAACATTTACAAGGTGTTGTACCCTTTACACAGAGAGGCCAAAGGGCCAAAAAGAAGCTAGTTCAAACCAAGAATGAACTAGGAAAAGAGAACAAACCACACACATAAACAACTGACAGACAACCGTCGAACCATAGATGAGGACTAGACAACCCCAGAATCTGAAGGGACTAATTTGACTCCCTTAACCCTAGGCTGCGAAGATGTGACAGATCGAGGGAGTCCCTCCTTTCTTAGCACCACAAACCAGGAAGACTCAGAATCTAAGTCCATTGAGGGAGGCGAGAGAAGTGGAACCACAATAGCCACCATGGCCAAAGAGCCACCACTCATTGAGGGAGTCGACAGCGTAGGGGAGGAGACATGATCGATCGATGGACCAGCAAAGGCATTCAATGATGTTTGGGTAGGCACAGATAGAACAACGTCAACAGATTGAGCCAACAGTGGCTCCATGGAAGGGATAACCCGAAGAGGAGCAGACAGGCTCCCAAGAAGACTCAATAGGGTTTTCCTTTGCAAAAGAAACTTCCAAAGGAGGAGAACCCACCATGAGATGATATGAGAGAGCATCCTTCCACCAAGTAGCAATGCCCTTGCGACAGGCATGTGGGCAACCAGAGGCCAAATGACCCACAAAGAAGCATCTCCTACACTGAAAGGGGAGACCCTCGTAGTCCAAGAGCTACTTCCAAGGTTTGTCCTCCACCAATAAGACTACTTCACCATGGAGAGGTTTGGAGATGTCCAAATAAACTAATATACGAGCTACTGTAGTATGCCTAAGCTCTCGAGTCGTAGAGTCCATTAAAAAGCATCCAATGGTGCTGCCAATAACTTCATAACATGAATCCTCCCAAAACTGAAGAGGGAGATTTGACAGTCAGACCCAAACTGGTCTGGTGTTCAATGGTTTCGTAAGGGGATTGAAAGAATGGGACCAAGGCTTGATGGACAGTGAATGAATACCCCACATCCACCTCATGTCCAACACATAGTCTTGCTCTGCAGAGGAGGCGAAGGTTGCTAAAAAGAAACCCCTTGCTCTGGGATAGAGCTCAATTTTCCTAGAGACCACCGGCTTCCAAGAGACAAAAACTTAGTCATGGAGATCGGGAAGGGAAAGCCACAAGCCATTAAACTTGCAGACCACCCCCTGCTTCACATAGTAGTCCTCGTTCTCAGTAACCTCAAGTCCACAGACCACTACAGG
This sequence comes from Sequoia sempervirens, assembly GCA_007258455.2. NCBI lineage: Eukaryota > Viridiplantae > Streptophyta > Pinopsida > Cupressales > Cupressaceae > Sequoia > Sequoia sempervirens. Next base: position 522,878,329 of record VDFB02281492.1, read on the forward strand.
AGAATCCTGAACACAGGGCAGAGGCCGAACATGAGCATGAGCACCCACTTTAGCAGCCTCGGAGAAAGACTTCACCCGACTCGAAGAAACCCCAGCAAACAAAGCAAGAGGAGGGACATCCACTCACATAGCAACACCAAGGACAGAGCCCACTGTTACCCGCACAACATCACCAGATGAAAGAGAGCCCTCCAGTTGCCCATAGACCACAGTAGACCCCAACGCCGACGCGACGAGAGAGGGCACAAGCATGATGACCCCATCCGCAGCCGACACAACGCGTTCAAACTTTTTCTTCCCGCTCGAACACATGATGTTGCTAGTGGTAATATGAGATTTATTAAACTCTTATGCTTATCAGATATGAGATTTGTTAAACTCTGACTTATTGTTTTTCATCCCTTTGCTTCAATTTGTCCTTCATTAGTTATAGGTTAATAGTCTTTCTCTATATATAGGTATACATATATACACAAATATCTATGTATACATATATATGTGTACACATTTGTATACATATATATCTGTGTATATGAATCACTTTTACATTATCTAGGCATTGGCACTAGGTTACGAATAATTCATTGTAGATATTGACGTGCATTACCATAGAACAATAATTAACATATCTACTTTGTTACAATATGTATTTAGGGGACTTGGTTTTATGAAGGCCTTTCATGTCTGCCTATCTAGCAATTCACAATTCAAAGGGAATTATGGACGAGTGCAACATAGGTTACCATTAGAAAGGCGTTGAGAAAATCAAGTCTCCTTGAAGCATTACTAAATACAAAAAATACCAAAATCCATTCATCCATGTCACATGCCTGTCATCCCAAACATAAGCATAAGAATAACACTTCAGTCCATCTTTCCAAAGAAAATGACCAAAATTTAAGAATTCAACCCATAAAGCAATCAACTCTATCAATGAACACATACGTGTTAATAACTTTTCATCATATAGGCATGTAATTGTAGTGCTCATAAAAATTAAATCATTTTACACATGAAACTATACCTTCCTTTGAGCTGGTAGCAATAGGGAGACATGGTTTTTGAAATTCTATTCGTGTTCAACTATGTTGCGGTCTACCATTGAAAGTGAATTGTGCATATGCATAAAATTGGTCATATCTGATTAATCTTGACATTTAATTAAATATTTATTATTTAATTAATTTCTCTAAAAGTCTTCTACATATAATTAAATTTAATCAATTTAATTATATTGTTCATTCATTTCTTCTGTTATAATTAAATAAATCAATTTTATTTAATTCATATGTCCACTTGATTAATTAAATAAATACATTTTATTTATTTTAATTAATTATCACTTTTTGAATTTAATTAAGTCTTTTTGATTTAATTAAATTTAAATATTTCTTTTCAAATCTTTCTTCTAGTTAATTAAATATCTTATTTAATTAATTTCAATTACATACCATTTCTTAAAAGTTTAATTAAATATCTTTATTTAATTGAATATCTTCCATATCTTTTCAAAATCATAATTAAATATTCTATTTTATTATGAAATCTTCCATTATTCTTCAAATCTGGGGTAAATATTCTATTTTAAGAAAAAAACCTCTATGTCACACTTAAATAAATAATTGAATTTAATAATTCATTATTTATTTTCTTCAAAATCTTTCCATAATCTCACAAAAAGATGTTTTTTTACAAATCATTTTCATCATTTTATCTTACCTCTTTTACAGAAAAGAAAACAAAATCTTGCTTTCTGTTTTCTTCTATTTTTCTTTAGTCTTATCCATCCTCAATCGTTCGATCTGCCAGGAATTTTCACAATCATTGATCATATCAGCCAATCAAAAGTTTTCAAAAACTCCATAAATAGCACTGTGAATCCAAGCAAGGGTTACAACACGACACACAATAGATGAATTAGAGATTAATTGCATTCTAGCATTATAGCATTCTAGCATTATCATTATAGTTTTATTATTCATAGCATCATCATAATCTGTCATCTTAGCAATCATGTTTTAGAATAATCATGTCTTAGCTTAGCATTACATGCATTTCATATTCAATCTCGTTCTTTGGGAAAACTGTTCGTTGAGCCTAGCATACAATCTGAGAGCCAGCTGGAATCAATGAAAATACTGGAGATAGAGGACGATAGGACGACATTGATAACATGATATTGAGTTTGCAATCTCTATTATTTTCATATTCTATTTTTGATATAATGTCTTATTGGTGTGTTTGATTCATTTGTTTTTGCACATTTAACACATAAAAATCAACCACATTATTGGCGCCCACTGGGGCCTTGCCCCATTTTTAACATTTATCTGGAGGTTTCTAATAGGATCTCGCATTCTAGAATTTAGATTTTTGACAAAAAATTCTGTTTTAGCGCATACGAGGATTTCGAAGCGCATCCGCAGGTTTTTAAAGTGCATCCATGGTTTCTTTCAGTGCTTTTGCAGGTACTTCGGCACATCCAGGAATTGTTTAGGCACATCCAGGAATTGTTTTGACACATTTACGGGACATAATGGCGCATATACCCTACTTAGTTTGTTAAATTTTTTTGAAAAAAAATAAAAAAATTTAGCTGCATTCTGTTTTAGCACATTTAAGAGTTTTTGTAGCACATTTGAGACTTTCTTTAGCGCATTTACAATATGTTTTGGCGCACTAACTTGTTATTGTTGCTCATATAGGTGATCTTCTAGCGCATACAGGTTGTAACTAAACATATTTCTGAGTCTGACAGCTATCGCAGACAAAACCTTTTTCTGGCTTAAAAATAACCAATTTAGAATAGTCATAGTTGGTTTCAAAAGGAAGCAACTCTAGGATAGACATGGATTTAAAATAAAGCAATCTAGGATAGTCACCACACACTGATTTTGCGGTTAAAATGAATCCCATGCTTTTTGTGAAGCAACATCTTCACGTAGTTTAGATCATTGTGATTTGGGTTTTAAAAAAGAACAGTGTCTACTGTGTTTGTGGCAATAGGTCTATGCTCTCCCCTTAACTGGGTGACCAAAATACCAGACTTGCCTTTTACATTCATGCAATTTTGCTGCTTTATTACATTCTGTAGAGGGTCTGCTCTTATGGGAAAAAGTACTCATCCAAGAGGAACGACTCAAGTGGGTTCAAGCCAAAGCCAGGCTATTCTGCCCCACTATAAAATTTAAAGCAAATTAGGAGAAATCCTCTTTTTCCGGTAGTGTGCAAGATAACCATCCCCAAAGCCTTTGTTCTAAAGGTTGGGAGGTCTCATGAGGGATTTTATTATTACCGCACCAAACAGAAACCCTTACTACGAACCTAGTGTAGTATCCAGTCGAAGTCAGTTTCCGAACATCATAATAATCACAGTGCAAGGGAGGGAAGAATCTACCCCCAAGATACTCACCATATAACTGCTAAGGACTGTTTGCTCAGGGGATCCGGTATCCACTTCCGTCACTCTGAGTACACACCTGGAAAAGACAAAAACACGGGCGCCCCTTCGGGGGTGACACGGCTGTGTGAGTCGACGCAGTTCTAAGATGTGGGCTATTGATTATTATGATGACCTACCTGAGTACTAAGAGTGAGTATGCTTGAACTGTCTGTTATGTGTAAAACCTATAAAAACACTTTTTGAAAAATATTTTTGAAGCTTACAATTGATGTTTAGTATAGGACTTAAAAACAACTATTTTCAAGGTGTTTGCTGTGTTTTCAATCACACTAATTCAGATAAAAGATCATTCGAAATGAACATGTCAAATTTCAGCTATAAACTGTTCTCAACTGTTTGGGAAAATATTTGGGAAAAATTGTTTTGGCACATCTAGGGAGTATCTTAGCGCATATAAGGTCTATTCTAGCGCATTCACTAGTTAATTCAATGTTTTTAGGGTCTGTTTTAGTGCATACGCTAGCTATTCTGAAAACAAAACTTTTCGGTCGCTGTCACAGCATTTTTTTTGCAGCGCATATAGGATGCAGAGAATCGCATCTGGTACATATTGAAGTGCATTTGACCATTTATTTGGCACATATCCCTGTTTCTGAAGTGCATATAGGCAACATAAAAGCGCATTGTCATTGTTTATAGCATTCTCGGTCCAGTAACATGTCAACATTTTCTCTCATGCTGAGGGAGTGGAAATCTACCAAGTTTGTAAAGAAGTCAATTGCCAATAGGATCAGGAAACCCAAGAAACCTCTAAGTTACAAGAAAACCTTACAACGAAGGAAGTTTTTATAGAAGAGTCAAAATGTCTTGCTCCATTATTGTAAGTTTCTCCATAGATACCAAGATTTTGTCAGAGGATTTATTGACGAATACACTATGGACCCTCTATATTCATGAGCCTATTTTCAAAGAAGAGCCCTCTCTCAATGACACAATCACAATCAGGCTCTTGATTTCAACTATATACTACAACTTTCTATCAAATATTAGTCACATCCTAGTCAAATACTTCAGTGAGTTGAAATATGCTATATGATATATTGATCACTCTTCGAAAACAAAGATCAAATCTTACAAGTGCACCTTTCATCAAAAACTTCTAAATTCTCGATTCAACTTCTCCCAAACATGATTCTGACATCCTTTATCATTGGAAGCCACAACCACAAATTAGGAAAACATAGTTTTGATCATATCATAAGATTTTCATCTTATCAGATTAAAACATCATTTTTGATTGCACTCATCAAACTATGATCTAAGTTTAGGAGAACATCTTTGAAATCATATGCCTGTTTTTACATGATCACAATACAATAAACTAAAGGAAGATATTCAACAAGGAGATCATATCTCAACAACTCAAAAGGAAGGTGAAAATAGTGATCCCCTTTATAGTGTGAGTCAAAATCCCCTTTTTGAAGACAACATGACTGAAGGAGAAAAGAATCCGTTTACTTTCGACAGAGATCTGAGAAAAACCCTTGAGGATAGTGAGGATGAACAAGAAGAAGAGCGTCACCTTAAAGAAGCCAAACGAGATCCTAAATTTCTAAGAGCAATAGAAAGGATCGTAGCACGAGACAAACAAAAATATTTCCTATTTCTGGCTGACAAAGGAGCTAAACTACCTCTTGACTTTAATACTGAGAACATAAAGAGTAATCCTAATGAAACACCCTTATTTGGTCTTAGTGCCTTGACTCAACATGTTAAAACATTAGAAGGGAAAATTAAAGATCTAGAAGGGGGAGCCACAACAAAGACGTACACTCTTGATGATATTTTTCCATATCCCTTTGATCGAAGTCTCAACATGATTCCGTTTCCTAAGCATTGTGAAATTCCAAAGTTTGATCGTTATAATGAAAAATTGGATCCCATTGACCATATTAGAGACTTTCGAAACATGACTTTAGAATTCGCTCATGAGGATACATACTTAATGTGTTTGTTTCTACGAAGTCTTGGGGGCCAATCTATGGAATGGTTATCAAAAATTACACCACCTGTCAAAACATTTGAGGAATTGATCAACGAGTTCATCTCTCAATATTCCTATAACATACAACACCAAATCACACTGATTGATCTATGCAAGGCTAAGCAAAAACCTGGTGAACCGTTCATCACATTTCTTCAGAGATGGAGAAGATTGTTCGCTAGATATCCACGTCATGTTCCTGAAAAGGAAAAGATCACTACATTCATAAATAGCTTGGATCAAGATATGAGTTATCATTGTCCTCCCTCTTTTCAGAAAATGATTGAAAACACAATCACAATTGAAAGTGCATTGGTCCAAAGGGGGATAATCAAACTTGATAGAGACAATCCTAGCTCCTCAAATCACCATAATGACAAATCTAAGTTTTGGACTCGCAACAAAAATGTGGTGAATGATGGTGTTGTAGATGCACATCATGTCTCACCTAAGCCAATTTTTCTTAGTGTTCCTCGCAACAACAACTACAACAATGTCAACTCAGTTACGAATCAGGGAAACAATCCTCCTCCTCCTCCTCCAAGGAATAACCAAAATCCAACTTTTGTTCCAAATCAAGGTAACACCAACAACCAAGGGTATTGTGGAAATAACAATGCCTTAGGAAACACATCAAACACGAATCCACAACAATCTTCATTTTTTTCCAACAGAAGAACTTTTACTCCGTTGGGAAAATCTCTAGAATATGCCCTTAAAGACTTGATGGCAAAGAACATTATCACCCTACCGCCTCAATGAAACTTCGAACCCAGTGTGAAGCCGCCATCATGGAATGATGCGTACTATTGTGAATATCATAGATGTAAAGGCCATTGTACGAATAATTTCCAAGCCTTACAGAATGCTATTCAAGACTTAATCGAAAAAGACATTGTCACAATAGAAGGGAACCAACAATCAAATGAAGACCACCAAGCATTTCGAAATACTTTGCCCAACTATCAAAAGGGTGAGTCTTCGGGAAAAAAATGTGAATCATATTGATGAGCATATAATCAATCATATCTACACTGATGACGAGTAGGTTAATGTTATAAAAGTCAAAGAGAAAGCGGAATATGGAGAGGTTAATGTAACAACAGGGGCACAAGCTAAAGTTGTCTTAAAAGGTGCTCCTTCAAAATTCATTGAGCCACTGCCTCCACATCAATATGATTTAATGAATCAACTTGGAAAAACTTCTGCTCAAATCTCTATCTTGGAACTTTTGAAGATTTCCCCAGTGCGTAAAGAAATTTTAGACAAAGCCCTCATTGAAACAACTATATCTGATGATTTGAATGTGGATCAATTTCAAGCCATGGTAGGACATTTGTCCTCACCCACATGCCTTTCATTTTCTAAAAAAGATGATGTTTCCATGACACATCCCCATAATTCATCATTATACTTAGAAGTCATGATCCACAAGTTTCATGCCAAACGAGTTCTAATAGATGGAGGTGCTGGTTTAAACATATGTAGAATGAAATTAATACGGGCTTTAGGATTTTCTGAGGATTCCATTGATCCTAGAAGAAAGATTACTATTAAAGCCTATGATGATGAGGAAAGAACATCCAAGGGTTTAATCATGTTACCAATCAGAGTGGGACTTGTTATCAAAAATAATTTCTTCAAGTGTTAGACCGTGATCTTGCATACAACATCTTGTTGGGTCGTCCTTGGATCCATGAAATGCAAGCTGTACCATCCACATATCATCAATGTCTTAAGTTTCCCTATGACGAACAGGAGATCACGATACCAACTAATAATTCTCACAGTCAAACTTGTGCCAACATCAAAGCTAGTCAAGACACTTTGGTTCCCAACAATAGAGAAGCGCTTGCTAGTACTTCTCCAAAAGTTGATACACGGATCAGTCAGCTAACCAAAAGCTTTGACAAGCAACTACGGTTCAAGGACAATGGAGTAGGAGAATATTCTCTCTGTCTGGCTAATCTTCTTGCGTCCCCTCGGTCACATGGACAACCTTCTATCACACAACATCAGATATCTGTAGCATCAACATCAACACCACTGACAAAACCAATCACAAAGTTCAATGGGCAATTTTTCAAAGAGAAATTCCCGATGGAAGATCCCAAGGATAGCGAAATGCTAAAATGGCTCTATAGAGATGAAGATGAAGATGAAGATGAAACAGTTCTCAATATCAAGTTACCAACTGATAAATATGGTAAGGGATATTCAATCATGCAAAAGATGGGCTATGAAGGTAATGGTCCTATCGGAAAAAGAAAAGGAGTAGTTGAGCCTATTGAACCTCCAGGACTTGTTGCAAAAGATAAAACAGGACTAGGCTATGATACTAGCTCGAAAGAAACGACATCCAAATAATTGAATGATACTGTACTCACATTACAAGAAAGTTCTGACCCAAGGGAAGCATGCTTAACAATAATTCAAAATTTCATTGATAATAACTCTGACACAGACTCCGGAGAATATGAATGGGATACCATCCATAATGATGAATTCTGGAGGGATAAACAGGTTGATTTGATACACAAGTATATGCCTACTCTAATCAAAGGAGAAGGGTCAGGGACCCAACCACACGAATTTGAACCACAACGCAACTATGATTCTAGTGATACCGAGTCAGATTTAATTGAACAAGACTATCTTGAGGACAATACCATCATTGATCTACTACATACCTGGGATCCTATAGACACCTCGTTATGACCATAACCATATCCAATTTCACCACAACCTAATGACCGCTCACGCTAATACATCCTACGATCTCATTGATTGGGATCTATTTGAACCTCTTGATATACCTATATTTCCAACTGACGAATCTATTGTAAACTTCCTTTTCATAGATGATGTAAATGATTGTTCCACTGGTGATTTTTGGCATGAAATCCTTAGTCAGGAGAGTGTCAAGTTTCCTAGCTACAAAAATAAAAAAGAAAGATCTAATGGTGAAAACCAGAATTTGGCAGTATTAGATCAAACAAAAGATAAAACAAAGAGCGTATCAGACAGTGAAAACCTTTTTAAGGAACCAGATGATGGGATGCTTGACACTCTCCTAGACCACTATCATGAGCAATAGCCTATTTTGATTGAGCCTACAAAAGCAGTTAATCTTGAAACTATAGAGAAACTGAGGATTCTACAGTTAGCTGCATCAATGACAGATAAAGAAGTACCTGAGTTCATGGAATTTCTTAGAGAAAATCAAGTCAACTTTTCCTGGTCTTATGCAGACATGCCAGGTCTTGATCCTGATCTTATAATGCATCACTTGTCCATTAAACCAGGAGTAAAGCCTGTGAAACAAAAACTTAGAAAGATGAATCCTCATGTGGCACTACTAGTTAAAGAAGAACTTAAGAAACTCCTCGATGTGGGATTTATAAGATCAATTGACTATGCAGAATGGATC